>CM033114.1:11949897-12385156 GCA_019321725.1 Paulownia fortunei
ATTTAAAATCTAAAAATAAACAAAATTAAATTTCAACTCAGAAAGAAAGGTATAAGCAATCTAGACAGATGCCACATTCAAGGTAAGTAAGAAAGATTGTGAGGGATGGGTTAAGGATGAACGCCACAAGAAGAATTTTGATAAGTTAAGAAAATAGTTATTTGAATAACCAACTAGGAAAACTCTCACAAATATTATTTCAATCTTGAATTATTTTATATTAGGATTACTTTGTTTTATAAAGTCGAGTTACTAACTAACTTAAAATGAAATTAAAATAAATCCTAGACAACTAATCCATACAATCAGGGAAGTAAAATATTCAATAATAATAAGAAAAGAAAATATGAAAGGTCAATCCATTACAATAAAGAGAGTGAATGGAATTTAATTGCCTTGAAAGGTTTTCAAATAAAATAAGGAAAGTCAATCCCTCACAATCGATCGGGAAAGTAAGCGCCAATTTGTTGTCTTCAAAATTGGGAAGAAATTGATCGTTTATTGGAGAGCCTTTAATTGGTGACGACATACTAAAATTGACAAATTAGCAGGCTTTCTTCACGCCCAAATCAATAAACATGCTAAAATTGACAAACAGAAAAGCTTTTCCTATGCTCTCACACACCCATTTAGTTGCCCTAATAACATTGACTAACCCATGATCTTGTTTTGTTCCCATCTTAAATAGCAACATATGAGAATAAACCCGAATATGATGATTCAACCCACTAAGCGCATCTTTGAATCTTTTAGGCCTCGCCCTTATTATTAGTGTGATTGGAACATGTAATGCATCATTTGAGGATCCTATATTATTGTCATCGTTAAACGATACGAACCTCACAATGAAAAATAAAACCAAACATCCATACGGGTATCTTTCCTGGGATAATCTTAATTCAGTATCACAATCTTCTTCTAACAACAGTGACCTTGACCCGTTATCTATCAAAAGATTTGAAACAAAGAAATAAGAAATCTAGATAGATGCCAAACTCAAGATAAATAAGAAAGATTGTGAGTGATAGGCCAAGGAAGAACGCCGCCACAAGAGGAATCTTGATAAGTTAAGAAAATAGTTCTTTGAATAACCAAAGAGGAAAACTCTCACAAATATTATTTCAATCTTGAATTATGTTATATTATGATTGCTTTGTTTTATAAAGCCAAATTACTAACTAACTTAAAATGAAATTAAAACAATTCCTAGACAACTAATTGGACAATCGGGAAAGTAAAATATCCAATAATAAGAAAAGAAAATATGAAATGACCATCCATTACAATCAAGAGAGCATATGGAATTTAATTGCCTTGAAAGTTTTTCAAACCCTCAATCCCTTACATACAATCAGGAAAGTAAGCGCCAATTTGTTGTCTTCAAAATTGGGAAGTAATTTCTCGTTTATGGGAGAGTCTGTAATTGGTAACAACATGCTAAAACTAAACAAATTTGTAGGCTTTCCCCACGCCCAAATCAATAAACATGCCAAACTTGACAAATAGAAAAGCTTTCTTATGCTCCCACGCGCCCATTTAGTTGCCCTAATAACATTGACTAAAAATAATTATAGAATTATTTTAATTTTAAAATATAGTTATTTAAGGTTTACCTATATTCTATGAAATTTAATTTTAAAGTGTCTGCTAAATTTTACTAGAATAATAATTCATTAATAAAAATATTTAAAAAATTTAAAATTTGAACTTTTTGAAAGTAAATATTCCTTAGATTGTATTTGGTTGAATATACAAAACTTGATTGAATATTGGTCTAAGAATAATTAAAAATATTTTTTAATTCAAAATGACAATAATTCAAAGGGGTTAAATAGTTTTTATTTAAAGAATAAATATTTATGATCTAACTTAAATTTTCAATATTGATAAAAGAATAATTTTTAAACTTTAAATTAAATAGCAAAATAAGTAATTAACTTCCTTACATAGTATATATTTGAAATGTACAATTAATTTAAAATTATACAGTGATTTAGGAATATTTAAACATATTTTTTAAATTGAAAATCACTGAATGGGATAAAATAACTTTTATTTGGAAAAACTAACGAATATATATTCATGAATTAACTTAAATACAGAAAATTGATATAAGAATTAGTTTAAATATACTTATGATTTCAACTTCTGTTTGTTGGAGACAATATAGCATAATGAGATCAATTTATTGTATATAGTTATATTTATTCTTTAAAATCATATTTTTTATGTTATTATTGGTTTGAAGGCCATAAGATGAGTTTTCATTATAAATACAAAGTTGTAACAACTTATTAGTTGAGAGAAACTATAATAGGTGCACTTGATCTTCTTTTGTCTTCAAATTTAGTGTTAGTGTCACAAAGGCAAACAATTAGATTTAAAAGATTGAGTTATTTAAATAATTCAATCTTAATGAGAGCAATTTATTGCATATAGTGAAATTTGGTTTTTGGGATCTTACTGTTTACCTTATTACTAGTTTCTAGCGTAGTAAGATTTTAAAAATAAATATATTCTAATTTCTAAAATAGTAATAATTTGTTTTTATCTAAAATTACTAAAGAATATATTTTAAATAGGTATTAAATACTGAATATGTTAAAATACATATGTTTAACTTCCTTAGATAGTATATATTTGAAATGTACAATTAATTTAAAATTATATATTGATTTAAGAATATTTCAACATATTTTTTAAATTTAAAATCACTAAATGGTATTTAATCACTTTTCTTTGGAAAAACTAACAGATGTATATTCTTGAATTAACTTAAATTTAGAATATTGATATAATAATAAGTTTAAATATACCTAGGATTTCAACTTTTGTTTGTTGGATGCAGTGTAGTATAATGAGAGCAATTTATTGTATATAGTTATGTTTATTCTTTAAAATCTTATTTTTTACATTTTTGTTGATTTTAATGCCATAAGATGAGTTTTCATTATAAATACAAAGTTGAAACGCAACTTATCAGTTGAGAGAAGCTGTAATAGGAGAACTTTGTGTTCTTTTGTCTTCAAATTTATTATTATTGTCACAAAGGCAAACTATTAGATTTAAAAGAATTAATTATTGAAATAATTTTTTTATTTTTATGTGAATTTTTTTTAAACTGTATACTAAGTTTTACGACATAATAACTCAAAAAGGTAAGGATTTAAAAATTTAAAATCTGACAAAACCTGCAAACGAAATTAAACATAGAAATAAATAACACAAATTGAATATTTTAAAAGTAATTATATTTGTAATTCCATAGATAGTATTTACTAGTTTTTGTTTAGAATAATAGAAGAATATATTTTTAAAAAGTATAATTATTAAAGGTTTTTTTATATTTTATAAAATTTAATCGAAATGTACATACAAAATTTAACTAGCACAATAACTCAAAATTGTGAATAAATCAAAATTTTGTAAAAATAAATATGTTTTAGTTCCTTAGAAAGTATTTTTTTGAAGTATACAATTAATTTAACTGTAGGATATTCCTCAAAGTATAATGAAAAATATATTTTAAGTTTAAAAGTATAATAATCAAAGGGGATTAAAAAGTTTTTAATTAAATCATATATACTTTTGATCAACTTAAAAGAAGAATATTAACCTAAAAACATTTACCAATTACAAATTAAAAATAAAATAAATAATTTGTGTTAAATGTTTTAAAAATACAAAATTTTAATTTCTTTGATAAAATTTAATTGAAATATACAATTTATTTAAATTCAGGATATTGGTCTAAGAATAATTATTAAAGTTTTTTCAATATTTTATGAAATTTAATCTAAATGTATATACAAAATTTAACTAGCACAATAACTCAAAATTGTGAATAAATCAAAATTTTAAAATCTATATTTTGTGAAAGTAAATATGTTTTAGTTCTTTAGAAAGTATTTTATTGAAGTATACAATTTATTTAACTGCAGGATATTCCTCAAAGAATATTGAAAAATATTTTTTAAGTTTAAAAGTATAACAATCAAAGGGGATTAAAAAGTTTTTATTTAAATAATATATACTTTTGATCAACTTAAAACAAGAATATTTACCTATAAAAAATTTAAAATTTAGCACAAACACTTTTAAGTTAAATTACATAGAATATAGGTAAACCATAAATATCTATATAAAACATCACATAAGCATGCCTCGGTACACTAGTAGTGGTCAACCAAAATATTTTCTTTTTAAAAATCATGTCTCAAATCATATTGTGCATGCAAGAACCTCAACTATACTCATATGTTGTGCATGCACATGTAAATGCTCATGAATGGTATGTTCAATATAAAATGCAAGTCATCTTACTCTCAACATGTTTCAAGAATCATAAAAATCTTAAGGTACATACAATATTTGTCATCCAATCAATTTAAATATCATCAACACATTAGGTATAAATGCTTCAAGACATACTATGTTCATACATTATAGTTGCAAATGGATTTTCACTTACCTTTGATCGGTTATGTGTTACTTCTAGGTTTCTTAAGTATTACTCCCCAACTCTAAATGTGAAATAATCCGTAAAAATACAAGATATCAATCACTATCCTCAATTACACAAGTTCATTATACCTAATGTAATTTAAAAATCTTGAATCTTAATTTAATTAAACAACCTTACCACTTAGAATCTATAACCAAGTACAACTTTCTACGCACCTTTGTTCCACATCTTAAATGTATACTAACCTCACTTAATTGATGCATTATAACTTTTATAACATCCCCCTAAAATTTGGGGATTAAATGAACCACATCTATGTTGGAACATGTTAACAAACCAAATGGGACAGATTCACAACTTCACATTTTCTTGCTGCCACATTAATTTGCATGATGATTTTGATACCCTTAGATATATTCATTCACTTCCCAATTTTTATCACACTTATCGAACATAAAAAAATGTAACCATGTCATATAATGGCTAAAACACACGAATATAGCTTCCCAAGTTCAGCTCCCTTCACAGCATACTGAAACAGATTTTTCCTACCGTGACAGTTTTGCGCACTTCATGACATTAATAGTTTTGGCACCCTTAAGTATAATAAATCACTCCCAAATTTTCACCACACTTAGATAACATATACAAAGAGACAACCAGGTCATAGTCTTTCCAAAACTAACGGATTTAATTATGTAAAACAAATCCCCTTCCCATAGGACATAATCTAAAATTCGATGAAGACAGTTTTGAGCATCTCTTTAATTATCATGCCATATTTTAATTCCTAAGCTATCCAAACCTAAATACATAATCTTAAATCCTATATAACACGTTAATGATGATAAATATAGAATTTACCAAAGGTTTCTTGCATATTTCAAGCTCAATAAACTAGAAATCAACATATACACAGATTCTACCCCTTAGTGGTTCTACTATATATTTGCAACCACAAATCATTCTTTTATACTTAATAACCCTATAAATAACCTCTAAATTCATATGAACAAGATAATAATCTTAAGAAAATACAAAACCCTCAACTAATATAAAAATTAATGTCGAAATAGTAGATGAACCTCACCTATGCCACTTTCAGCTTCTACTCGTGATTACTATTTCCTTTTGCTTCCTTCGCCCTTTTCTATCACATGGAATCACTTAGAACCAGCTTAGAGAGATTTTGACATGAGTTTGGACCCTGAAAATGACTGAAAAATGGTTTAGGATTGTGGGTAAATGGCTAAGAGTGAAGGAAAGCTTGAAGTGGTACTTGAGGTGCTTGCTTAAGCTTGGTAGCAAGCATAAGGTGGCAAGTTGTGGTATAAATCTGACCTTTCACACATCTGTCAAGCCTAGATCAGATGTTTCTTACTATACATTAATTTTATTGCATCCTATTTTAATTACCACAAGATTCCATAGATAATTCATAAGCTAATTTCCAAGCCGTTCATTTAATTTCTTACCCGATTTTCACCCAATTCTTAAATAATTGTCCATAATAAAAATTATAAAATCTTATACATAAATGAATATTGTAATATCACCTTGGAATCATATTATCTTATGTCTAATGTCCCAAATATACAATTTACCGATATATACTTTTGAAATACCTCGATGAAATCGAATCAAACTATATAAGCTTACTAGTAACAACTTTAACACTTCCAAAATTATAACCCATATATACCATCGACATCCAATATTGATCAACCTCATTTTATTTTTATTTTAATTTAATGTTGATTACTTATATTATGATGATCGACAACGAACATCATATGAGATTTTTTAGAAATTTAATGATCAAATGTAATTATAAGGTAAAACAGATCATACCATACTAGTTTCAATGTAATCACTTATGAATAACATGTAATGCATGAATCATATTGGCCAAGTAAGAAGTGTGAGACTCGTTTATTACATCCTATTTGTTGAATATTTTAAAAATACATATTTGTAATTCCTTTGATAGAATTAAAGCAAAATATGCAATTTATTTAAAATTAGGATAACAGTCTAAGAATAATTAAACATATTTTATAAAATTTTCAAGTGTTATTAAGGGGGTTAAATAGTTTTTATTTAGAATAACTAAAGAATATATATTCAAGATTTAACATATATTTGGAATAATGATATAAGATTAATTTTAAATATACTTATGAGTTCAATTTTTATTTGTTGGAGGCAATGAAGCATAATGAGAGCAATTTATTGCATATAGTGAAATTGAATTTTGGAATCTTTTTTTTTTTTTTACAATGTTACTAGTTTCTAGTGTTGTAAGATGACTTTTAAATATAAATACAAAGTTGAAACATAACTTATGAATTGAGAGGAAGGATAAAAGAAGTACTTTATTTTATATTGTCTTAAAATTTAATGTTCCGATTTGAGAGGCAAATTAGTGGATTTAAAAAATTTAATTATTAAATATTTTCATTATGATTTTATGAAATTTAATTTTAAAGTATGTTCGTAATTTTACTACCACAATAACTAAAAAATAAAAGTATTTAAAATTTAATTCTAATAAAAACACAACAATTAAATTTCAACTCCAAAATAATTAATTTTCATAGATTATTTTAAAAGTAAATATATTCTATTTCCTATGATAGTAATAATTTGTTTTTATCAAAACAACTAAAGAAAATATTTTAATTTTAAGAGTACAATTATTTAAGGTTTACCTATATTCTATGAAATTTAATTTAAAAGTGTGTGCTAAATTTTGCTAGCACACTAACTGAAATATAAAAATATTTTCAAATTTTAAATTTTGAACGTTTTAAAAGTAGATATTTCTTAGATTATATTTGGTTGAAATATAAAATTAATTTAACTTTAGGATATTGGTCTAAGAATAATTAAAAATACTTTTAATTCAAAAGTTCAATAATTCAAAGGGATTAAATAGTTTTTATTTAAAGAATAAATATTTATGATCTAACTTGAATTTGCAATATTGATAAAAGAATAATTTTTAAATTCTAAATTAAATAGCAAAATAGGAATTAAGTACTAAATATTTTAAAAATACATGTATTAAACTTCCTTACATACTATATATTTGAAATGTACAATTAATTTAAAATTATATATTCATTTTAGAATATTTAAACATATTTTATAAAATTTAAAATTACTAAATTGTATTTAATAGTTTTTCTTTGGAAAAACTAACAGATGTATATTCATGAATTAACTTAAATTTGGAATATTGATATACTTCCTTAGATAGTATATATTTGAAATGTACAATTAATTTAAAATTATATACTAATTTAAGAATATTTAAACATATTTTTTAAATTTAAAATTACTAAATGGTATTTAATAGCTTTTCTTTGGTAAAACTAAGAGATATGTATTCTTGAATTAACTTAAATTTAGAAAATTGATATAAGAATAAGTTTAAATATACTTAGGATTTCAACTTTTGTTTCTTGGATGCAGTATAGCATAATGAGAGCAATTTATTGTATATAGTTATGTTTTTTTTAAATCTTATTTTTTACATTATTATTGGTTTTAATGCCGTAAGATGAGTTTTCATTATAAATACAAAGTTGAAACACAACTTATCAATTGAGAGAAACTGTAATAGGAGAACTTTGTCTTCTTTTGTCTTCAAATTTATTATTATCGTCACAAAGGCAAACTACTAGATTTAAAAGATTTAATTATTGAAATAATTTTTTTATTTTTTTATGAATTTTTATTTAAAATTGTATACTAAGTTTTACTAACAAAATAACACAAGAAGGTAAGGATTTAAAATTTTAAAATCTGACAAAACATGCAATCGAAATTAAACATAGAAATAAATAACACAAATTGAATATTTTAAAAGTAAAATATATTTGTAATTCCACAAATAGTATTTACTAGTTTTTGTTTAGAATAACAAAAGAATATTTTTTTAAAAAGTATAATTATTAAATGTTTTTCAATATTTTATAAAATTTAATCTAAATGTATATACAGAATTCAACTAGCACAATAACGCAAAATTGTCAATAAATCAAAATTTTGTAAAAGTAAATATGTTTTAGTTCCTTAGAAAGTATTTTTTTTGTAGTATACAATTAATTTAACTGTATGATATTCCTCAAAGAATAATGAAAAATATTTTTTAAGTTTAAAAGTATAATAATCAAAGGGGGTTACAAATTTTTTATTTAAATAATATATACTTTCGATCAACTTAGAACAAGAATATTTACCTAAAACAATTACAAATTACAAATTAAAAACAAAATAAATAATATGTGTTGAATATTTTAAAATACATAATTTTAATTCCTTTGTTAGAATTTAATTGAAATATATAATTTATTTAAATTTAGGACATTGGTATAACAATAATTAAACATATTATTTAAAAATTTAAAGTATTATTAAAGGGGTTAAATAGTTTTTATTTGGAATAACTAAAGAATATATATTCAAGATTTAACATGAATTTGGAATAATGATATAAGATTAATTTTAAATATACTTATGGTTTCAACTTTTGTTTGTTGGCGGCAATGAAGCATAATGAGAGCAATTTATTGCATATAATGAAATTTAGTTTTTAGGATCTTTTTTATATACATTGTTACTAGTTTCTAGAATTGTACGATGAATTTTAAATATAAATACAAAGTTGAAACATAATTTATGAATTGATTGGAATGATAAAAGGAGTACTTTATTTTATTTTGTCTTAAAATTTAATGTTGTTGTTTAAGAGGCAAATTAGTGGATTTAAAAAATTAATTATTAAATATTTCATTATGTTTTTATGAAATTTAAAAAAATATGTATGTAATTTTACTAGCAAAATAACTCAAAAATAAAAATATCTAAAAAAATTTAATTCTAATAAAAACACAACAATTAAATTTCAACTCAAAAATAATTAATTTTCATAGATTATTTTAAAAGTAAATATATTCTAATTCCTAAAATTATAATAATTTTTTTATCTATATTCTAGGAAATTTAATTTAAAAGTGGGAGCTAATTTTTACTAGGACAATAACTCAAAAATAAAAAATAATTTAAAAATTTAAAATTTGAACATTTTAAAAGATTTTTTACATTATTATTGGTTTGAATGCTGTAAGATGAGTTTTCACTATAAATAAAGTTGAAACACAACTTATTAGTTGAGAGAAACAATAATAGGAGAACTTTGTCTTCTTTTGTCTTCAAATTTAATTATTATCGTCACAAAGACAAACTATTAGATTTAAATAATTTAATTATTGAAATATTTTTTTTATTTTTTTTTTGAAATCTTATTTAAAGCTGTATACTAAGTTTTACTAACACAATAACTCAAAGGTAAGGATTTAAAATTATAAATCTGACAAAAAATACAATCAAAATTAAACATTGAAATAAATAATATGAATTGAATATTTTAAAAGTAGATATATTTGTAATTCCATAGATAGTGTTTACTAGTTTTTGTTTAGAATAACAAAAGAATATATTTTTGAAAAGTATAATTATTAAAGGTTTTTCTATATTTTATAAAATATAATCTAAATGTATATACATAATTTAAATAGCACAATAACTCAAAATTGTCAATAAATCAAAATTTTAGAATCAAAATTTTATGAAAGTAAATATGTTTTAATTCTTTAGAAAGTATTTTATTGAAGTATACAATTAATTTAACTGCAGGATATTCCTCAAAGAAGAATGAAAAATATTTTTTAGGTTTAAAAGTATAATAATCGATGGGGGTTAAAAAGTTTTTATTTAAATAACAAATAATTTTGATCAACTTAAAACAAAAATATTTACCTAAAAAAATTACAAATTACAAATTAAAAACAAAATAAATAATATATGTTGAGTTTTTTAAAAATAATATTTTTAATTCCTTTGATAGAATTTAATTGAAATATATAATTTATTTAAATTTAGGATATTGGTATAAGAATAATTAAATCTATTTTTCAAAATTTTAAAATATTATTAAAGGAGTTAAATAGTTTTTATTTAGAATAACTAAAGAATATATATTCCTTATTTAACATAAATTTTGAATATTGTTATAAGATTAATTTTAAATGTACATATGATTTCAACTTTTGTTTGTTGGAGGCAATGGAGCATAATAAGAGTAATTTATTACATATAGTGAAATTCACTTTTTGGGATCTTATTTTTTACATTATTACTAGTTTCTAGCGTAGTAAGATGACTTTTAAATATAAAAACAAAGTTGAAACATAACTTATGAATTGAGAGGAAGGATGACAGGAGTACTGTATTTTATTTTGTCTTCAATTTTAATGTTGTTGTTTGAGAGGTAAATTAGTAGATTTAAAAGATTTAATTATTAAATATTTCATTATGTTTTATTGAAATTTAATTTAAAAGTATGTACGTAATTTTACTAGCATCATAACTCAAAAATTAAAATATCTAAAAAACTCAAAATCTAATAAAAACACAAGTAAATTTCAACTCAAAAATAATTAATTTTCAAAGATTATTTTAAAATTAAATGAATTCTAATTCCTATAATAATAATAATTTGTTTTTATCTAAAATATTTAAAGAATGTATTTAAAGTTTAAAAGTATAGTTATTTAAGGTTTACCTATATTCTATGATATTTAATTTAAAAGTGTGTGCTAAATTTTACTAACACAATAATTCAAAACTAAAAATATTTTAAAATTTTGAAATTTTAATGTTTTAAAAGTAAATATTCCTTACATTGTATTTGGTTGAAATATACAATTAATATAACTTTAGGATATTGATATAAGAATAACTAAAAATATTTTTTAATTGAAATGTATAATAATCAAAGGGATTAAATAGTTTTTATTTAAAGAATAAATATTTATGATCTAACTTAACTTTGCAATATTGATAAAAGAATAATTTTTTAAGTACTAAATTAAATAGCAAAATAAGTATCAATATTGAATATTTTAAAATATATATACTTAACTTCCTTAGATAGTATATATTTGAAATGTACAATTAATTTAAAATTATATATTGATTTAAGAATATTTAAACATATTTTTAAATTTAAAACCACTAAATGGGAATAAATAGTTTTTATTTGGAAAAACTAATGGATATATATATTTATAAATTAGCTTAAATTTAGAATATTAATGTAAGAATAAGTTTAAATATACTTATGATTTCAACTTCTGTTTGTTGGAGGCAATGTAGCAAAATGAGGGCAATTTAATGTATATAGTTATATTTATTCATTAAAATCATATTTTTCACATTCTGATTGGTTTTAATCAGTAAGATGAGTTTTCGTTATAAATACAAAATTGAAACATAACTTATCAGTTGAGAGAAACGGTAATATAAGAACTTTGTCTTTTGTCTTCAAATTTATTGTTATTATCACAAAGACAAACTATTAGGTTTAAAAGTTTTGATTATTGAAACAATTATTTTTGTTTTTTATGAATTTTTTTAAAACTATATATTAAGTTTTACTAATATAATAACTCAAAATGGTAAGGATTTAAAATTCTAAGAATCTAACAAAATGCAATCAAAATTAAACATATAAATAAATGACATTAATTGAATATTTTAAAAGTAAATATATTTGTAATTCTATAGATAGTATTTACTAGTTTTTGTTTAGAATAACAAAATAATATATTTTTGAAAAGTATAAGTATGAAAGGTTTTTTATGTTTTTATGAAATTTCATCTAAATGTAAAGCATTAGTTTTATGAGTTGGAAATAATTTTTTCGAAAATTCAGTTTGCATTTCTTGGCAAATACCAATTGACCTAAGTTTTAAAGAATAAGCAAATTTTTGCTTTATCTTTTAAAGAAAAAGGAAATAATTTGAGCTTAACAATCTCATTTGTGTAAGTTTGATCGTCAAAAGTGGTACATATTTCATTAAATTCTTTCAAATGCAAATAAGGGCTTTGAAAGTTTAAACCATGAAAATTAGGAAGTAAAAGGATCATACCTGATTTGAATCAAAAGTTATTTGCATTGAGAGGAAAAATGAAACAAGAAGGAGAAGAATTTCGAGGAGGTTGCAAGTAATAACACATGGTATGTACCTATTGATTCTCATTTTTATCCTGAACACTTTCATTTTCAGCCATGGTGGGAGTGTGTGGAGATGATTCAAATAAATTTTCAAACAAAGTTTTAGAATTATTTCTAATTAAACGCTGATAATTATGACTACGATACCATATAACCATATATCCATAAAGAAAATAAACAAACTATATTTATAAAGGAAAAATATTAATAAACCTGAATACTTACCTTGCCTTCTTCGGCAACGACGCCAAAAACTTGCTACAACTTTAAGGTTGCAAACCCAAGTGCAGGTTGTATTAAGTAATAAATTTCACAGGGAAGTTGTTTGAAAAATTCAAGTTTATATTTTTAAAAACATGGGATTTATGCGAATCAAAATATATGAACAATTAATGTATGTTGTAACTAAAGAAAAACCAAAGTAATAAAAATACTGAAGATTAGGGATCCACTCTTGAGTTTTGGATAGAGAAACAGTTATTTATTCTTTTTACCTCTATTAATTGTCACAATTAGAATCCATACATAATGAAGGTTCCAATGGAAAAATATTATCAAATAGTTCATGCAATAAGGTAATCATGATATTGTCTTACTATTACAAATTATCTCTTAACACCAACACTTATTTATGAGATCAAGTATTTATGGACACCTTTGTCAACAATAAATCAAGATTTCACATTAACAGTCGGTGGGGTAAAACCGAACAATAAGTTAATAGAACCCAAGTATTTGTTGTGCCATTAGAGATATATAAATTAAGAATCACCACAAAACAAGCAGGGTTTAGATCAAAACTCAAAATAATAATACAACATACTTAAACATTTTCTACCCTTATAACCATTCATCTTCCTCCATCAAGAGGTTCACCCTTTTTTCTTAGAAAAATAAAATTTAGAAAGACATAATAAAAGTAGGAAAGAGTAAAAATAGAAGAGAAACTAGAGAATGTATTTCTATTACTACAAGAAAATTTATATTACTAGAAAACATACAAAATAGAAAACTTAGGCTAAAGAAACCCTCTACCCCCCTCCTCTTACAAGCTTAATACATGGCCTATTTTTAGTACTTGGAATAAGCTAGAGGCCAAACAAATAATGGAGGGGTTAATCAAGTGGTATGCTAATTGTCAAGAGTTGTTAAGTTGTTACACCAAGTCTTCACCTACTGAATTAAATTATATTTTGTGGTCAGATACAGCTCGATTGTGATGATGTCTAAAAAGGATAAAAATTGTAGATATTTCGGTCCTGATAGATTTTCATATATCATTTGTCAGAATTGGCGGTCGGATGAAAAAGATATGGTCAAATTACCAAATCATGTCTAAGAGCTATCCTTTAACAGCAACAACAACTTGAAGCCTATGGTTTTGCCATTTTAACACATTTTCTCACCATCTTATCTTTGAAAAACTTGTTTAGTTATCTCTTGTATATAATATATCCAAATTGAAACCCAAAATAAATTTGGTCTTAACAGATATGACCTAATTGGTAAAATAAGTCAATATTGGGCTGAACTCTGATTCGAATTTTAGTGATCTATTTTGTGCAACCACTTGGTTGAATTTTCTGCTATAATCAAAAATGAATTGGGTTAAGCTTTTAACAAAACAATTGTACTTCTATCTCTTGGTTTTCAAATGAAATAAGCTTCAGGTCTATAGGATTTTTGATCATGAAGTTATGCTCAAATTACAAAAACTACACAAGTCTGGAAACATGCTTCTTTTGATCTTTTTATATTCATTGATTCCCTAATATAGAATATTAACAAAATAATAATATTAACAAAAATAAAGAAAGAAAAGTATAAAGAATTTTGATACAAAAATATATCAAAATATGCACTTATCAAATTGCCCTTCACTTAACCCTGGCTTGTCCTCGAGCTAGCCTAAAACAAACCTAAACTAATCCACTTTTATAGAAAATCACGATTGCATTTAGCATATTCAACAGGCCTTTAAACCCATAGGTGGCCCATAGAGGATGAGTTATAGTCTCATGAAAGTTTTCAGCAGTAATACCCACAAACACCTATAATAACTATCTTCCAACTATTATTCTCATGAAGCAACAAAGTAATATGGAAATGAAATTAAACAAGTGTTGAGTTGAACTCTTAGTCATTCAAAAGTCAATATATTTCTATAATAAACATACTCAAGTGTGTGTGTGGATAGTTAATGCCAATAATGATGAAACTATACATGTTTCAAATAAGTGAATTCTCATAAAACCTTACAGAAACCATCACCCAATCTCTAATAGAAAATTAAACATCATAGGCTCGTCCTTTGGTGCAAATCTCCACTATACTAAAGGCATCACACGAAATCAAAAGGTTTTCAACACAGGTTGTAATGGGACCAAAGAGTAGTGATGTAGCTAAGAAATAAAATGATAGGATACAACAAAGTTTCTAATATTTTTATGGAATTAGAGACATAAAGTTTATCGATGAAGAATTCTCAAACTCCACAAATTTCAACACTGGAGTCTATTTTCATTGAATTGGACCCCTCTTATTCATCTTACAACATCTCATTTTTAGTTGCAACTCGTAGCACTTTGCAATTTTTTTTTCTTTTCTATATTATTTTTCTTTTTCTTTTTTTTTAAGAGAAACTCCCTCACACTTATCTTCTATTCCAACCTGAATTTCTTTTGTAAGTTCATACTGTCAATGGAATGTCTATTAAACTCTAATCATTTTTAGAATAAGAGTTGGATAATAGTATATTTGGGCTAGGTAAAAGATATGATTAAAAAATATTTATTTATTTGAAGGCTTAAAGTGGTTCACTAGGGGGATGTTCTCTTGAAACATCACATGGGGAACAAGCTGATTTAGCAATGGTGCTAGAATACCTAATGCCTTAATCATTTTTCTAGTAGTGCACTATTAGTCGTTTGTCTTGACAGATCAAAAGTAAAAGTTCTAATACTCAACCCCTACATGTTGAAGATCCAAGTGATGATTAGAGCAAGCGCATAAGAATTTTCTATTTTGACATGATTGTCTTCATACTGAATAACATAACTATGTGTGCAAATTTTTTTTTGAGTATAGTTATGGTAAAAATATATTAACCAAATAACAACATCAAAGTCCAAAACAACACACATCATCAATCAAATCATACTATTCATACTTAATTTTAATCATTAAAGTTGGAAGAGCCTCTACGACTTAAAAAAATTAAAAAAAATTGGTAATTCACAAACATTTGTTAAAAACTTCATAAACTTGCCATGTTATGCAAAAAAATAGTGATGTATCTCAAGAGTGTTACAATTACCATTTACTCCGCCACCATTTTTCATGATTTCAACAGACCCATCAGAAAACACATTTGATTATTTTTTTAAAATAAAATACTAGAAAAACATACATTGAACACAAAAGTCATGATATCAACTATCCCTCCCCCAACCTGATCGAGACATTGTCCTCAATGTCAAAAATAGATAGGAAAGTAGAGTTTGAAAGATATCACCTGAAGTGTGGCTAAAAAAATAAAGCTGAAACAAAAAAAATACATACTATTAGATGAAACCAATAACAATAAGTATCACATACTGAGAGTCAAATTCAATTTGCATTTTCTACCATTGTTCCTGTTGGACCAATCAATATTAGCCAAGGCTGGATCAAGTTCTGGCATATATGCTAGAAGTTGATCAATCAGATGGTCAGGTATCGGAGCAAAAATGAGGATTCTTCTCGCAGACGGTGAAATAAAAACTTTTTTGATAGCATGATCTACAAAAGATAGCAAACCATCATGAAAACCATTAACATTAAGAATACCTATAGGTTTTTGGTGAATGTTGAGTTGTGCCCAAGAGACAACTTGGAATAATTCCTCTAGTGTACCAAAACTGTCAGGTAAAATGATGAATGCATCTGCATTATTTAACATGTTAGGCATTCTGTCCTAAATATGTGGCACTTTTAACTCATCTTCAATGGTCATACCTGTGATATTCTGTATTGTTAAAGATTTTGGGATAACTCTAAAAACTTTTACTTCTCCTACATAAGCAGAAATAGCAACACTCTCCATTAACCTCAAACTGCCTCCCCCATACACTAAATGAATTTTTCTTTCTACTAAAGTTCTACTAAGATTATGGGCTGCCCCTATAAACTCACCATTTTTTTTTAGATTGGATTCGCAAAAAAATACAAATGCAATTAAATTTGCGAGTTTAAGAAACTTCTATTTTTTTATTTTTTTTATTTTTTTTATTTTTGAAAATAAGTTGTGCAAAAATAGAGTGAGTATGGTGATTTTATTGAGGTGTGAACAGGGAATATATTTATTGCATGTCTTTTTTTTTGTCAAAAAGGTTGAAAATAAGGACATACAAAATTTAAAAATTACCTATTTACACGTGAATGTACATGTAGTTGTGATTGTGGCTCACACCTTCCTCTGGTTTTACATCCAGTAACGGCTTAAATGCCCTCTATGGGTCGAGAATATACTTCTCATCCAGTTTTCTTATAAACTGGCAAATAGGGTCTTTTAATGTCAGATTTCAAAAACTATAAAACTCATATTCATTTTGAAAACAATCCCATAAATCAAGAATTGTACATTGTACCAATCCACATGTGTCGTCTCAAGAATCAATATAATATGATCTAAAGACTCCTTACTCAGTCCATCCATAATGAATTTAATTTTATCTTTTTGATTTTTAAAGACCATTCTTAAAGAACAACACTTTGTGTTGCAAGTCCATCTAGCACAATTGTGATAAAATTTCTTTTTTTTTTCGCTCTTCGTTTTTTTTAATATGTGCTTTTATCAAAACCAGGCATGTATCTAGTAAGCAAATTTAGAAACTCATGTGAAAACTCACCTGCTCTTACCTTTGCTTCAATTATTCATCGTATGTCCTCTGGGATGCCTTTGTGCACAAGCATCCTCAATCTTTTAATCTTGATTTTATAAATTTTTAAAATTTCATTTATAGGAAGAAAAAGAAATCGCTTCTTGAGAGTTAGAAAAATATCACCCATTTTGATAAGAACAAGAAAAGAGAATGAGAAAAGCAGAGAAAATTGGTACAAAGATTTCAGTTGTTTGGGAAACTAACAAGTCTGACTTTAATAGCCGTGGAGTACCGTTATCCACCACTTAACCGGGAAAAAAATAAAAGAAATTTCAAAACAAATAGAGTAAAAAACAAATGAGTATATACAACACTAATCATAACAAGGGTTAGAAAGAAAAAGAATTTCCTCTTGTGAAAATTGATTTTCTAGAAATGGTTTAACTCTTTGTCCATTTACTTTGAATATGTTGCCATTTCTAAGATTCTTTATGTTAATTGCCCCATATGGATATACTTTTTTACAACAAAAGGACCACTCCACCTTGACCTCAATTTTTCAGGAAACAAATGCAATCGAGAATTATAAAGCAAAACCTTTTGACCAACCTCAAATATTTTTCTTGAAATTTTATTATCATGAAAATCTTTGATTCTTACTTTATAAATTTTAGAATTTTCATATACATCATTTCTCAGTTCTTGAAGTTCATTGATTTGTAATTTACGCAATTTTGAAGTTTCATCAAGGTTAAAGTTAAACATTTTGATTGGCCAATAAGCTTTATGTTCAAGTTCAACAGGTAAATGACAAGGTTTTTCATAAACTATCTTATAAGAAGACATGCCTAATGATGTTTTCAAAGTAGTTCCATATGCCCAAAGTGTATCGGTAAGTCTAAAAGACCAATCTTTATAGTTTGGGTTAACTATTTTTTCCAAAATTTGTTAAATCTCCCTATTTACAAGTTCAACTTGTCCATTTGTCTGAGGATGATAAGGGGTTGTAAATCTATGTATGATTCCATATCCTCATTAATGTTACAAAAATATTTTACCCCATCACTGATAATAGATCGAGGAATTCCAAATCGACTTAAAATATTTTCTTTCAAAAATTTTATCACTATTTTGTGATCATTGTTTAAACAAGAAATTGCCTCGATCCATTTTGAAACATAATCTATGGCAACCAATATGTAAAGAAAACCATATGATAATGGAAATAGTCTCATAAAATCAATACCCTAACAGTCAAATATTTCAATCAATAGGATATGGTGTAGGAAAGAGTAAAAATAGAAGAGAAACTAGAGAATGCATTTCAATTACTGCAAGAAAATTTACATTACCAGAAAACATACATACTAGAATTGGATTACATACCTTCTACCCCCTTCCTCTTATGAGTTTAATACATGGCATAATTATAGTACTTTGAGTAAGCTAGAGGCCAAACAAATAATGGAGGGGTTAATCAAATGGTATGCTAGTTGCCAAGAATTGGTAAGTTGTTACACCAAGTCCTCACCTACCAAATTGAATTGGATTTTTCGATCAGATACAACCAGACTGTGATGACGTGTAAAGAAGAAAAATTGTAGATCTTTCAGTACTGATAGATTTTCATATATCATTTGTTAGATTGGATAGTCGGATGAAGAAGATATGGTCAAATTACTGAATCATGTTCAAGAGCCATCCTTTAACAGCAGCAGCAACTTGTAACCTATGTTTTTATCATTTTGACATATTTTCTCACCATCTTAGCTTCAGAAAACTTGTTTATTTACCTCTTGTGTATAACATATCTAAATTAAAGCCCAAAATAAATTTGGTCTTAAGAGATATGACCCAATTGGTAAAATAAGTCAATACTGGATTGAACTCTGATCCGAAATTTGGTGATCCATTTTGTGCAACCACTTGAATGAATTTTCTACTATAATAAAATTGAATTGGGCTGAGCTTCCAACAGAAAAGTTGTACTTCTATCTCTTGGCTTTCAAATGAAATAAGCTTCAGGTCCATAGAGCTTTTGATCATGAAGTTATGATTAAATTATAAAAACTGTACAAGTTTACAAACATGCTTCTTTTGATCTTTTTATATTCATTGATTCCCTAACACAAAACATTAATAAAACAATAATATTAATAAAAATAAAGTAATAAAAGTATAAAGAATTTGATACAAAAATATATCAAAATATACACTTATCACCTAACACTCAACTAATTGGATCAAACAAGTTAAAGATATTTATATAATAGATAAAATAAATAATCAAATAGAACCAATATCGAAATCATTTAAAAAAATACTACAAGATAGAAAAACTAAAAACCAACAACAAACCAATTAAATCCACCACAAAAAACCACTATATACAAATCAGCCTGGGTCACATGGCAGACTTAACCCCCCTATCCTGGGCCACATAGCAGGCTTCACCCCCCGCGCGTCTTGGGTCACAAACTAACACTTAACCATGGTTGGTTTCGATTACCCTGGCCTATTCCAAAATAGCCACTAGTGCATATGGGTCTCAACAATATTCTCAAAACCAATAATTTCACAAACCACATTTTAACAATTTATTTCTAAAAACACATATACATAAGGAATCACATTTATAAAACTATTTTCACATTCAATACATAAAATAAACTTGCTTGATACACCCAAAAATGATAATTCACAACGCACACTAAAATACAATATATACGATTTATACATTAGAAAAGTGAAAGGTTCGTGACCTAGGCTAATTTGTATATGGTGTTTTTTATGGTGGATATAATTGGTTTGGTGTTGTTTTTTAATTTTTCTGTCTTGTACTTTTTTTTAAATGATTTCGGTATTAGTTCTAGTTGAGTGTTAGGTGATAAGTGCATATTTTGATATATTTTTTTTATCAAAGCCTTTATATTTTTCTTACTTTATTTTTGTTAATATTATTGTTTTATTAATATTTTGTGTTAGGGAATCAATGAATATAAAAAAAATCAAAAGAAGCATGTTTCCAAACTTATGCAATTTTTGTAATTTGAGCATAACTTCATGATCAAAAGCCCCACGGACCTGAAGCTTATTTCATTTGAAAGCCAAGAGATAGAAGTAAAACTTTTTTATTGGAAACTCAGCCTAATTCAGTATTGATTATAGCAAAAAATTTATCTAAGTAGTTGCACAAAATGGATTACCAAAATTCGGATTAGAGTTTAGCCCAGTATTGACTTATTTTACTAATTAGGTCATATCTCTTAAGATCAAATTTATTTTGGGCTACAATTTGAATATGTTTATATACAAGGGGTATATAAACAAGTTTTTGGAAGACAGTATGATGAGAAAATGTGTCCAAATGGTAAAAACACAGGCTGCAAATTACTGCTGTTGTTAAAGGATGGCTCTTGGACATGATTTGATAATTTGATCATATCTCCTTCATCCGATTGCAAATTTGACAAATGATGTATGAAAATCTATCAGCACTGAAAGATCTACAATTTTTATTCTTTATGCATCATCAAAATTTGGTTGTATCTGATCGAAAAATATAATTCAATTCGGTAGGTGAGGACTTGGTGTAACAACTTACCAACTCTTGGCAACTGGCATACCACTTGATTAACCTCTCCATTATTTATTTGACCTCTAGCTTACTCTAAGTACTATAAATATGCCATATATTAAGCTTGTAAAGGAGGGAAGGTAGAGGGTTTCTTTAGGCTAAGTTTTCTAGTATAATAAGTTTTCTAGTAGTAATAGAAATGCATTCTCTAGTTTCTCTTATATTTTTAGTCTTTACAACTTTTATTATGTCATTCTAAATTTTATTTTGCTGAAAAAAAGGGTGAACCTCTTGATGGAGGAAGATGAATGGTTATAAGAGTAGAAAATATTTAAGTATGTTGTATTATTCTTTTGAGTTTTGATCTAAACCCTGCTTGTTTTGTGGTGATTCTTGATTTATATATCTCCAATGGCACAATAAATACTTGAGTTCATTTAGCTTATTGTATGATTTTACCCCACCTACTTCTAATGTGAAAACTTGATTCGTTGTAGACGAAGGTGTGCATAAGTGCTTGATCCTATAAATAAGTGTTGGCGTTAAGAGATAATTTGCAATAGTAAGACTGTAATACCCAAATCTCACACTACTCACTTGGCCAATATGATTCCTGCACTACATGCTACTTATATGCTAATTTGCATTAATACCTACATCACATCTTTTATAGCATTCTTAATTATTATACCTCTAATGCTATCACTTGATGTTAGTGGTTGATGTCCTATAACCTAATTAAGTAATTCTATATGTAGATAAGAAAAAGAATAGATTGGTTAATATATTGGATATTCATAGGTTATATGTTATAATTTTAGAAGTGTTAAAAGTGTCACTAGCAAGGTTATATGATTTGATTCAGTTAGATTGAGGTGTTTTAAAGGTATACATCCATAGATTAACATACTTTGGATATCAGACATGATATAATGTGATTTAAGTGTCATAATACAAGGTTCATGTGTGCATGTGATTTTAGAAAATGAAAACTAGACAATCATTTAAGAATTGAATGTCGATCGGTTTGGAGATCGAATGAATGGTTAAGAAATTAGGGCATAATGTATCATCCGATCATATGGAGATTGAAGTAGGTTGTACATAGATAAATAAGTAATGAAAAACACTAGATTAGGGCTATATAAGGTGTGAAAAATATCAGATTTGGAACCACCACTTGACACCTCAACCTTGCCACCTCAAGCTTTGCCATCTCAAGCTTCCATCTCAACCTTTCTTCATTTCTATCATTGAACACGACCATAAACCATTTTATGAGCTATTTCACATCCCAAACCTTCATATGGAATTTTAGAAATTGCTCTCAAGTAATTCCAAGTAAAGAAAAAAGTAAAGAAAGCAAAGGGAAGTAAGAAGGAGCAAGTTGAAGCTAAAATCTGTGCATAGGTGAGCTTTAACTCATGTTTTTTATTTAAGTTCTTGAATTGTTTGAGGGTTTATGATTTTAAAGCTTCTATTATTGATTATAATCGTGTTAGGATGTTATTTGTGGTCTTATAATTCACAAAAGAAGAATTTTTAGTTGCAAAATCACAATAAAATTCACTAGGGACAGAAATTATATACTTACTAATTTTTTATATTTATGCTTTATATATGTATAATAACTTGATAAAAATTTATGTATTTCATGATATATGTGTTTATACATGAGTCTAGGTGATGTATGTAAGTTTAGAGAGGTTATAAATTGTAATATAGTGTGATAATTAAAGAGGTGCTCAAAACTATCTTCTTTGAAATTCAGATTCTGTCCTCTGTGAATGGTGCTGGTTTTACATCAATAAATCCATTAGTTTTGGTAGTAGTTTGACCTAGTTGTCTCCTTGTATATGTTATCTAAGTTTGGTAAAAATTTGGGAGTGATTAGATATGCTTAAGGATGTCAAAATTATCATGCAATTAAATTGGACAACAAAAAAATATGAAAATGTGAATCTACCCCATTTTATAATTTAGCATATTTCAACCTAGACATATTGCTATTGAGTGGTAACAATTAGGTACATTATATTAGAGTTATATTACTTCAATTATATGATGTTTACATATATCTAAGATGAGAAATTAAGGCATTTGAGGGACTAGATTGGGTTATAGTTTGTGAAAGTATGATTGTTACCTAAATAGTTTGGTGTTTAAGGTCTTAGTATGATATTTTATACTTTCAACTTGACAAATTAGGAATGGCACTTGATGTTAGGTAATATTACAGGATATTTTACATCTAAGATTGGAGAGGAATAATAAACAAATCTAGACTAAGCCACCAACCAAGTGAAAGGTAAGTAAAAATCCATTGCTACTACAATGCATGAACATAGTATGTCTTGAAGCATTCATACGTAATGTGTTGATGATATTAAATTTAACTGAGAGTCTTATGATTCTTGAAACATGTTGAGAACAAGATGACTTGCATTTCATATTGAACATACCATTCATGAGCATTTACATGTGCATGCACGGTATATGAGTATAGTGGAGGTTCTTACATGCATGATTTGATTTGAGACATGATTTTCAAAAAGAAAATATTTTGGTTGGCCACTAATAGTATACCAAGGCATGCGAGGCATGCTTATATGATATTTTGGGATGCTGCGAGTGTTACTTCTTAGAGGATCACAGGGGTTGACAGGGGGTGTGCCTCTGGTGGTCACGAGAGGGTAGACCACTTGATTGTGCCCTTATTGACTCCGCCAGTGGGAAGACTTCTGGAGGATCACAGAGGAAGACAGGGGGTGGACCTCTGGTGATCCATTGATATTGTTTATTTATAGCCATGTGATTATTTATAGCCATGTGATTATTGATATTATTTAGAGCTCTATCTGGTGCATAGTAGGTGGGCCAAGGGCCCAATAAATGAAGTGATTTTTAATAAAAACTCTTTGATTTATGAGTACTCAATTTAACATATTTATAGCATCATATCTTAGAGTTGAGTTGCATGAGATTTTATATCACACTCTTGTCATGCATGATTTTTACTTATTGAGCGTTAACTCATGTAGTTCATGCATTGTAGGTGAACATGGTGAGACTTGAGACCTCTGGCTTACTGGCTGGCAGTGGAGCTCCTATAGGCTTTCAAAGATCAATGTACTTGGATGATGACCTGTTGGGCTATTTTGTGGGCTGTGTTTTTAATTTTACAGTTATTGTATTATATTAGTAACTTTATTCTGTATATCACTTTCAAAACTCCTTTGTGATAGAGAGTTTGGGTTTGTGATGGTTTTGATAGACTTCGTTAATGTTTAATAACTACCTATGTATATACAGTGTTACAGGATATGAAAATACTTTACTTTTATCAATGTTTTGTTGAACTGAGTAAAAAAAAGGTTATACACATGCATACGTGCACAAATTATGTTGCACAAGTTGTTTATATATATATTTATACATATTATTGGGAGATTGTGACAAAGTGTGGTATCAGAGCCTAGGTCTTGATTCTGTAGACTGTCCATGTACAAGATCTTAGAACTTGTGGAGCACAACCATGCCAGTAAGTTTTATTTTATATTATATTGCATTATATATTTCATGAATTATATTGGCCAATTGTTATACACAAATTCGTATTGCAGTCATGGTGAGAACAAAGGGTGAAAGTAGTAGTGGAGCTAGAATCCCAGGAGAGCAAACACCTATTCTGAATAATGATCGTATTGTTATCATCAATCGACTTACAGAGCTTGTTGAATGAAAATCAGAACAAATTCAGCAACTTATCCAGCAGAGGGATATGGGTGGACAACCAAGGGCTGAAATGGTTCAACCACAACCCCAAGTAGAACAGGTGGAGATAGTTGGGGAAAAATTTAGAAAACTGAACCCACGTGTGTATGAGGATGCACTAGATCCTACAACTGCTGAAGATTGATTGAGAACTCTTGAAAATATGTTTCACTATAGTAGAGTTTCAGAAGAAGAGAAAGTGATGGAAAAACTGATATAGGAAAGCCACAATGAATGAGATAGAATACGGCTAATACCTGAGGTTGAAAGACCAAGTATGAAAACCCCATAGTATTTCTCTTATTGGCCAATCATTATGAACAGGTTCCGAAAACCACGTTCTATTGCTATTGTTAGGTACTGCACTTCAAGGGCCCTAAAGAATGATTTATGAATGAATGTTATTAAATAGAATAATGCATTTAATGATTTATGAAATGTGCATATATGTTATTTGTTATTGTATCGGTTTTACTTTACTGAGCCTTTAGCTCATTAGATTCATGTGATGCAGGTGAAAATGTACAGGACTGAATCTCCAAAGCGGCCGGATAGAGATTTGTTCATATGCCATGCTTCAAGCTATTTTATTTTTAAATAAACTGCTCTGTTATGGTTTTGTAAATAGATGTACTCAGTTTTGAATTATGTATATGGTGTGTTTACAACAAAATAAAACAATAAATGAATTCAAGTTCTTTCTCCTATAGCCAAAAAGGGGATTTTTATTAAAACCATAACTCTAGTATTGATGAAAAGTTAACATTTCTTGACTTAAGTATATTAGCTTGTTTAGGTTCTGTAGTTAGGTTAAGGGTTGTTACAAGAAACTTTTAGAAAAGTGATTTATTTTAAAAGTTCATTAAAAAATAACTACCAAACTCATAATATTTTCACAAATAGACTTATTGACAAATGAATTTCCATATCAAGAAATCCATTTCGAATGGTTTCCAAACACATTGGCATATATCATCAATGCGCTGCAATATACAATTTATGGTACTCTAATCAGTAGTCATACAGATTTAAGAATCAACTTCCAAGATTCTAGAACGCTTATCCCCAAACACATTCAAATACACAGACACTAAATACACTTTCCACCTCACTGATGGGCAGAAGAGCTTGCTGGCATTGAACATTTACAATATGTGGATTCACGTAGTTCCTTCCCCTTGCAACTGTTTTCAGCTAATCGAAATTGTGTTAGTCCGTGTAGTGTATTTCCATATATAGCATGTGCAATAGATTCTAACATCATATTTAAGAGCTTTAATATCATATATATATATATATGTGTGTGTGTGTGTGTGTGTATCTACATATATCTACATATATTATTTGACAAAGTTTCCATACCTTTCCATCTAAATTAAGAAAAAGTTTCCATTATTCAATGGCAAGAAAAATAGATAGTAGTTTTGAAATTTTTAAGTTTTCTTTGAAACTCTCTTTTTCCTCTTAATTTTCCTACCGAAGCTTTTATTTTCCTATGAAACTTTTTAGTTTTATTTTCTAGGGAAACTTTTATCTTCAATTTGTGACGATGTAGATATAAATTCTTGGTGACGCACTATTATAAATATTTTATTTAATGATAACTGATAATGTTAATCTAAAGTATAGTTAATATATTAATTTAATTAAGGCATCTAAAGTATATAATACTGTTATAAAGTTATGATGGATATGCTTATTTGGATTCACCATAATCAAGGGGTAAGTGTAGTGAAAAATAATTTTTTTAAAAATAAACATGCAATAACATTTATTGTATTACCCCCTGTTTAGCAACAATTCAACGATCAACATTATTAATAGGTTTTATAAACAAAGTATAAATAAAACAGTGAAATTATTCATTACCCTTTTTCGAACTCTTACATTTGATGCAAGGCTTGAGGCAATGAATTATCGAATGGTTGCAAAACTTTCACGAAAGAGTCCAGTCATCCTCCATCCAAAGCATTCCACACCTTGGACTAAAATAACCTAAAATAAAATAACTTGCTTGTGTTCTTGTTTTTTCTTTCTTGCCTAGAATGGAGTGTATACTAATGTTTAATGCAATCAGTGGAATTAAGGATTGAGTGCCTATTATTATTGTTCTTAATCCAACTAGTGGAAGAAGAACAATATCATGTACTTGGATGTAGAAGAGAGAAGCAAACGCAAAACTTTTCTTTTCTCTTGTTGTGATGGTCGAAATTTAGAGTGCTTGGGATAAGGATTTTGTCTTCAATTTTTCTATTTCTATGGAGGCTATAAGAATTAGGTTATTCTTAATTTTAGCCTCACATGTTGAATTGGTTGTTTAGAAAGTGTAACTTTACTAACAAACCAAATCCATTTGAATTCAAAATCCCTCCCTTTCTCATCCATAAGTGGCTGAAAATTAGGCCTCAAGTGGCCTTAAATCTTCAGTCCCTCTTAGGCCTTAAATTTTCGGCCCCTCTCCTCTTTCGCATTCAATGAATCTATCACAAATTCAACCTTGATATCTTATATCAAATAAATAAATAAATAAATAAATTTAAATTTTCTATTTAATTTATTTCTTCTAGTATTCCAAGTAGGCTAATGAGCCATTTTAACTTGGGTTTGGACTTCATCAAGCACATTAATTAATTTAATTAATTAATTAGTTCAAATTTAATTAATTCACCCCAATTTGGATTTATAATCTTATTAGGTCCAATTATATAATTTTATTATTTAATTAAATAATTAATTCAACCAATTGAATTAATTTAATCCTTAATTAATTAATCTATTTAATTAACTATATCCAACTTTTTGGATTAATTTTAGACTACAGGTTATTCATTTCAAATTATGGGTGACCCTTTAGATTTACTATAAAACTAGTAGTTGGTTTGCAATATTTGTAATTTATGAATAACAATTATTTTGATTAATTAATCCAATTAATTAATTTGCATGGAATTAATTCTTTAATTCCAAGAACCTCACTATCATAAAAATATCTAGCAAGTAATCATAGCAAACTAGTGTTGGATAAAATAGCAAGTGAGCCTATTTCAATTACGAATACCATGCACGTAAGGTCATTCTGTCAATTAATCACCTGATTGAGTCTAGGGTATGTATTAAAGTCAAAACCCTAATTGACTCAATTTTGACTCAATAACTATGATTTCATTTTAAGTTCCACGACTCTTGATAAATCGTTAGAAATCCTTTCCTGACATTCATCATACCTTGACCAAGAATTTTTAAATCACGAACTATGAAAATATAGGAGATTTACTTGTTCTACTAGACAAGTGACGGATCATTTGTTGGCCATGTATTAACCTCTATACATGTAGATGCAATACCCAATGTAATTCCCTTTAATTGTTAGGCAATCAGAGAATGCATCAAAGTAAGACATAACACGTACAAAATTACTATGGTGCCTCAAATCAAAGGACTAGTCTCGCACTATCGTAATAATTTTTTTTTTAATTCGATAGATAAATTTTCCAAATAAGAATTTTTGGCAGGTTAGTTCAGTGTAGTTATTCTCTAACAAGCACTCGTATACATGCACTTGCATCACTATGCTATTGCCTATGAAATGAGACATCCTCATCTTAAAAGCATGCATCGTATGCGCAAGTCTTATTAGATTATTTGATGCCCCATCTCAAAAAGCCCATGACTCAGAACTTATTTAAGACCAAATTCATAAAAATATGTTCAATGATCGCCATCATATGCACGATCATGCCCTATAGCTAAAATTGATCTAGGGACTTTATTTAATATGCATAAACTAAATGCAAGACGTAAGATAAAGAAAGATGCCTTTTATTGATGATGTGCTATAAATGAAAAAGTTCAACAAATACAAGAGTATGAAATGCCTAATCTAATTGGTACACTAGGCCCCCATCTGGCTATACTCATTTCAAACTCATCAACGCTAGGATATCAAAAATATTATTGGTTGCTTAGTAGTAGGGGTTAGTTTAACCACCCTAGCCGATGAGAGAGAATCCAAAGCGGATGAAATTTGACAAGTACTATCGCTTCCATAGGAACTATGGGCGCACAATAGAGGAGTGCCATCACTTGAGGAATGAGGCCGATGGGCTCATTCGGAATGGCTATCTGATGGAGCACATTAAATTCAAAGAACAATTATGGCCGCTCCAAACCTGATGCTCTGAGACCAAACTACTCATCCTGGGTACATCATAGTGGAGGCAAGAAGGTATGCGACGAAGATACCTTCCTAATAATGGGAGTGACAGGAGTCATTCCCTAAACCTCACAAGTAGAATTTACTAGTGGTGCCGACATAGAAGCACTTAGTTTATTTTAGTTGAGTCACACCTATGAGGGCCACTAGTTAGTTTATCTTTTCCATTATGCCCGACTAGGCTAGTAGTTTTATTTCTTAGCTTGTTAGGAAGCCATTTAGATTTACATTATCATGCCCTAAGAGGCAAAAATTTTCTTTACTTGCAAACTTTTTTCTGCGTAAATAAAATAAATTCCTTTATTTCTTACTATCTCTACTTACATACATAATACTTATACATAATAAAGTTCTAGCATTGTCGAGACCCCAAAGTCCCAAAACTCAACTTCACTTGAGCTCAAAAGCAAAATATATCCCGAGATATCCCAATGCCCCTTGAGAATTACACATAGCCCTAGGCAATCAAGTGGAATCCCCTTGTGGTGATATAATCGGGGAGCCCAACCATATTTTATACTTAAGAGGTGCTACCGACCTCTACTATCAAGGAGCCCTATCGGCTCCCATACTTGAGAGGTCTTACCGACCTCCACCCTCAAGGAACCCTATCAACTCTCCTACTTAAAAGGTCCTATCAACCTCCACCTTTGAGAAACGTTATTGGCTCCCATACTTGAGAGATCGTATCGACCTTCGTACCTATGGAGCCATACCGGCTCTCTTACTTGAGAGGTCCTACTAGTCTCCACCCTTGAGGAGCCCTACCAGCTCTTATACTAGAGAGGTCTTACAGACCTACATACTCAAAGAGCTATATTTGCTTGAGGGACCATACCGGCTCCTAAATATGATAAGTCATACATATTTTTTCTATCATAAATAGTATAAAGCATCAAGCATTGCACAAAACAACAAAAACGAATAAGTGGTGTAACTTCGACATAAGTAAAAATGGTATTACACTGAATCAACAACTGAGCTCAAGCTCGTGTCAAGAATTCGAGTAAAAGTAGCCAAGTCTACCAACAAAATACATGCCTCAGGCATCAAGCTAAGTGAAAGCAACTAACTTTATGAAGAAGTAAAAAAAATGCTCCTACGAAAGATAATAGCATGAACTAAAGAAAAAAATCCTAAGTCCACTAAGAGCTTGTCTTTACTTAACGAAAGTAGCAGTGGAAGCTGCTACATCAACTGCCTCGACAACAAAGTTGTTATCAAGAAGGCTAACAATATCAATGATATTATCATCACCCGCTACCATAGCGACACCTCAAGGGAGTCTCTTCCTATGCTCGCTTAGGATAAAAGCCAGCGTAAGGCACTGCAAACAATAGAGAAGCTTTAGCAAACCTACCATAAGAAATAAAGATAAAGAAAAAAGCTATGTAAATCAACTATACAGCCAATAAAGGAAAAGGGTTGTGTAATGTGAGACCATTAGTGCACGAACACATGTCGTATGCCTTGACGTCCATGATGTGACTATGAGTGAGGGGCTCACCCAACACATCCATCAACTTGGCTAGACCTTGAAAACAAGAAGCAATACCCTCGCTCTTGGACTTACCAAACTCCAATAATGATGACAACCTTAATGAGCTAACCTTCTCACCCAACTCAACTGACTCACTCCCATTATTGGGTAAAGAAGTAAATGGCCATTATGGTCTTAGATAAAAAAATCATCTATTATTGGACTCAATAGGGCTACTCAAACCAATCCCTCAACTAGATGAAGAAATCATACATGGAAGGAATAGAAAGATGATGCTTGGTGCAAAGACGACCTCAGAGGAGCAACGTCGTGCACCCATTCAAAAGCCAGGTTGAGGCAACTCGACTTGGAAAGGTCAAGCCTAAAGCCTGACCTGGTGAGGGCGAGCCTCGTACTCTCATATTGACCTAGGGAATTGATCTTAAGGCTCGACCTGATGAGGGCGAGCTTTGCGCCCTTATCTCGACCTGGTGGCAAGCGACAAAAATCCCAGGTCGAGCGACTACTCGACCTGGGCCACAATCCTTTGTGGTGGCAGTCACTCAACATGAAGATGGTGACATTATTCCAACACCCCCACCCCCGACCTCCAACTTTAAGGAGTTATTTTGTCTTCCCTACTTAAAGGTCATATTGACCTCCATACTTGAAGAGTCATACCAACTCTAATGCTTAAAAGGTCCTACTGACCCCCACATTAAAAAGGCATTGTATACAAACGATGACCAAAAACCTTATAAGTAGACTAAGTGCCATAATGAAAATAGAGCTAACTTGAGTCCTCCTCTAACCAAATATATAATCCTAGTCATCCTAAAGGGAGACATCACTCAAAGCATCATGGGACAACAATCTATGCTCCTCGCCCCACTAAAAGGTTGAAGAAGGTGTACCACCACTATGCTATTACCTACCTCTGTACAACTAGAAATCTAACTCTTTTGGGAGAAAATCCATCCCCAAAGTTCTTCTAAGTATTTAGGGTTGACAAGACTATCACCCGAGGGCAATGACTATGTGAACTACGAGAAGACCATGATAACCCAAACTCTCTCCCAACTCAAAGAAACAACATAGGGATAGAAGAAACAATAATAGCAAGAACAGAGTAGGTCGAGATAATCACTCGAACTGCATAGACGACATCGCCCGCACGCATGGCAACATGTTGGGTTCGCATGATCTAGGAGTATGCACAATGGAAAATTAAAAAATTTAAAAATATCATGGCATAACAATTACAACAATACCCCATATCCAATACAATTTTAACAATCTTACAATTTCCAATGGTGTAATAATTAAAAATTAAAATGGTTTCCATTTATACCTTTTGATGCACTCTTGTTAATATATAGGTTAAAGAAATCAATTGCTAGCCCCTTTTTTGAATTCAGTTCATAGGGATTTAAGCGTCTTCCCTCTAAAGTAGTCCACATTTTGAGCAGGAACACAAAATTAGAATTCACTAGCAATTCTGATTTTTTACTAACCTAGTTTGTGGAGTGAATATAGTGAATATTAATTCTAACTATCAACTAATGATAAAAGAAGTAATATTTTGACAAGGGATGGAATTTTGGTGGGAAAAGGATAGAGCAAGAAAATAATTTTTCTCTCTCTTTCTCTAGGGCTAAAAATTAAAGGGCAATTATTCTCCTCAATTTTTTTGCCCCTTTGATTTAAATAGAGGACTCAAAAATTCCAAAAGTACCACTTTTGATATTTTTGGTCTCCTTTTGATTGGTTGAAAGATATTTGGTTTACCCAAAATTCTCCAACTCTATCCCTTCATATATTCTAAAGATATTTAGGGTCTCCCAAAAATTTGAGACTCTTGAGTTTCCATCATTTTTCAACAACCTTTATAGGCCTTTTCTAACGGGCCTCTTTGAATTAGACTTGGACTTTAAAATAAATCCCACAATAAATTGCATCTCAAATTATGTGTAACCCTTTATGTTCACAACTAAGCTAGACGTGGGCTTGCATAATTTTCAACTTATGAATAATAATTATTTTGATATATTAATCTAATTAATAAATTAGCTTGAAATTAACTCTTTAATTTCAAAAACTTCACAAGTAATGGGAAACACCTAGCAAGTATATTATGACTACCTAAACTTAGGTGAAATATTGAGTGAACCTATTTCAATTATGAGTACCATACTTATATGGTCCTTCCATAAACTAATCTCCAGATTGAGTCTAAGGCCTAGATTAATAGTTGAAAACATAATTGCTCAATAAATATGATTATATTTCAAGTTTCAATGACTCGTGATGAATCGTTAGAAAATTCACGTGTAACATTCATCCTGCCTTGGCCAAGGACTTCTAAGTCATGCACTATGAAAACATAGGAGATTCACTTATTCTGCTAGACATATGACGGATCCTTTGTTGGTCACTCATTAACCTCCATATATATCAATACAACATCCAACATACCCCTTTTACGATTATCATGTAATCACAAGATACATCAAAATAGAACACAACACACATAAAACTTCCATGGTGCCTCAAGTTTAAGGACTAATCAGGTATAATCATAACATGAAATTTCTTATTTCGACAAATAAGTTTCCAATAAGAATTTTCAGTGGGCCTGTTTATTGTTCTTGTTTCCTAACAAGCACCCACATATATTCACTAGCAACACGACGCTAATATCCATGGAGCGAGATATCCTTCTAATGCGAGCATGCATTGTATGCGCCAGTCTATTGGGCTATTTGATGTCCAATCTCAAAAAGCTATTGACTCAGAACTAATTTAAGACCAAAGCTATAAATATAGATTCCATGATCACCATCATATACGTAACCATGCCCCATAGCTATATTTGGTCTAGTGACTTTATCTAATTACTATAAGCAATTAAAGATAAAGATATTTGCCTATTTTATTAATATGGTTTGAAAAAAATTATTTTTACAAATTAAGAGTATAAAAGACACCTAATCTAATAGGCACGTCAGGCACTACTCTAACAATCTGTGATACCCAAGCCTCTTACTACTCATATGACCATATATGATTCATGTATTACATGTTAATTACGTATTATTTGCATTGGTATGACTTCATATAATTCATTTTATACGGCATTGTTAACTATTAAACTTAATTTTGAAGCTCTCACACGGTATTGATTATCGAATCTCCTAACCTAAGTGGTTGATTTTGTATTGAGATAAGAAGAAATTTAGGTATCAATATAGTGAATAGTGCTAGGTTACACGTTGTAACCTTAGGAGTTCAAAAGGTGTCACCGAAAAGTTTATAAAAAGGAGTCGGTTCGATCATGAATTTAATTATTATATGTATATTTAAATCATACACTTGGGACAACTAGACATACAATACTATAATTTAAATTATATATAACTAGGTTCATAGGCTTGTAATACTTTCGGTGCACAAACTTATCAATCGGGCAAGAACCGATGATTTTTTGGGTGAAAAACCTAATGAACGGACATAGGAATTTGCTAAGGGAACGAATGATGATGAAGATAGGTTGCAACCAAATAAGAATATGTAAGACACACAATATAAGGGCTGCAAGAAAAGGGAGAAAATTATATTATACCATTACATGCCACCTCAAGCTTATGCCACCTCATGCTTAGACTTATCAAGCTAGTACCTCAATCTATTCTTCACTCTTAAGTTAACAGCCACGACTTGAACCTTATTCTAAACCATTTCAGATTCTAAATACATGGAAAAATATCTCTAAATAGGTCCTAAGTGATTCCAACCAGAAAAGGAGGCAAAACAAGCAAAGGGAAGGAGAAATAACCAAGTTCAAGTAGAAAACTGTGCAAGGTGAGCTTAACCTACGGGTTTGGCATGACTTTCAGATTTATTTTGAGGTTTATTGGATTATTAAGCTTTGAATATTATTTATTAATATGTTAGGATGTTATTAGATAGGTTTTGATGCATAAAGAAAGGGTTAGTGGTTGGAAATATTTGATAGAAAATATTTGTGTTAGAAACTGTCACCTTGCTGTATTCTTGTGTTTTAGGCTTCAAAAGTGTATGGTATGTTGAATAAAACCTGTAATTATCATCATATACATGTTTATATATGAGTTAAGAGTATTGGAATGAATTTTGATCAGTTAGAAATTGAAATAGAGAATGATATTGGAGAAACACTCAAACTGCCAAAGTAGCAAAATCTATTGTGGTGTGCTGTGAAGGAGACTGAATTAGGGGAGATAAATCCGTTAGTTTTGGAAATAATATAACTTGTTTGTCTATGTTTATATATTATATAAGTGTGGTAAAAATTTGGGAGAGATTGAATATACGTAAGGGTGCCAAAACCATTAATGTCATGAAGTGTGCAAAACTGTCACGGTAGGAAAACAATCTATTTCAGTATGTTGTGTAGAGAGCTGAACTTAGAAAGCTATATCCATGAGTTTTATTAATTATATGATATGGTTAAATTTATATACATGTTATCTAAGTGTGGTAAAAATTTGGGAGTGATTGGATATATTTAGGGATGTCAAAATTATCATGCAACTAAATTGGACAGCAAGTAAATATGAAAATGTGAATTTGTCCCATTTGATAACTTAGTATATTTCAACCTATACATGTTGCTATTGAGTGTTAACAATTAGGTACATGATATTAGAGTTATAATACTTCAATTATATGATGTTTACATGTATCTAAGATGAGAAATTAAGGTATTGGAGGGACTAGATTGGGTTTTAGTTTGTGAAACCTAGATAGATTGGTGTTTAAGGTCTTAGTATGATATTTTATGCTTTCAACTTGCCAATTGGGAATGGTACTTGATGTTGGTAATATTACAGTCTATTTTACATCTAAGATTGGAGGGTAACAATAAACAAATCTAGACTAAGCCACCAACCAAGTGAAATGTAAGTAAAGATTCATTTGCAACTACAATGCATAGACATAGTAGATGTGTGAATTATATGTAATATCATAAATCATATGTGCATAGTAGAGGGCTCTCAATTGAGCATACATCCATGGGCATTGTCATTGGCACGTGCATGCATCATATACGCGCATTGTGATAAATCTTGCATTGTACGACATGATTGTGAGTAAGAAAAATATTTTGCTGACCATTACTAGTGCACCGAAGCATGCATGGATTTGCAGGTTCGCGTGCATGGATTTACATGTGTATAAGTATGCATGGATTTGCATGCTTATATGATTATTGGCCATTGGATTATGGCAGTGTACAAAGCTCTTTTTCGGTGCATGGGATAGTAGCATTGGTCAGGGGCCCAAGAAAGAAATGATTTTGAGAGAAATATTTTGATGCATAAAATTGCATTGTGGGCATAGCATGTTGAGATGCATGACTTGATATTGTGGATTATTCTTTGACATGCATAATCATTACTTACTAAGCGTTAGCTTATATAGTTTATGCATTGTAGGTGAGTATGGCGATGCTTGAAGCATCTTTTATTGGCTGGGTGGCGGTTGGAGCTCCTGTAGGTGTCTGAGAGAGTGTGTACATAAATGACAACCTGTTGGGCTATTTTGTTGGCTTGTTATATTTTGAGTCTGTTGTATTATATTTTTAGATTGGTACTATATTTTGCTTTTAAAACTTTACTGTAAATAAGTATGTAAATATTGGGTCATTATGGGTGTTGTGCTTTTATATAAATACTAATCCTGCTATATACATGACATGTGTTAGAAAGTATTTTAAATAAGGTTGTGCATGTAAGAAGTGATTTATCTTTTCTTAAAGTGTTACAAAAAAAATATTTCATGCACGCACACAGGTTCTATCATGTCAAACTATATTATATATATAGTTGCGTAGTAATGGGGGTGTTACACAATCTCCCATTTACCTATGTACTTCAGGCCCATCTACTTAAGATGTCCATTGAATACCTTTTGTGCTAGGGGTTTGGTCTGTGGTTCTGCTATATTTTCTGCCGAACTGACTTTATCTACTAGAATGTCACCTCTACTAATGATCTCTCTGATCAGATTATATCGCCTCATGATGTGCTTAGATCTTTGATGAGATCTTGGCTCTTTTGCTTGAACAATAGCTCTGTTGTTATCATAGTATATCAATATAGGATCAAATATATGGATGGAGCCAGACCCAACTCTTCGATGAACTTCTCATCTAAATAGCTTTCTTTGCTACATCACATGCATCAATGTACTCAGCCTCGATGGTAGAATCCGCGGTCGTCTCCTACTTAGAACTCTTCCAGCTAACCGCACCATAGTTTATGGTGAATCAGTATAGCCTTCTAGTTTTAGTTCTCTAGAGCCATATACAAGAGAGATATCCTTAGTTCTTCTTAAGTACTTTAGGATCATCTTTACAGCCCTCCAGTATTTCTCACCTGGATTGGACTGATATCTGTTTGTCACAGTCATAACATATATAATATTGGGTCTCGTACATAGCATTCCATACGTTATGCGCCCAATGGCAAATGCATAAGGTATGTGGGTCATCATTTCCCTCTCCTTAGGAGTCTTAGGAGATATAGGCCTTGAGAGAGAAACACCATGACTCATTGGCAAGAATCCTCATTTGGATTCCTCCATGCTAAACCTATTTAGAATTTTATCTATGTATGTGGATTAGGATAGTTCGATCATCCTTCTAAACCTATCTCTATGGATCTTTATTTTAAGAATAAAGGATGTTTCTCCTAAATCCTTCATGGAAGACTAGTTAGACAACCAAGTCTTAGTTGACTGCAGCATCCCTACATATTTCCTAATGAGTAGAATGTCATCAACATATAACACAATAAATGTCAATGTGCTCCCACTAACATTCTTGTAGACATAATGTTTATTCGGGTACTTGTGGAAATCAAATGATTTGATTGCCACATAAAACTGGATGTTCTAGCTTCGGGAAGCTTGCTTAAGTTCATAAATGGATCTCCAGAGTTTGCAAAATTTTTGCTCACTCCCTCACGATATTAAGCCTTTTGGATACCTTATATAGATATCTTCCTTAATGGAAAGCGATCTTCACATCCATCTGTCATATCTTGTAGTCATAATATACTAATATGGCTAGCAGTATCCAGATGGATTTGCATCGCTACTGGAAAAAATATTTTATCATAATCGATTTCTTACTTTTGAGTATAACCTTTCGCAACCAGTCGTGCTTTGTAGGTCACTACCTCTCCATTTACTCCAAGCTTCCACTTGTAGACCTATTGTAGCCAATGGGAACTATTCCCTATGGTGGGTCCACTAAGGTCCATACCTTATTGGAGCATATTGAGTCCATCTTGGATGGCATGGTATCTCGCCAACTTCCCAAGTCAATGTCCGACATCACCTCTCTATAAGTCCTTGAATCACTATCCAAGGGGAGATTCTCCTCGTATAGCTTTGAGATCTCCTAGGAGGTTGTGTGTCCGAAGGGCCAACCTCAGCTGGTTGGACAATTACTGTGTCTGTTGGGAAGCTCTATGGTTATTAGATTTCTTCAAGTTCCATGACTTCATCACTTCTATCTAATAGAAACTCCTCTTCTATGAAGGTAGCATTTCTTAAAGCAAACACCTTTTGTTCTGAGAGGTCATAGAAATAGTATTCAATGGATTCATTTGGATACCTCACGAACTTACATAAATTGGATCTCATATCCAATTTTCTCCCACATGCTGCTTCACATAAGCAGCAAACTCCATACCCTAAGGTATTTGTAAGAGGGTGGTTTCCCATACCACATCTCATTTGGTATTTTAGGCACTAAATTTGATAGCACTCTATTTAATAGATATGCCACAGTTTCTAGAGCATAGCCCAGAATAAAAAAGAAAGCTTAGTAAAACTCATCATCAATCGAACCATGTCTAACAAGGTTTGATTTCTATGCTCCAAAACTTTATTGAGTTGAAGAGTGGTAGGAGGGGTCCACTGAGAGAGAGAATCCCATTCTCTTTTAGATAATCAAGAAACTTTGTGCTCAAGTATTCACCTCCTCGATCTGATTGAAGAGCCTTGATTCTTAGCCCTGTTTGTTTCTCTACCTCACATCTAAATTTATTGAACTTTTCAAATGCTTCAAATATATACCTCATAAGGTAGTTATAAACATACCTAGAATAATCATCGGTAAAGGTTAAGAAGCAGTGATAGTTCCCTTGAGCTCTAACACTTAGTAGCCCGCATATATCCGAATGGATCAAATCCAATAGATCTTTAGCTCGCTCCACTTGTCCAACAAATGGTGATTTGGTTATCTTCCCTTTGAGACATGACTCACATGTTGGCATGCCTTGCTTGTTCAAAACATCGAGCAATTTGGCTAACTTATGAATCCTCTTTATGAGATATGACCTAATCTAGCATACCATAAGAGTTCGGAATTATGCTATCTTTTATTTTTTTGAATGTGGAAAAATGAGTTATAGGGAGTAATAAAATATAAACAATTCATCAATATGCCAGAGGTAATCAGAACTGAATATCTTTAAAAATAGAACAACTTGCATGTTTTATTGAAAAAGTAAAACCTTCTTCATCTAAAATACGAATGGAGATAATATTCTTAACTATCTCTGGAATATAAAGACAATTGTTTAAAACTAAAACTACTCTATTTCCTAAAGCTAAGTTGATATTTTCTATGGCTAATGAAGCAACTTTTGCTCCATTTCCCAGCTGCAGCACTCTCTGTCCTCTGCATAGCTTTCTGTTTCTTGCCATCACCTACAAATTATTGGATAGATGAGACCCACAGTCAATATCCAATACCCAAGAAGTATCATTAACTGATAAGTTAACTTCAACAAAATAAATACCTAAACCCTTTAGGCTCTCAAGGTACTCCTTGTAGTTTCTCTTCTAATGCTTAAGTTTGTCGCAGTAGTGGCACTTATCATTAGTCTTATTGGAACTTTTAGAGATGCTGCCAATTGCCTTCATGCCTTTGGACTTTAAGGAATGCTTTCATCTCCCCTTATTTCTCTTGGGCTTTGCAGCCTTTGAGTTGGATAAGGATCCAACAAACATGATCGGCTTATCTTTTTTCATAGTGGACTCAACCATATTCAATATATTAACCAGCTCAGCAAGGCTAGTTTCCATCTTATGCATGTTGAAGTTGATAATGAAGGTGTCAAACAATGGAGACAAAGACTGCATGATGAGATCCAAATAGATCTCGTTATGCATAACGACTCCAAGTGACTTGAGCCTTTCAATTGGGCCTATCATCTTCAATCCATGATCATGGCTGAAGAGCCCTCTGTTATGTGGGTCTTGAAAAGTTCTTGCAAGATATGATATCTTACCTGCCTAGTATGTTCACCATACAACTCTTGTTGGTGAACATAGATATCATGCACATGCGTATGTACCTCGTTTTGCCTTTGCAACTCTTTTGACATTGATACCATTATATAGCATTGCACTTGCAGATCATTATCAACCAGCTTATGTTAATCCACAAGCTCCTCCTCAATGACATTCGCCAACTCAGTTGGCGGCAGGATCGCATCAAGTATGTAATCCCTCTTTTTAGACTGCAGAACGACATAATTGGGACTAGTTAATTTATTAGTGTCTAGAATTGATGCAAGTATAATTTCATCCATTTTTATAGACGATCTACAAAAGTTTTAACGAGGCAGAAAATTAACATTCTTTCAAAAACATATCATTTATAACAAGGTCTTAAGCAATAAATGTCTTCCACTAGTTTATTCGAATTCCATCACTCTTAATGGCAATTCGGGAAATCTTATTTTTAGTGGGCTTGAGGTCCAATCAATATATCATATGCCCCAATTTTATGAGCCCATAAAACATATTGAAAGGTAGTTAGCTTTTAATGATTGTATCTCTATGCAACGCTCAAGATATTTTACCTCACTTCTTCCCATATACCCCAGTTTTATGAGTCCATGTGATACTAAGTGTCAAGTAAGACCCATCAAACCTCCATGCAGATAGAGCATTAAAATATTCCACGACTCACGGCCAACGTAGAGATGAGTCCATCCTATAGGCATCACTATGCTTAGTAGAGATCACAACTTTCCTTTACAGAGTCATTCCATAACTCATGGCCAATGACAAAGTAAGGTAGCATCGTCATGTCAACTACTTTAGATGGTAGGCATCGATTATTGGGTCCAACCCAATTTTATCCATATTTGCTTGAAATCAAAATTTAAAAATTCCTTTACTTGATTTTAATTCAAGTGGGGTTAGTTATTTTAACCAAGACCTCATCAACTTAAATCTTAGTTTATTTAATGTGTTTGCATTCAATTGACGACAAGCATATCATTTGAAAATATAAAATAAACCCTACGCATACATCTAATACATACATAATTCGGATGATCATGGTCCAATCTTATGTAATCTATTTAGGCCAAAAATGGTCTAGGTCAATCTCAGGGTAATAAAATGGAATTAGAAACTAATTTCTATTACATGAGCATATCTCATACATTCACGGGCCTTCTCTTGATTCTTTGTCTTGTTCTTTCTTCTTGTCCACCAAAACAAAAAAGAAAAACCTCACCCTATTCTACTCTCATTTCAAAAATGTAAAGTACATACAAGGAAAGAATAAGAGACTCACAGGCTTAAAAAACCCAAAGATAAATAAATCCAATCACATTGGTCCAAAAGGCTCCATGATCATTTCATACATACTAATAAATACGTCATATGAATTTATTAAAGAATTTAAATTTACCATCCATTTAAATTAAAATTTCATGACTTGGGATAAAATCTCAATTTTTCAAAAACCCTTTTTACAAAATTTTAAATTTAACACTTTAATTAAAAAATTAAAAAATTAAGTTTTGTAATTCAACACAATGAGGATGTCTAACACCCCCATGCAGCGCGCTGCACCGGCAGTGCGCTGCATGTTGCTGTATATTATTTTGCCATGTATTTTTCCTCTTTCAATTGAGTCGAATTCAATCATATATGTTCTATTTAACAATTAAATTAAATGTAAAATTATTTTATCCCAATAAAAAATATAATAAATCAATCAGAATTTAATAATTAAATTCATAGGCATAAATAGAATCTAATTGGAATTGTGCAAACTATGGATCTTATATCATTGTTGGGTTCATCTAATCCTGAGGTATGCGCAGTGGAAAACTAAAAATTTAAAACATAGTGTCATAACAATTACAACAGTACGCCGAATTCGATGTGATTTTAACAATCTCACAATTTTCAATGGTGTAATAATTAAAAATTGAAAGAGTTTTAATTTATACCTTTCGATGCAGTTCTATTTACATAGGGATTAAAACAGTCAATTGCTAGCCCATTTTGTGAATTCGGTTCACAAGGATTTAAGCGTCTTCCCTCTAAAGTAGTCCACACTTTGAGTAGGAATACAGAATCAGAATTCCGCAAGCAATTCTGATTTATTCATTTTCCTAGTTTATAGAATGAATGTAGTGAATATTAATTCTAAATATTAACAAGTGATAAAAGAATTGATATTTTGACAAGGGATGGAATTTTGGTGGGAAATGGATGGAGCAAGAAAATAATTTTTTCTCTCTCTCTTTCTCTATTGCTAAAAATTAGAGGGCAATTATTGTCGTCAAATTTTTGGCCCCTTTGATTTAAATAGGGGACTCAAAAATTCCAAAAGTCCCATTCTTAGTATTTTTTGTCACATTTTGATTAGTTAGAAGATATTTGATTTACCCAAAATTCTCCAACTATATCTCTTCATATCTTCCAAAGACATTTAGGGTCTCTCAAGAACTTTAAACTCTTAAGTTTCCATTCTTTTTCAACAACATTCATGGGCTTCTCCTAACGGGCCTCTTTGAATTGGACTTGAACTTTAAAATAAATCCTACATTTAAACCAGTTAATTGTTTTAGCCCAAATTTAATTATATAATTTCATCTAGCTCACCTAATGAAATTAGGCCTAATAAATAATCCAATTATTTAATTTATTAAATTAATTTAATAAATAAATTAATTTATAAATTACATAATTAATTTGATCCAATTAAATAATCATTACACTCCAATTGGGCTTCCTAATCTTATTAGGTCAAATTAAATAATCTAATTATTTAATTAAATAAATAATTCAACTCTTTGAATTAATTTGTGCCCTAATTAGTTAATTTCCATTAATTAATTGGATCCAACTCCTTAGATCAATTCTTAAGTTAAAAATGTTCCAACTGAAATTGTGTGTAACCCTTTAGGTTGACAACTAAGCTAGTAATGGGCTTACAATATTTGCAACTTATGAATAATAATTATTTTGATTAATTAATCCAATTAATTAATCCGCTTGAAATTAACTCCTTAATTTCAAGAACCTCACAAGTCATTGAAAACACCTACCAAGTGTATCATGACTACCTAGACTTAGGTGAAATAGCAAGTGAACCTATTTCAATTACGAGTACCATACACATAAGGTCGTTGCGTCAACTAATCTCTTGATTGAGTCTAGGGCATTGATTAATAGTCAAAACCCTAATTGCTCAATAGCTATGATTCCATTTCAAGTTTCAATGACTCATGATGAATTATTAGAAAACCCCCATCTAACATTCATCCTACCTTGGCCAAGGACTTCTAAGTCATGAATTATGGAAACATAAGAGATTCACTTGTTCAGAGAGACAAGTAATAGATCCTTTGTTGGTCACTCATTAACCTCTATACATATCAATGCAACATCTAACGTACCCCCTTTATGATTGTTAGACAATCATAAGATAATTCAAAATGGAACACGACATGCACAAGGCTGCCATGGTACCTCAAGTCTAAGGACTAATCATGTACTATCGTAACATGGAATTTTTTATTTCGATAAACAAGTTTCTAATTAAGAATTCTCAGTGGGCCTATTCAGAACACAAGTTCCCTAACGAGCACCCACATATATGCACTAGTGTTACTATGCTAAAGTACATGGAGCAAGACATCTTCCTCATGCCAGCATGCATCGTATGCACAAGTCTATTAGGCTATTTGATGCCCCATCTCAAAAAGCCCTGAACTCAGAACTAATTTAAGACCAAAATCATAAAGACATATTTCATGATCACCATCATATGCGTGACCATGCCTCTTAGCTAAGTTTAGTCTAGTGACTTTATCAAATTACTATAAGCAATAAAGATAAAGAAATTTGCCTATTTTATTAATATGATTTGGAAAAGATTATTTTTACAAACATAAGAGTATAAAAGAAGCCCAATCTAATTGGTGTGCTGGGCACTACTCTAACGCAATGTTGCTGACCTCACCCATGAAGGTGGTACAATGAGATATCAATGACAAGGATCGCTCACCCACGAAGGTGGTGCGATGAGACATCAACTATGGTAATGCCTCACCCGTGAAGGCAGCAAGATGAGACATCGACGATGGTGACCCATCGCCCCCACTACTTTCTCACATGAGTTGGACATCTCTCCATTGAGTTATCAACAAAAGTTAAATCTTAGGAGGTTATCAATGAGATCCAAACCCGAAAGTAGATGTGATTCTTTCAAAACTAAGAAAGTAATGGTTAGCTCTAAAAATCATGAGTTTCTTCCATAAGGTTGTCATTGAAAGCCAAACCCATGAGACATAAAGTAAAACCCATGACATGAACATCCCAATGTAAGATAGCAACTTCATTAAAGTAGGCGAGCCAATTAAGGCACCTTTGCCACCTCTTTTAGGAGACTAGGTCGATGCAATTCTTCAAATCTAAAAAAATTGGTTGAGGAACTAGGGTGAATTGTCTTGACCTGAAGTAATTTGGATAAAGGTAAAAACATGTCGAGGCATTTCTTGAAGTAATTTGGACAAGTGGACATACGAGGTAATTAATCCCACTATTGTGTTGCCATGATGTTGAGGTGGGGATTTGATGGTTCAGTGGGGTCAATGCTCTATCACAAATTATACCTATGTTTACTATAGCGGTACACAAAAACATACCAAATGTAAAGCTCAAGGGAGAATTGTTAAGAAGTGTAAACATATGTTAACGAGATTAATTCAAAATTTAGGAGCTTACTACCATGTGAACGTGTCCTCTTTATTTGTCAAGTAATTATAATGCTTTCATGTACTACACTAACAAGCAACCATGTAAGATTAACTTGGCCCCTTCTATTTTATGCAATTTTGCTTTAAGGAAAGTTTTCTAAGGCATCTTACCCTACGGTGATTTATTATGATGTTACTTACACTCGACCAATTCTCACTACATGAGGCTTGCTGAAGAGTAGGGTTGATAGGCTCATAGATTGCAACATTTCCGACACCTCCATAAGCATAATTGCACATGTTATTATCTTACAATGGATATAATTATGCCTTTTTGTGATAATTGTGTGTAGGGACTAAAATTAAAGAATGGAGTGAAGACATGATGTGTGATACCCGAGCCTCTCACTACTCACCCGGCCAAATATGATTCATGCATTACATGTTAATTGTGTGCTATTTGCATTTATATTGATATTATATAATTCATTTTATTTTATACGACATTCTTAATCATTAAACTTAATTTTGAAGCTCTCGCACGATATTGATTATCGAATCCCCTAACCTAAATGGTCAATTATACATTGGGAAAGTAAGAAAATTAGGTATCAATATGATGAATATTACTAGGTTACACGTTATAATTTTGAAAGTGTTAAAGGTGTTACTAGTCAGTTTATACGGTTTAATTTAATTTGATCAAGTTATTTCAAAAGTATATATTTGTAAATTTCATACTTGGGATATTAGACATGATATTACATGATTTAAATATCATATTACAAGGTTCATATGTGTATCTGATTATAAAAATGCAAATTAGACGGTTATGCAAGAATCGATGGTTTATCTGGTGAAAAATCAAATGGACGGTTAGGAAACTAGAATAGAAATTACCTATGGAATTGAATGGTGATTAAAATAGGTTGAAACCAAGTAAAAATACATTGAAACACACTTGATTAGGGCTGCATAAGGTGAGTAAAAAAAAAATCAGTTTTAACCACAACTTGCCACCTCATTCTTTCTTATTGCATCTCAAGCTAACACCTCAAACCCTTCACCCTTAAGCCAAGACCAGACCTAATTTTCAGAAATTTTAAGCTTCTAAACACACACCTTGAGGTCTCCAAGTGCCTCAAAGTGATCCCAAGTTGAAAGAAAATAAAAAAAAACAAAGGAGAAATGTTAACAATCAACTTGAACCTCAAAATCTGCATAAGTGAGAATTTCTTGCGGTTTTGGCTATGGTTTTCAGATTTTTGAAAGGTTTATCATTTATTAAGCTTTAAATATTGTTTATAAAGATGTTAGGATGCTATTTTTTTGGTCATGGTGCACAAAAGAAGGATTTTTGATTGCAAATACGTAGTAGAAATTACTTGTGGCAGAAATTATAACCTTGCTGTTTTGTTGTCTTTAAGGCTTCAAAAATGCATGAAATATTGAATAAAACCTATAATTATCAGAATAAATGTGTTTATATATGAGTTAATATTATTGGAAGGAATTTTCATATGTTAGAAATTGGAATAGGACATGATATTGAAGAGATACTCAAAACTGTCACAACTGAATTACAGATTTTGTGTCGTGTGAAGGGGACTGATTTTGAAGCATTATATCTATTAGTTTTGGAAATTATATGACCTGATTGCCTCTATGTACATGTTACTTAACTGTGATAAACGTTTGAGAGTGATTGAATGTGTTTAAGGGTATCAAAATGATCAATGTCGTGAAGTGCTCAAAACTGTCAAGATTAAAAATCCTGTTAAAGTGAGCTGTGAAGGGGGCTCATTTGGATTAGGTAAATCAATTAGTTTTGGTCCTTTTATGGTATGGTTACCTTTACCTACATTCTAGATAAGTGTGGTAAAAACTTGGGAGCAATTGGATATGTTTAAAGGTGTCAAAATTATTACGCAACTTAATTGGACAGCAAGAAAATAAATAAATGAGAATCTGCCCCATTTTATATCTTGGCATGTTTCAACCTATACAAGTTGCTATTAAGTTCTAATATTTAGGGATTAGTTATTAGAGTTATAGTACTTCAATTACATGATATGGGAATGCATTTTAGATGAGAAATTAAGATAGTTAGATGACTAGTTTATATTTTATTTGGTAACTTGCAAAGTTTGAGTATTACCTAGCTAACCTTGAACCTTAATGTCTTAATAGGATATTAGGATATTGAATTTTTCAAATTAGGAATGGTGCTTGATGTAAGATATGTTATTCAGATTTGTGTGGCACCTAAGGTTGGGAGAAGTACCTAAAATACCTATGGTAAGCCGCAACAAGATCAAATGTAAGTAAAGATTCATTTGTAACTACAATGCATAGATATAGTAAATGTGTGATTTATATATAATATCATAGATCATATGTGCATGGCAGAGGGCACATATTACGGTCATTCATGTCCATTGAGCATACATACATAGGCATTGGCACGTGCATGCATCATATGCGAGTATTGTGATAACTCTTGCATTGCACAACATGATTATGAGAAAGGAAAATATTTTACTGACCACTACTAGTACACCGAAGAATGCATGAATTTGCATGGTTGTATACATAGATTTGTAGGTTCACGTGCATGGATTTTCATGCTTATAACTATGCATAGATTTGCATGCTTATATCATTATTGTCCATTGGATAATGGCAGTATGCAGAGCACTTTTCCGGGTATGGGAAAGAAATAATTTTGAGAGAAATGTTTTGATGCATGGAATTGCATGGTGGGAATAGAATTTTGATATGCATGACTTGATATTGTGGATTATTCTTTGACATGCATAATCTTTACTTCCGAGCGTTAGCTTATATAGTTTATACATTGTAGGTGAGCATGACGATGCTTGAAGTTGCTGGCTGGGTGGCTGTTGGAGCTCCTGTAGGTGTTTGAGGGAATGTACACACCGTAAGGCTTTAGACAAACACGCCTTAATGCTGATTCAGATTGTTACGGCATTAACCTCTGCAGCACGCTTCACTGCAACACCCTCCTTTGCAGCTTGTGGAAAATTGCAGGACAAAACGCCATCTTCTCTCCTTTCTCAACACTTTTTGAGGTTGTATTTCTCTATTCATTTTTCAGTATCATTTAAGAACATCTATTAGGACAATTTGTTAGCTTGTTATATTCTGAGTTTGTTGTAATATATTTTGAGACTGGTACTGTATTTCGCTTTTAAAACTTTCATGTAAACAAGTATGTAAATATTGTGGCCATTGTGGGTGTTGTGTTTTTATATAAATATTGATCTCGCTATATACAGGACATATGTGAGGAAGTATTTTAAATAGGTTGTACTTGTAAAAAGTGATTTATCCTTTCTTAAAGTCTTCCAAAAAAAAATATATCGCACGTACATAGAGGTTCTATCATGTCAAATTATACTTTATATATAGTTGTTGAGTAGTGGGTGTTACATGGTGAAAAATGGAAATTTTGGATAAGGATAAACTCGCACTATGACACCCCCTGAGTCGTGTCACCGTGCGAGTGGCCAAAATCGGGCAGTGAAGTCCACCCTTGGTGGCACCACAACGTTGGAAGAAGACCTTATGTAACACCCCCATTACTACACAACTAGATATATATTATAATTTAACATGATAGAACCTGTGTGCATGCATGGAATATTTTTTTTTGTAACACTTTAAGAAAAGATAAATCACTTCTTACATGCACAACCCTGTTTAAAATACTTTTTAACACATGTCATGTATATAGCAGGATCGGTATTTATATAAAAGCACAATACCCATAACGACCTAATATTTACATACTTATTTACAGTAAAGTTTTAAAGTGAAATATAGTACCAGTCTAAAAATATAATACAACAGACTCAAAATATAACAAGACAACAAAATAGCCCAACAGGTCGTCATCCATGTACACACTCTCTCAGACACTTGCAGGAGCTCCAACTGTGCCCAGTTAATAAAAGATGCTTCAGGTATCGTCGTACTCACCTACAATGCATAAACTATATGAGCTAACGCTCAGCAAGTAATGATTATGCATGTCAAAGAATAATCCACAATATCAAGTCATGCATCTCAACATGCTATGCCCACAATGCAATTTTATGCATCAAAATATTTCTCTCAAAATCATTTCTTTCTTGGGCCCCTGACCAACGCTATTATCCCATGCACCGAAAAAGAGCTCTGTATACCGCCATAATCCAATGGCTAATAATCATATAAGCATGCAAATCCATGTATACTCATACGCATGTAAATCCATTCACACGAACCTGCAAATCCATGCATAAAACCATGCAAATCCATGCATGCTTCGGTGCACTAGTAGTGGTCAGCAAAATATTTTATTTTCTCACAATCATGCCATACAATGTAAGATTTATCACAATGCGCGTATATAATGCATGCACGTGCCAATAACAATGCCCATGTATGTATACTCAATTGAGAGCCCTCTACTATGCGCATATGATTTATGATATTACATATAATTCACACATCTACTATGTCTATGCATTGTAGTTGCAAATGAATCTTTACTTACCTTTCACTTGGTTGGTGGCTTAGTCTAGATTTGTTTATTGTTCTCCTCCAATCTTAGATGTAAAATAAGGTTCAAGTCGTGGCTGTTAGCTTGAGAGTGAAGAATAGGTTGAGGTGCTAGCTTGATAAGTCTAAGCATGAGGTGGCATAAGCTTGAGGTGGCATGTAATGGTATAATATGATTTTCTCCCTTATCTTGCAGCCCTAATATTGTGTGTCTCACATATTCCTATTTGGTTTCAACCTATCTTCATCACCATTCATTCCCATAGCTAATTCCTATATCCGTTCATTAGGTTCTTCACCCAAAAATAATCGGTTCTTGCCCGATTGATAAGTTTGTGCACTGATAGTGTTACAAACCTATGAACCTAGTTATATAATATTTAAATTATAATATTGTATGTCTAGTTGTCCCAAGTGTATGATTTAAATATACATATAATATTAAAATTCATGATCGAACCGACTTACTTTCTATAAACTTTTCGGTGACACCTTTCGAACTCCTAAGATTACCACGTGTAACCTAGCACTATTCACTATATTGATACCTCAATTTCTTCTTATCTTAATACAAAATCAACCACTTAGGTTAGGGAATTCGATAATCAATACCGTGCGAGAGCTTTAAAATTAAGTTTTCAATGATTAAAAGTCGTATAAAATAAAATAAATTATATGATGTCATATCAATGCAAATAGCACGCAATTAACATGTAATGCATGCATCATATTTGGCCATGCGAGTAGTAAGTGGCTCGGGTATCACATCCTCCCCTCCTTATAAAAAATTTCATCCCCAAAATCTACTTACCGAAAAAGTTCAGGATACTTAGTTCTCATTTCGTCCTCCTTTCCCAAGTGGCCTCTTCTACCGATTGGTTTCTCCATAACACTTTAGCCAATGGAATCTATTTATTTCTTAACTGCTTCACTTCTCATAACAAAATCTGTATAGGCTTTTCTTCGTAGCTCAAATCTACCTTTAATCCCACTAGTTCATTCTTTAGAATGTGAGAGAGATTAGTAATATATTTCCTCAGCATAGACACATGAAATATATTGTGTATTTGGGACATAGATATTGGCAGATCCAGTCTGTAAGAAACATCACCAATTCATTCAATCACCGAGAACAGGCCGATGTATTTGGGACTCAATTTTCCTTTTTTCCCAAACCGCATGATGCCCTTCATTGGTGGTACTTTCAAAAACACCTGATATCCTATCGCAAACTCCAACGCCCTTCTTATTCGATATGCATAACTTTTCTATCGATTTTGGGCAGTTTACATTCTTTGTCAAATTTGTAACACGGCTTCTGTCATCTCTTGAATCATATCTGGGCCTAAAAGTTTCTTCTCACCAACTTCATCCCAGTGTATCGGAGACCTACACTTTTTGCCATACAATGTTTCATAGGGAGCCATTCCAATACTAGTCTGATAGTTGTTGTTGTATGCAAACTCCACCAAAGTTAGGAATTTACTCCACTGACCTTGGAAGTCTAATACACATGCTCTGAGCATATCCTCCAATATTTGTATTGTTCGTTCAGATTGCCCATCCGTCTGAGGATGATATGCTGTACTGAATGATAATTGTGTTCCCAAAGCTTTGTGTAAACTCCTCCAAAAAGCAGACAAAAATCTTGAATCTCTATCAGAAACTATAGACAATGGCACTCCATGAAGTCTGACAATCTCTTGAACGTATAATTGGGCATAGCGATCCATGGAATAGGTAGAACATACGGGAAGGAAATGAGCAGACTTGGTCAATCTGTTGAAGATAACCCAAATAGCATCATGACCCTTAGTAGTCTTTGGTAAACCAGTTACGAAATCCATGGTGATCCTTTCCCATTTCCATTCTGGAATAAGTAGAGGTTGCAAAGTCCCTGTGAGTCTTTGAGTTCGGCCTTTATTTGCTGACATGTTAGACATTACTCCACATGCTGCGTGATGTCCTTTTTCATACCCGACCACCAATAATGCATTTTCAAGTCTCTATACATCTTAGTAACCCCTGGATGTACTGAATAAGGGGTTGAATGTGCCTCTTTTAAAATGTCTTCCCGAATGTTATCAATATTTGGCACACAAAACCGCCCTCTAAATTATAAAATATCATTCTGAGTCATCTTAAATTCAGGAGACTTCCCTGCAGCAACATATTTTCTCATATTGATGATATATTCATCATCTCGTTGTCCCTGTTTGATCCTATCAATTAGCGTAGGCTGAAGCATCAGGGCTGCCAACTTTGCCTCTATTACTCCTGTCTGTAAAATCTCTATATTCATTTTCTGCAAATCATTTAGTTTCGATTTCTGAATTAAAGTCGTAGCTATTGTACTTTGTGTGGATTTTTAGCTCAATGCATCAGCTACAACGTTGGCTTTACCTGGGTGGTAATTGATCACACAATCATAATCTTTTACCAGTTCCAGCCATCTCCACTGCCGCATATTCAACTCTTTCTGTGTGAAGAAGTATTTGAGGCTCTTGTGATCAGTATAGATCTCGCACCGTTCACCATATAAATAGTGCCTCCATATGTTAAGTACAAATACTACAGCAGCAAGTTCCAAGTCATGTGTGGGGTAATTCTTTTCGTACTCTTTAAGTTGTCTGGATGCATACGCAATTACTTTGCCATTCTGCATCAGTACACATCCTAATCCATTCTTCGACGCGTCACTGTAAATTCCGAATCCTCCAGTACCTAATGGAATTGAGAGAATAGGTGCTGAAGTCAACCTCTTTTTCAGCTCTTGGAAACTTCGCTCACACATATCAGTCCATCTAAACGTCACTTCTTTTCTGGTTAATTGTGTCAGTGGCATAGAAATCTTGGAGAACCCCTCCACAAATCTTCGGTAATATCCAGCTAAACCCAAAAAATTGCGCACCTCTGAAGGATTAGTAGGATGCATCCAGTTGTTGATAGCTTCAACTTTACTTGGATCTACTGATATTCCTGCTCCTGATATAACATATCCCAGGAATACCACACGATCTAACCAGAACTCACATTTCTTGAATTTGGCGTATAACTGCTTCGCTTTTAGGACCTCTAGTACTTGTGTTAAATGTGCGGTATGCTCTTCTTTAGTTTTGGAGTAAACTAGAATGTCATCGATGAACACAATAATAAATTTATCCAGAAACTCCTTGAACACTCTATTCATCAGATCCATGAATGCTGCTGGAGCGTTAGTCAATCCGAACGGCATCACCAAAAATTCATAGTGCCCATATCTTGTACTAAATGCCATCTTGGGGATATTCTCTTCCTTTATTTTCAGTTAATGGTACCTAGAGTGTAAGTCAATCTTTGAAAATATTGCGGCACCTTGAAGCTGGTCAAATAAATCATCGATTCTGGGTAATAGATATTTATTCTTAATCGTGACCCTATTCAACTCTCGATAATCGATGCACAGTCTCATGGTGCCATCCTTCTTACGTACAAACAGAACTGGTGCTCCCCAAGGTGAACAGCTCGGTCTGATGAATCCCTTGTCCAACAAGTCCTGTAATTGTACTTTCAATTCTTTCAACTCCAAGAGAGCCATTTGGTAGGGATTTTTAGAAATTGGAGACGTTCCTGGTTGTATGTCAATAACAAACTCTATTTCACGATCTGGTGGCAGTCTTGGGAGATCATCTGGGAATACTTCAGTATATTCCTGTACCACTGGTATTTCACTCAGAGTTGGTGGGTGTTGTTCCTCAATGTTCATGAGACTCACCAAGTAACCTTCACAACCATCATCGAGTAATCGTTGTGCCTTAACTGCTGAAATCATAGGGAATCTAAAATTCTTCACAATGCTGGCAAATGTGAAAGATTCTTTCCCAGAATGTTGAAATGTCACCATCTTTTCCTTACAGTTGATAGTAGCCCCATACTTTGACAACCAATCCATGCCCAAAATAACATCGTAATCATTCATATCCAGTACAATCAAATCAAGATGTAATTCTCTACCTTCAACAAGTATAGCACAAGCTATCAAAATTCGATCGGTTTGTCTAGCATCTCCAGAGGGGACTGTTACACTATAACTTATTTCTGCTACATCTGGTATTCTACCCAGCCTCTTCATGTACTCAGTGGATGCAAATGAATGCGTCGCTCTAGAATTAAATAATACAAGTGTTGGAACACTAGAAATATAAAGTGTACCTGTTACCACCGATGGATTTGCTTCTGCATCCGCCCTGGTCATGGTGAACACCTTAGCTAGTATATTCTTTTTGCTGGTCTGATTTTGTTTACATGGACAAAATTTAGCAATATGCCCTGGTATTCCAAATCAAAAACACATCCTGGTATCTACATAGCAGCCTCTAGTATGTCGATTACCACATTTATGATATACAACTTCTGGCATCGGTACTTTTCCTTGTTCGACCTGTGGCCTCTTATTTTGACCTTCTTGTGGTTGGCCTTGTTCTCCTTGAAATTTAAATCCCGACTTCTATATTTGGATCGACTTCTGCATTTGGACTGACCTCTTTTGCCCCACAGTCCATCTCTGTCCCTGCTGTCTGAATTGCTGTCGAGCCTCTTGTGCACGAGCGATTCTCAATTCAGCCTGTTCTGCTACTAGTGCCCTCTCAGCTACCTGTGAAAATGTCACCCCTTGAGTACCCACCATATTCACATCCCGATATAACTCTGGCCTCAAACCCTCTAAAAATCTCTCTACTTTAAGTGCTTCAGTGCTGACCATGTGCGTAGCGAACCTGGACAGTTGTTCAAATTTATGAATATATTCCCCAATAGTTATTGCTCCTTGTCGCAGTTGCATAAACTTATTCATCTTCATCATGCGAACTAGGGCCGTGAAATATTTATTTCGGAATAACTCCTAGAATCTATCCCAGCTCATGGTAGTAATGTCATCTATGCTGCTGATCATGTCCCACCAATGGCCTGCACTACCGCGAAGCATGAAAGTGGCACACATTACCCTCTCATCTATTGGCACCCTGCTATACTGGAACATATTTTCCAGGGTCCTCAACTAGTCCTCTGCAGCGGTAGGATCAATCGCATCCTCAAATGTGGGGGATCTAGCCTCCTATATCGTTTTCCCACCATATATATATATAGTCTGCCCGCTGTTAGTTTACATCCACCATAGTTGCTCACCATTACCTCTCTATCGAATCAGTTGCTGAATTTATTCGGACTGTCATTCAATCAACTCTGTTAATCGATTAATCATGGTATCTCGATCATTAACCAGGGTGGGTGTCTCATTTCTCTGCGCTCTGGCACCACCACTACTCTCACCACAAGTTCTCACCATTTTGCAGCGCTGTTTTACACAAGTTTGACAACATATGGCTAATATAATTCATGGAATATGTAATGTAATATATGATAATGTAAAACTTACTGGCATGGTTGTGCTCCGCAAGTTCTAACATCATGTACATGGACAGTCTACAGAATCAAGACCTGGGCTCTAATACCACACTATAACACCCCATTACTACACAACTAGATATATATTATAATTTAACATGATAGAACATGTGTGCATGCATGGAATATTTTTTTTTGTAACACTTTAAGAAAAGATAAATCACTTCTTACATGCACAACCCTATTTAAAATACTTTCTAACACATGTCATGTATATAGCAGGATCGGTATTTATATAAAAGCACAACACCCACAACGACCCAATATTTACATACTTATTTACAGTAAAGTTTTAAAAGCAAAATATAGTATCAGTCTAAAATATAATACAACAGACTCAAAATATAACAAGCCAACAAAATAGCCCAACAGGTCGTCATCCATGTACACACTCTCTAGACACTTGCAGAAGCTCCAACCGCCGCCTAGCCAATAAAAGATGCTTCAGGTATTGTTGTACTCACCTACAATGCATAAACTATATGAGCTAACGCTCAGCAAGTAATGATTATGCACGTCAAAGAATAATCCACAATATCAAGTCATGCATCTCAACATGCTATGCCCACAATGCAATTTTATGCATCAAAATATTTCTCTCAAAATCATTTCTTTCTTGGGCCCCTGACCAACGCTACTATCCCATGCACCGAAAAAGAGCTCTGTATACCACTATAATCCAATGGCTAATAATCATATAAGCATGCAAATCCATGCATACTCATACGCATGCAAATCCATGCACGTGAACCAGCAAATCCATGCATAAAACCATGTAAATCCATGCATGCTTCAGTGCACTAGTAGTGGTCAGCAAAATATTTTTCTTTCTCACAATCATGCCATGCAATGCAAGATTTATCACAATGCGCGTATATGATGCATGCACGTGCCAATGACAATGCCCATGTATGTATGCTCAATTGAGAGCCCTCTACTATACACATATGATTTATGATATTACATATAATTCACACATCTACTATGTCTATGCATTGTAGTTGCAAATGAATCTTTACTTACCTTTCACTTGTTGTGGCTTAGTCTAGATTTGTTTATTGTGCTCCTCCAATCTAAGTGATACATGGAATCACTTAGGACCTATTTAGAGATATTTTTCCATGTATTTAGAAGCTGAAATGGTTCAGAATAAGGTTCAAGTCGTGGCTGTTAGCTTAAGAGTGAAGAATAAATTGAGGTGCTAGCTTGATAAGTCTAAGCATGAGGTGACATAAGCTTGAGGTGGCATGTAATGGTATAATCTGATTTTCTCCCTTATCTTACAACCCTAATCTTGTGTGTCTCACATATTCCTATTTGGTTTCAACCTATCTTCATCACCATTCATTCCCATAGCTAATTCCTATATCCGTTCATTAGGTTCTTTACCCGAAAATCATCGGTTCTTGCCCGATTGATAAGTTGTGCACCGATAGTGTTACAAACCTATGAACCTAGTTATATAACATTTAAATTATAATATTGTATGTCTAGTTGTCCCAAGTGTATGATTTAAATATACATATAATATTAAAATTCATGATCGAACCGACTTACTTTCTATAAACTTTTTGGTGACACCTTTCGAACTCCTAAGGTTACCACATGTAACCTAGCACTATTCACTATATTGATACCTCAATTTCTTCTTATCTCAATACAAAATCAACCACTTAGGTTAGGGAATTCGATAATCAATACCGTGCGAGAGCTTCAAAATTAAGTTTTCAATGATTAAAAATGCCGTATAAAATAAAATGAATTATATGACGTCATACCAATGCAAATAGCACGCAATTAACATGTAATGCATGAATCATATTTGGCCATATGAGTAGTAAGTGGCTCAGGTATCACACCTTACATTGTGACACCCCCTTAGGTCATGCTGCGGCGCAAGGGTAAAAAATTTAATAGTGAGCAGCCTATTTTGAAGTGTCGCGATACCCTTTTTTGGCGTCGTGGTAAAAAATCATAGGGAATTTTGCTCCGCGGTGCCAGTGATCCACTGCTGAAAAAATTATGTGTGGAATTTTGAGGGATAAGTGGCAATCTAATCCATGTATGGAATCTTTCTTGTAGTACACCACTACACCCTCACACACCATGTGACACTCGATTAGATATACTATATACACACAATTACATCATACAAATGAGAGATACATACATGCTTACAATAATTTCTTGAACAACACAGTAAATACACAATATTCAACAGGCAATTAAGAACACACACACACTTTGCACCTAAATTCTCATATACATTTCCTCTCCACCCCAAAATACTTATTCTTCAATATTTCCCCACACACTGCACTAAAAACACATACCCATCATCAAAGAGTTAGGGAGTTAAGACAAAAGGAAAAAAAACTACTTTGGGTAAGGAGAATCAAAAGCTAGAAGTGAAGACTCTCCAAAGGGGTTGTAACTTTTACTTTAGTTTTTTTTTATTTTGTTTAGTTCTAAAGAATATTATAAAGGCATGATGTTGAGAAATAAATGTTATTTACTTTATTTCATTATGAACTAAACTCAACTTTATCAAGGCTTGGAAAGCCTTTTTTGAGATGAACCTTTTTGTTGTGATTGAGACCAGGAGGCAGTGTCACAACAAGTGCTCATAATGTATGCTGTGGGCTAGCTCACTATAGGAATATAGGAGTTAGCACACATAATTTCATAGACTTGACTGTTGAAAGCTAGAAGAAGTCCAAGGCATTATTGGATAACTAAACTTATATAGGAATATACTGGTTGATTTCTAGTAATAGGTGTAGTACATCTTAGAAAAAAGTATTACATAAAATTGGAGTTTCTGCATAATAGCTCTGTTGTTATCATAGTATATCAATACAAGATCAACAGTGGATGGAACCGCACCCAACTCTTGGATAAAGGTCCTTATCAAAACAGCTTCTTTTGTTGCATCACATGCAAAAATGTATTCAGCCTCGATAGTAGAATCCACGGTCATCTTCTACTTGGAACTTTTCCAACTGACCACACTACCATTTAAGATGAATACGTATTTGTACATTAACTTTGAGTCATCTATATCGGACTGAAAACTAGAATCAGTATAGCCTTCTAGTTTTAGTTCTCTAGAACTGTATTCAAGAAAGATATCCTTAGTTATTCTCAAGTACTTTAGGATCATCTTTATGGCCTTCTAGTGTTCCTCACTCTAATTGGACTGATATTTGCTCGTGACACTCAAAGTATATACGACATTAGACCTTGTACATAACAAACCATACATTATGCTTCCTATGGAAGATGCATAAGGTATGCGGGTCATCTTTTCCCTCTCGTCAGGACTCTTAGTAAACATAGCCCTTGAGAGAGAAACAACCATGACTCATTAGCAAGAATCCTCTCTTGGATTCCTCCATGCTAAACCTCTTTAGTATTTTGTCTATGTATGTGGATTAGGATAGCCCGATCATCCTTTTTGACCTATCTCTATAGATCTTTATTCCAAGAATAAAGGATGTTTTTCCCAAATCTTTGATGGAGATCTAGTTAAACAGCCAAGTCTTAGTTGACTACAGCATCCCTATATCATTCCCAATAAGTAGGATATCGTCAACATATAGCATAATAAATGTCACTGCATTCCCACTAATCTTCTTATAGATACAGGGTTCATCTAAGTTCTTGTGGAAATTAAATAATTTTATTGCCTCATCGAATTGGATATTCCAGCTTCGAAAAGCCTACTTGAGTCCGTAATTGGATCTCTGGAGTTTACAAACCTTTTGCTCACTCCCTCTAGATATGAAGCCTTCTGGCTACCCCATATAGATCTCTTCCTTAATGTTTCCATTAAAGATAGTAGTCTTCACATCCATCTGCCATATCTCATAGTCATAATATGCTGATATGGCTACCAGTATGCGAATAGATTTAAGCATTATTTTCTCATAATCAATTCCATGCTTTTGAGTATAACCTTTCACGACCAGTCATGCTTTGTAGGTTGCTACATCTCCATTTACTCCAAAATTCTGCTTGTTGACCCATTTGCAGCCAATTGAAACTATTCCCTATGGTGGGTCTACCAAGGTCCATAGAGTCTATCTTGAATTGCATGGCTTCTTGCCATCTTCCCAAGTCGATGTCCAACGTCGCCTCTCCATAAGTCCTTGGATAGTGATCTAAGGAGTGATTCTCCTCATTCTTCCCGAACAAAAAGCCAAACCTCTTAGGTAGTTTTGAGATCCTATGCGATCTTCTAGAAGATTGTGTGTCCAAAGGCCCAACCTCAATTGGTTAGCCTATTACTATGTTTGTTGGGAGGCTCTATGGTTCTTGAATTTCTTCAAGTTTTACAACTTCTCCATTTCTATCTAATAGAAACTCCTCTTTTTAGAAGGTGGCATTTCTCAAAATAATTACCTTTTGTTCTGAGGGGTAGTAGAAGTAGTATCCAATAGATTTTTTTGGATACCCCACGAACCTACATAAACTGGATCTCATATCCAATTTATCTCCCACTTGCTGCTTCACATAAGCAGCATAGCCCCATACCCTAAGGTATTTGTAAGAGGGTGGTTTCCCACACCACATCTCATATGGTATTTTGGACACCGACTTTGATGGCACTTTATTTAATAGATATGCCACCATTTCCAGAGCATAGCCCCAAAATGAAAGAGGAAGCCCAGTGAAACTCATAATCAATCGAACCATGTCTAATAAGGTTTGATTTCTATGCTCTATAACTCTGTTGAGTTGAAGAGTTGTAGGAGGGGTCCACAGAGAGAGAATCCTATTATCTTTTAGGTAATCAAGAAACTATGTGCTCAAGTATTCATCTCATCGATCTGATTGAAGAGCCTTGATACTTAGCATAGTTTGTTTCTTCACCTCACATCTGAATTTTTTAAATTTTTCAAAAGCTTCATATTTGTATCTTATGAGGTAGACATAACCATACTAGAATAATGGTTCATAAAGTTTATGAAGTAGTGACAGTTCCTACGAGCACTAACATTTAATGCCTGCATACATCAGATTAGGTCAAATTTAATAGATCTTTGGCTCGCTCCACTTGTCTAACAAATGGTGATTTTGTAATATTCCCTTTGAGATATGACTCACATATTTCCATTCCTTGCTCTCTCGAAAGATTGAGCAATTGGGTCAACTTATGAATTCTCTTCTCATAGATATGACCTAATCTAGCATGCTATAAGATTGAGAACTGTGATTATCTATTTTTCTTTTATTTTGTTGAACATGGAAAAATGCATTATGGGGAGTAATAGAATATAAGCCATTCATCAATATACCAGAGGTAATCAGAACTGAATATTTAAAAATAGAACAACTTCCATATTTTATTGAAAAAATAAAACCTTCTCCATCTAAAACTATCACTGCATAACGAATGTGGGATATCACAATCAACCACCCCCTTCTACCCGTTGGACATGCGACGTCCTCTTTACATTCTTTTACAATCTAGGACTACCCCCAGCATGCATTTGATCGGACCTCCCACTCCATTAGCACCTAGGGTCAGTTCTGATACTATTTTTCATGCCTCGAGCCAATGGGGTGGAGGCTTAAAAGCGAGATCGGCCCCACTAACAACTACTTCGCACTAATCCTTACTTTGTGAAAATAGTTAATCTAAGTTGTTAGAGGAGTCAATTGTACCCACTTATAAACTACATAAATATCACCACACAACTTGCAGTGAATATGGAAGTGCTAACTTGGGAGAGGTTTAAAACAATCTTTTATGATAAGTACTTTACCAGGGATGATAAGTTACTCAAAGTAAAAAAATTACTTGAGTTAAAATAAGGAGGGATGTCTGTATGTGATTATGTACAAGAATTTGAAGAGGGTTGCAAGTATGTGCCATACATCGCTAGAGATAACAATAAGATGATGGATCATTTCTTGAGGTGCCTTAATCCTGAAATTAGAAGAGATGTGAGAAATTCTTTAACAATAGAGTTTAGGGAACTGGTGGATAAGGCTTTGATGGCTGACTTAGATGAGAAAGAGATTGATAAATTTCATCAACAAAAGAAGCAAGTATTCTCTCCCAAAAATCTGAACCAGCGGAAGAATGGAGATCAAAAATCAAACCAAGAGAATGAAAAGCATCCTCGAGTTAGGCAGACTTCTACTGCAGTTGAAAGGCCTAAATGTGCTAAATGTGGGAAGAATCATTTTGGGGAATGCTTTAGCGGTACTAATCACTGCTTTAAGCCTAAAAATCCTGGATATATAGCAAAAGATTGTCCAACAATGCAGGGAAGAGTTTATGCAATGACACAAGAACAAGCTGATGTAGATGCTTCCATAGTCACAGGTACTATTTTAATTTCTAGGATACCTGCAATTGCATTGATAGATTCAGGATCTACGCATTCATTTGCATCTCGTGCATTTGTGAGAAAATTAGGCATTACACCAAATTTATTAAAAGTAAGGTATAGTGTGATAGTTCCATCTGGGGAAGAAATGGATTCCAACCAAATGTTAAAGGTCTGTTCTATTCAGATTAGTGATAGGACACTCTATGCATATCTTGTTATTTTATTGATGCTAAATTTTGAGGTTTTTCTGGGTATGGATTGGCTTACCAAGTATCATGCAACAATTGATTGCAATAAGAAGATTGTGATTTTTCAGTCACCTGGAGAAGAACAGTTTGTATTTAGTGGTACATCATTCTCACAATCCTTACCAATTATATCTACTTTGAAAGCTCAAAAGATGTTGAATAAAGGTTGTGTTGGATATTTGGCAAGTCCACTGGATACTTCGGTCGAAGCACAATTAGAGCCAAAAAATGCATATATGGTTTAAGAATTGCTTAAGGTATTTTTAGATTATTTACTAGGACTACCACCTGATCGAGATATTGAATTTGTGATTAATGTTATGCCAGGGACTATTCCTATTTCTAAAGCACTATACCGAATAGTACCAACAGAGTTGAAAGAGTTCAAAGTTCAATTGCAAGAATTTTTTGATAAGCGTTTTATTCACCTTAGTTATTTTTCTTAGGGAGCACTTGTGTTGTTTGTGAAAAAGAAGGATAGTACATTGTGGATGTGCATTGATTATGGAGAGTTGAATAAAAGTAACAATCAAGAATAAGTATCCAGTTCTAAGAATAGATGATTTGTTTGATCAATTGCAAGGAGCATCAATATTTTCTAAAATTGATTTGTGCTCTAGGTATCATCAATTAAAGACCAAGGAAGAAGATATATAAAAGACTATATTTCAAAAAAGTTATGGACATTATGAATTTCTTGTGATTCCTTTCGGTTTAAACTAATGCCCCCACAACTTTTATGGATATAATGAATAGGGTATTCAAGCAATATCTCGATAAATTTGTGATTATGTTTATTGATGACATCCTAATTTATTCACGGGATAAAGAATAGCATACAGAACATTTGAAGATTGTGTTGCAAGTTCTTAAGAAAAAACATTTGTATGCTAAATTCAAGAAGTGTGAGTTTTGGCTTGAACAAGTGGTATTCCTAGGCCATGTAGTATCTAAGAATGGTATTTCTATTGATCCAGGCAAGGTAGAAGTTGTCAATAAGTGGCCAACACCAACAAATATATCAGAAGTAAGGAGTTTCTTGGGATTAGCAGGGTATGATTGATGAATTGTTCAGGGTTTTTCAAAGATTGCAACTCCATTGACAATGCTGACAAGAAAGAATGTGAAGCTCTTGTGGACCGATACTTGTAAAATGGGAAGGTTATTACCTATGCTTCAAGGCAATTGAAGGAGTATGAATAAAATTACCCAACCCATGATTTAGAACTTGCTGCTGTAGTTTTTGCTTTGACAATCTGGACACATTATTTGTAAGGTGAGAAGTGTGAGATTGCAGAGATCATAAGAGTCTAAAGTACTTCTTTACTAAAAAAAAACTGAATATGAGACAACGAAGATGGTTAGAACTTGTGAAGAATTATGATTGTGTGATCAACTATCATCCTAGTAAAGCGAATGTGGTTGAAGATGCATTGAGCAGAAAATCCACGTCTTCTCTTCTTGTTATGCAAAAGTTAATATTACTAGATTTGTAGTGATTAGAGCTTGAAATTGTACCTAAAGAGAAAAAGTGTTCATTGTCTACCTTAGTGATGAAACCTTTACTTCAAGATAGAATTAAAGAGGGTTAAAAGATGGACATGCATATGAGTGGATTGAAAATAAAGATTGATGCTGGAAAGATGCCAGACTTCTCTATTACTGATGATGGAATTATTCGATATAAAGGGAGACTATGTATGCCATTTGACAAGGCCATGAAAGAAGACATTTTAGAAAAAGCTCATACTACTCCGTACTCAGTACACCCAGGTAGCACAAAAATACATAAAGACTTACAACAACTTTATTGGTGGCCTAACATAAAGAGAGATATAGCAAAATTTATGGCTGAATGTCTAACTTGTCAATAAGTTAAGATTGAACATCAAAGACCATCAGGGTTGTTGAAGCCTTTGTTGATTCCATAGTAGAAATGAGAGCACATTACAATGGACTTTATGCTTGGATTACCAAAAACTCAAAAGGGGTATAATTCTATATGGGTGATTGTTGGTAGATTAACTAAATCAACCCATTTTCTTCCAATGAAATCCATATATAATATAGACGAGTATGCTCAACAATACATTAAAGAGATAGTTAGGTTACATGGAGTGCCAATTTTTATAGTATCCGACAGAGATCCTAAGTTTACATCTACATTTTGGAAGAGCTTACACAGTCCCATGGGAATGAAACTTGCTTTTAGTACAACATTTCATCCACAAAGTGATGGGCAATCAGAGAGGGTTATTCAGATATTAGAGGACATGTTGAGAGCTTGTGTGCTAGATTTTTAAGAGAGTTGGGATACGAAGCTTCCATTAGTGGAGTTTAGTTATAATAATAGCTACCAATCAACAATTGGAATGACGCGTTATGAAGCATTATATGGAAGAAATGTAGATCTCCAGTTCATTGGGATAAAGTTAGAGAAGGAAGCCTACTTGTTCTAGAAATAGTTTAAGATATCGCTAAGGTAGTGGAGAAGATACGAGTGAGAATGAAGATCGCACATTGTAGATAAAAAATTTATGCAGATAAAAGTAGCTTAAAAGTTATCTAGAGTTTGTCGTTGGGGATCATGTGTTCTTAAAAGTAGCTTCCATGAAAGGTTTCATGAGATTTGGAAAGAAAGGAAAACTTAGCCTAAGGTACATCAGCCCCTTTGAGTTTTTTGAAAGAGTTGGTGATAAAGCATATAGAGTGGCCTTACCTCCATTATTATCTAGTGTTCACAATGTATTCCACGTGTTTATGTTGAGGAAGTACATTTCGAAACCCTCTCATGTGTTGAATTATGAACCATTGGATTTGACTTCTGATTTAGCATATGAAGAGAAACTAGTACAAATTTTGGATTGGAAAGAAAAAGAACTGAGAACAAAAAAGATTCAACTTGTTAAAGTATTGTGGAGTAATCATTCTGTAGAAGAGGCCACATGGGAAAGAGAAGAAGAAATGCAGAGCAAGTATCCAGAATTATTTAGTACGTCAAATTTTGAGGATGAAATTTTTATAAGGAAGAATTGTAATGCCTAATTCTCTCCTACATAGGCAATAATAAGCATCTTGCGTGAACATGCATCTAATCAATACGCATTATCGGATTATGACATTCAAGTAATATGATTGCACGAACATTAATAATTGTTACTATATGCTCCAGTTATGCTTTAACATGTATTAGTACAAGAAATATGTGATCAAACTTTTATTTCTTAATGTAACATATTCCTTAAGTGCCTCTTTGTAATGAAAAACTCGGTATCTCGATTAAGAAAGATTTATGTGTTGAAAGGCCATCAAATGAATTATTTGTATTACTCCATACTTGTTACATTCTAAAGTGATTATGTGCCTAAATATTTGCTTTAAATATTTTACATTTGGCTAAGAACTAAAACTATGCAAAATGGTGTAATTTGATTTGTAGGTTGACTAGGTTGCATAAAATCATTCTAAACTGCATTGCACTTGATTATAACACCAAAGCATCAATTTTTGCCATCTCCCTAGCCCATAAACATGGCTTTTGGCATGAGAAGACACCAAGCATGATACAACCAATCATAACCCTTCACTTACCTCTCTTTGAAATGTCAAAGTACTTATTTTTAGCCTATTTTGTTGTGGAATCTCCTCAAAAATGACCAAACCTTCTTCTCCAAAGTTTGTCCCAAATTTTTACACTCTGACACTCACAAAAATTGAATTCAATCCATAGGAATCCATACAACATAAACTAGAACAAGTTTCTACCCTTTTAAGCTTGAAAACCATTAATTTTGGAGTTTAATTCCAATCTAATCAAGGTATATTCTTTTTCATTATTTCTTATGATGAATTTATAGTTTCTTAGATGGATACATATTTTAGTATATTTTTGTATGAATGAAAATGCAAGTGGGATAGATTTGAAGCCAAAACCAAGCTAGTTAAGATAGTTTTTAGTAAAATATCAAGTCTTATGAAATATGCTTAATTTACTTGTTTCTATTGATTTCGTAAAGCTTATATTGTATTTGAAAGTGCCTACAAATGATTGTGAATAGTTATAATTAGGTTGGTTAATTGAAGGTTAGAATCAATTTAAGTTAGAATTGAGTTTAAGTCATGTTAATGTGGATTGTGTTCAAGTTTTGTGGGCTGCCCTAATAATTATATTTGAATTATTAGTTATTTAATGGTTGTCCTAATATTTAATGTCTTAAATTAGTAGTAAAATATGGAGTATGTATTATTTTTAAGGTCATGTTATTAATATGAAATTGTTTACAACGGATTGAAAAAGTGTATATGATTTTAATTAGAATAGATTATGTGATTTATTAAATAGATATTGAAAAGTACACGATTTGATTATGTTAGGCTTTTAACACATCCTATCTTCCAAAGAGATTTACCTTTTCACTTAGCACAAAGTGGACTTAAGGTAAGTTGAAACTTTCATTTATTGTATCACAAGAATCATATAATGTTGCTCATGTTTTAATGTGATTGTCATTATTTGTCAAATGATGTAATGTTTGATGCATTTATGGTTATGAAGCATGATACTATTAACAATATAATGAGATTTTTGAAAAGGAAGTATGGTACTTGATTAGTGGTTGGGTAGGCAAGGGACGTGGGAGGGATTGGCGGACCCAACAAATGGTGACAAATACTTGTGGTTGAAAAATTGGTATAGGAAAGCCATAATAAATGAAATAAAATTCAACTAATACGTGAGGTTGAAAGACCAAGTATGGAAACCGCATATTATTTCTCTTATTGGCCAATCATTATGAATAGGTTCTGAAAATCACAGTCTATCTCTATTAGTTAGGTACCATACTTCAAGGGCCTTAAAGAATGATTTATGAAAGAAAGTTATTGAATTGAATATTGCATTTAATGATTTATGATATTTTCATGTACTTTATTTGTTATTGCATCAGTTTCACCTTACTAAGCCTTTACCTCATTAGATTCTTGTGATGCAGGTAGAAATATACAGGTTTAGAGGTTGATTAAGTCTTTAGAGCAGCCAGACAGAGATTTGTTCATATGTCATGTTTCGAGCTGTTTTGTATCATATTTTGAAAACTCTATTTTATTTTTAAATAAGTTATTTTGTTATGGTTTGTAAACAGATGTACTCAGTTTTGATTTATGTATATGGTATGCTTAAAACGAAATGAAACAACAAATGAATTCAAGTTCTTTCTCTCATAGCCACAAAGGGGAACTTTTATCAAAACCATAACTCTAGTATTGATGAAAAGTTAACATTTCTTGATTTATCTGTATTAGCTTGTTTAGGTTATGCCGTTAGGTTAAGGAGTGTTACACCCGACATTAGGGGCTCTGCTAGCAATTATTTTGCACTGGCCCTCGCTTTGTGGAAATAGTTAACCAAGTTGATAAAGGAGTAAATTGTATCCACTTATAATCACTCTAAATATCCCTACACCACCAATGTGGGATATCACAACACCTCTAGGAGAGAGGTTTGATTCTTCAGGAGAAGAATTTGAAGATTTTCGAAAAAAGGGCCATCTAAAGGTTTAAGGATGAGGGGACCTTGTTGGACAATTCATCTATGTGAATTGTACAAGAAAGACATCAATAATAAGGATGGATTCTTTAATTTTTGAATAACTCGTAATATTGTATTTGTAATCTAAATTAATGAATTTTTTCATTTGCAGGGCATGGCCTCATGTATGTAGGATATTTCATATCTGATGCACATAAAAGTTTGTATCAATTTTTATATTTTGCACTATGTTTACGACTTAGTTAGCATATGTTACATTATAATAATTGGACTAATTTAGTTAAAGTTGGTAAGAGCACTAAAATATATCTTTCAATTACATTAGAGAAATTCACTATCAACATAGGAATAATCATTAATCAAATTAATTAGAGAATTTGAAAGAGATTAATCTTGGTGAAATCAAAATACCTAGTTGGTAGGCTTGGAAAGCTCAAATGATCCAGAGAATGCCTAAATCATGTATTTCATGCTATTTAGCCTAGGATTTCGCCTCGAGTAACCCTTAAACAAGTTATAGAGTCCATGGAGATCTTGTGAATGACTTAATTTTCATAAACTTTCTATAAGTACACAAAATGGCTAGATGATCGAAGTTAAGTGCTCAAAGTGCCAAAAGAATCAGAAGTAACGGTAAGCTAACACAAGGATTATTCATCATTTTCCATGAGCCATAATTTGTTCAATCATTTTCTTATATCATCGGCTTTTATCCTCAAACTTCGTCATTACAAAAGACAAATAAGACAATGCAAATATGAGTTTAAAGCATTTCCATCAACAATGCCAAAAACTTGTTATGTGATTTGGGAATGCAAGTGCTCGTGCCGGTAACAGGTAATAAAATAGTGAGTAGCCCATTGAGCCTAATTCAGCCTTTTCTTTGTTACCTATGAATTAATAATGCCTAACCTTAATAATAATTTTCTAATATTTTACCCTCACTCTTTAGCATGTTGATTATTTTAGGAAATACTATGAGCATATGCTAAATATGGGAAGAAGGGTGGTGTTATAAAAGTTTTTTTAATCATTGTTAAAAAATTAAAAAGAAATGAGAAAAAGAGAAATATACCCTCATTTACATGATAAAGAAAATACATTTGGGGGTGTTGTATTTCAATATATATATATATACATATATATTGAAGGTGAATAAAAGAGGTTGACAAGAGAAAGACAACAATAGTAGATAAAGCTCTAATGAAGGTCCTGGAATAGTTGACATGTGTAGAGGTGATTTGAGCCATATTTTGATCCATTATCCCATCTTCACCTCAACCATACATTACAAGTTGAACAAAGTCCTATTGATCAATGATGTTATGATTAGTTTATGTTAGTGGAGAGTGATGTGAGAAACAACCCTGAGGAGTTAAAAATTTCATATTGAGATCAATCACCATACTTGTTTGCATAAATTGATTTGAGTTGTGAAGTAGTTTGGTGAGAAAGTGTTACACACACACATCGAAGGAATTTTAAGTGAGGCGAGGTTACATTTGAATTAACATGCTAAACAATCATTATTTAGAGGTATCCCTTGAGTTACAAATTTTGTGAACTATTTGCGGCTATGCTTTGATCATCAAAAGGAATCACTACTTAATTCATCATTCGTGTTTAGTATTTTTCTATTCTAGTTTTGTTTTTTTTCTTTTGCCCAAGCACTAGCAAAATGTTAAGTTTAAGGTTTTTTGATTAGTAGGTTTTATACCAATAGATCAGATATTATTTGCTTAGCGTTTTTGTTAGTATTTTGTGACTGTTGTTGTTTTATGTATGTTTTTTGTGTTTATTTTGATGATGGACTCAGTAAGCAAGAAAATCAGAATTTGGAACAATGAGGAGATTCTGATGCCATATAAGTATTGTCCTTCAACTCGGACCAGTTCTCTATTTTGGGCAAACCTTTATGCTCAGATGTCCTGTTAACCTGACTTTTAATTCATAAGAAAGCTAGAAATAGGGCTACAACTTTCATGTTGACCACTCAGCCCACTTCAATGTACTCCAAAGAGAAACATTGAGTTAAAAAGTAGTAAAGAAAGAGGGTATAATTGAACTTTAATTATTTTTAGTAATATAATGTGAATTTAATTTCAAGTGTTATTTTATATACCAAATTCTTTTTCAAAAAATAGAAATCTATATTTTTTCTATCATAACTCTTTGAATACTTTGAATTTTTAAATAAAATTATTTTCATATTAAATTAGATTTCGAAAGGTTTCCAACCATATCTCATAAGTATAAACAAAGAAATTCATATGAGAAAATTATAGTCATTTAAAGTTGAATATTATGCACAACTATATTAATTAATGATATTTCTCAACAATATGATATATTCTATCATAATTCTAGAGAAAAAAAATGAATAGAAATAAAAATTTAAAATAAAAGTTAATTCTAGGAGTTTTGATGCTAAATAAAAAACAATTGGTTTTAAGATAAGCAAATCATAATAAGTTATCAAAAACTCGAGTAAAAGTTATTTTGGTATCTAAGTTTTTTCATTAATCTTTATCTAGATTTTTCTTTTGTAGTAATAGATATGTCCTTTAACCTTTTACATCCTAATTAAAATTCAATCATCAATTTAATTATTTTTTCATGATACATTCTTTTGATTAAATAAAGTCTATAATTATATAAACTTAAGATTGAATAATAAAAAAATATATTAAAAAACATATAAATGTTTGTACTCATATAAAAAATTGATAATTAAACTAGACCTATATAAGAGCTGTATTTTTTTAATTAATGAGATGAGATTTTAAAATTAATTTTTAATGTGAAAGTTTAAGAAAAAGAGTAGAGAGGACAAGAGGAATATTTATTTTATTTTTATTATATTTCCCTAGCATATTTTGTTTTATTTTAGGCATTATCAAGAGGATGAGAAGTCTAAAAAACTTTGAAAAACGAAATAAAATATAATATGAAACATTGAAACAAGAATTAAAATTCGATAGAGTTTAAAAGTGTATATATGATATTGTAAGAAGAAAAACTAAAAGAACTTCATTTAGTATTGTAATGCCCAATTCTCTCCCACATAGCCAATAATAAGCATATTGCATGATTATGCATCTAATCAATGTGTATTATTGAATGATGACATACAAATAGCATGATTGCACGAACTTGAATAATTGTTATTATATGCTCTAGTTATGCTTTAACATGCATTAGTACATGAAATATGAGATCAAACTTTCGTTTCTTGATTTGACATATTCCTTAAGTATCTTTTTGTAGTGAAAAGTTCGGTATCTGAGTTAAAGAAGATTGATGTGTTGAATAGCCATGAAATGAATTATTCGTATTGCTCTATACTTGTTACATTCTAAAGTGATTATTTGCCTAAATATCTGCTTTAAATATGTTACATTTGGCTAAGAACTAAAAGTATGCAAAATGGTGCAATTTGATAGATTGGTTAACTAGATTGCATGAAATCATTTTAAACTGCATTGCACTTGATTATAACATCAAAGCATCAATTTTTGTCATCTCCTCATGAACGTGGCTTTTGGCATGAGAAGACACCAAGCATGATGCAACCAATCATCACCCTCCACTTACCTCTCTTTGAAAGGTCAAAGAAATCATTTTCATCCATATTTCTTATGGAAGCACCTCAAAAATGACCAGCCCTTATTCTCCTAAGTTTCTCCCAAATTTCTACACTCTCATACTCACAAAAATTGAATTCAATCCATAGGAATCCATAGAACACAAACTAGAACAAGTTTCCACCATTTTAAGCTTGAAAATCATTGATTTTGAAGCTTAATTCCAACTAATCAAGGTATATTCATTTTCAGTGTTTCTTATGATGAATTTGTAGTATATTTGATGGTTACATGTTTTAGTATATTTTTCATGATTGAAAACTTAAGTAGGTTACACTTGAAGCCAAAACTAAGCTAGTTTTTAGCAAAATTGGTAGTCTTGTGAAATATGCTTAATTTACTTGTTTCTATTGATCTTGTAATGCTTATATTATGTTGGGAAGTTCTGATGAATGATTAAAAATAATAGCAATTAGTTTGCTTAATTGAAGGTTACAATCAATTTAAGTTAGAACCGAGTTTACGTCATGTTAATTTAAATTGTGTGCATGTTTTAAGAGCTGCCTTAATAAATTATGTCTGAATCATTAGTTATGTAATGGCTGCCCTAATGTTTAATGTCTTGAATTAGTAGTAAAATATGAAGTATGCATTGTTTTTAAGGTTATGTAATTGATATGGAATTGTTTACAAAAGATTGAAAAGTGTATATGATTTTAATTAGAATAGACTAAATGATTTATAAAAAGGATATTAAATGGTACATGATTTGACTATGTTAGGCCTTTAACACATCCTATCTTCTAAAAAGATTGACCTTTTCACTTAGCATAAAGTGGACTTGAGGTAAGTTGAAACTTTCATTTGTTGTATCACAAGAATCATATAATGTTGCTCATGTTTTAATGTGATTTTCATTATTTGTCAAATGATGTAATGTTTGATGCATTTATGGTTCATGAAACATAATACTATTAAGAATATAATGAGCTTTTTTTGAAAAAGAAGTATGGTACTTGATTGATTGTCGAGTAGATAAGGGATACGGGAGGGACCGGCGAACCCAACAAATGGTAGCAAATATTTGAGGTTGAAAAATCAGTGTAAGAAAGCCACAATGAATGAGATAGAATATGGCTAATACCTGAGGTTGAAAGACCAAGTATGGAAACCCCGTATTATTTCTCTTATTGGCCAATCACTATGAACAGGTTTTGAAAACCACGGTCTATCACTATTAGTTAGGTACCACACTTCAAGGGCCCTAAATGATGATTTATGAATGAAAGTTATTAAATAGAATAATACATTTAATAATTTACGAGATGTGATATATGCTATTTGTTATTGCATTAGTTTCATCTTACTAAGCCTTTAGCTCATTAGATTCATGTGATGCAGGTGAAAATGTACAGGTTTAGAGCTTGATTGAGTCTCTAGAGCAGCCGGACAGAGATTTGTTCATATGTTATGCTTCGAACTATTTTGTAGTTTATTTTGAAAACTCTGTTTTATTTTTAAATAAGTCGCTTTGTTATGGTTTTGTAAACATATATACTCAGTTTTGATTTATGTTTATGTATATGGTGTGTTTAAAACAATTCAAGTTCTTTCTCTTATAACTAAAAATATGAACTTTTATTAAAACCATAACTCTAGTATTGATGAAAAGTTAACATTTCTTGACTTAACTGTATCAGCTTGTTAAAACTCTGCAGTTAGATTAAGGGGTGTTACAAGTATGTAACAGTTTAACATTATGGCAACTCAGGTTTTTTTTAAACTATATGTTAATTCAGATACCAATATGACATTTACGGTAAAATTCATTTAACAAATTTAGCCTTAAAGTTTACTATGTTAAATAGTGAATAGTAAGTTTAAGAGGTTTTTTACACCTTGAGGTTTGACTCTTTGACATCCACATCCCAATGTGTAATTTTTATAATAAAATGAAAGGCTCAAGTTCAATTGCAAATGCCATATTCAATAGTATAATGATTTCTACACTTCTAGCAAGAAAAAATCAAAAGAAGTTATTTTCATATGTATTTTTTTCACAAATAAATAATAATATATATTATGTGTATTATTAAACCTCATGATTTAGATTTTGGTCTAAATATTTTTATAATAAAGCATTTTAAAAGTTGACCCTCACTTAGTGTTTTTGAAATTATATATATTTCAAACATATAGCCCTAATTTTAGTTTTTATGATAAAATATTTATTTGGTTGCAAATGGAATGAATTAAACAATATGAAAATGTAATTTTTTTTATGGATCTTGTATATTGTAATTTTTGTTTTTTGGTTCTTTGTTGGAGGGAATGAGAGAGAGAATATGAAGTGAGCAATAGGATTATGTAAGCAAAGGAATAAGATTAGCCTTTATATATATTTTTTGAATTAATTAGTAACTATGAAGAATATCATGATACTATACATGATTTTGGCAAAAAAATAATTTAGTTTAATTGAAAGTTTTTGATTAAAATGTGACACTTTGTGGTTTATTTTTCAATATTTTCTCTTGATTAACTTTGAATATTACATTAACTAAAAACATTGAATATTGTTACAAATAGTTGAAAAAAAATATTTATTAATTTTTAGCACGTGAAATTACTATATTTGATCATGTATAATACATCAAACGCAAAGAAAATTCATGAAATCAAGTAAGAAGAAGACTTTTGCAGCCATCCGAATTAAACAAAAGGATGACTAATATGATTATAAATTTATACAAGAACTTATTTAGTTATATTATATATTTTTAAATTATAATTGAATTTAGTTTTTTAAATATTTTATTTAATCACTTATATCGATCTATAATTACAAAAAAATAAAATTTGGGTCGCCCGTCATGATGCTTACTCCTTCTCGCTCTAAGGAGGATTTGATACATTTCTGGGAGCTTGATCACGCCGGGGTATGCGCTAGTGCCCTTGACTGGCACTCTAGAACCCACCAACGCTCTTTTGATTTTGAAAGAGCTAGAGGAAGGGATATTTAAAGCCTACGCTCAAGTCTCCTTTATTAGAATACGAGTGCCATTGATTCTGCTTTAAAAGTGCCTTGAAATATTTTTATTTTTAATTAATTTTTTTATTTATAAAAATACCTCTAACATTTTAGTTATAATTATTTTTGTAAACTTATATGAATCACGTGCAATGCATATGCTTCTTACTGGTATTAATAAAGGTCAATTATAGAGTTTGGCTAAATAACAAACTAAAAATCTTAAAATTAAAATATGAACATTCACTTTAGCAATTTATTAGACATTATGGATACAATTAATTCTCGAGGATTGGATTCACCTTGTCTCGTCTCTACCTAGATTCGCCAATTTAATTCATTAAATTTAAGCGCACAATTTACAAGTCAAGAATTCCCAAGTAATCAACTCCCTCTCTTGAATATCAGTCACCATAATTTTAATTCGGATTTCGATATCCCTATAAAAACCCAAAACTCAAATTTCATCAAAGCTTAATGATTCTTTTACAAGACTTCAAAGGTTTTATACGCCTCTCAACTATATTAATTATTAAGTTGTGTTATCTCGATATCATGCACAAGATTGCCTTTCCTGAGTATTCAATTTCATACACCAAACATTCAAAACTAATGGTTAATTAATCATGAAATCAATTAAAGCAAAATAACGCAAATAAATTGAAGAACATAAAATATCATAAATTAAATATAAAAAAATATAGGATTCAACATTACATCATCCCCTAGAAATAAGAATTTAGTTCATAACTGAAGTGTAAAAACTCATAGACAAGTTTCTACAAATGGTTGAAGATGGACAAGAAATTAAAGAAAGAATTCACTAGACAAAAGCTAGGAATCCTCTTTATGTCTAGAAGATAGATGTTGTCAATTACGTTCTTGAAGTCTTTTTCTTGCTTCCAAGCCTTCTCCTTGTGTTCTCCAAGTTAATAAAATCTTTCAAATGTTTTGTAAGTCATCTATTTATACTTTCCTTCCAAAAATACACTTAAAATACCTAATTCACATAAAAATCTGACAAACACTATCTCGGCCTGATAAAAAGTGGCGCCTCCGTGTGGAGTAGTCTGTTTTGGCCTTCAAATCTGATGTCCAATAGGGCCTTGGCTCGGTAGAATGGCACCTCAAGGTCATGCACTCTATTTTTCCTGTAGTTGAAATGGCACCATGATGTTATATGTTAGGGCAGCAATGCGAAGTGCTTTGTCTAATGTCTTGCAATCAATTTTCGACATTATTCATTAGTGAATTGGATTATGTCTTCATATAAATTGTAGCCAAGTCTATTTGCTTTCTATATATGCATGAATCACCTCAATATAAATTTTTTTGGAGGAAATTATGCCAAAAATACAAAGTTATGTCACATTTGAAAGTTTCAATCCATTGCTGACTCTTTAACCTGATTTTTCTCATTAAAATAGAATAAACTAGGATTTGTGGTCAACAAAAAGGTTTTAGCCCTATCTATCTTTTAGATTTCTAACGGAATAAGAATCAGGTCAATAGGATGTCTGAGCAAAACGTTCCAAAAATACAAAAACGTGTATTACATGATTTGAGACTTAATTTGAAATGGAGAAGTGATCATTGAATTTGCCCATAATTAAAATTCTATAAGATTATCATAGAATAGAGATATCTATTAAATATGTGTAGTACTTTAAAATTCCTTATTCCTAATGAATTTCGATAAGTTCAGAATTTTCACCAAGAGGTAGTAAATTTGCTTGTTGAAATATATTATTAATGCTTGAGAAAGATTAATAATCACATTATAGGAATTCACTATCAACATTATAAATAAAAATTATTCAATTTAATTGGAGAACTTGAGCAAGATTAATTTTGGTGAAATTGAATTCCCTAGAGTTTTAATTCATTGAGGCACTCTAAATGTTTGCTTTTATGTTTGTTCAAATGTAGTTTCCATTCTATTTCTCTTTTTCCAAATAATCTTTCATTATTCAAATAAGATTAAAGTTATATTATTTTTAGTACTTAATAAACAATAACCCTCGTGGGATGATACTCTATTCACTACTTTATTACTTATTAGCAACACATGCACTTGTGCCCATAAATCACACAACAAGTTTTTGGCGCCATTGCTGGGGATTGTTTCTTTTTATTTAACTCTAATTATAATTTGAGTATTTTTTATTTCTTTGTTTAAATGTGTTCTTATTTTGTTATCTCGGGAGTTTTCTTTGTATGTGTGCGAGACGAGCATGAAGTAGTGATTTGGTTCCTAAACTCACCTATAATTTATTGAATGACATGACAACTTACGGGTATCATTGGCCAAATGAATATGCCATGACAAAAATAGGCTTTTGAGATTAATTGCATAGATGCCATTAATGCATTGATTGCCCAGGTAGAAGCCCTTTCTAGGCAGCTTGGCAAATTTGCTGTAAATGTTATGTATTCACCCCTTTAGGTGAATGAGTCATATGGTGGTTTCAACAAAATAATACAATACCAAGCGAGCAATCCATTTGCACAGTCACATGTCGAGCAGGTTGAATATGAGTGGAATTACAATTTGGAGCAAAACAATCCTTTCTCCAACACTTCTAATTAGGGATGGCAAAATCATCCAATTTTTTATTGGAGAGATAATCAGACTATGACGCGAGATGAACCTAATTACGCCTTGAAGAAGTAATGGCACAATTGGCTACTTTCTAAAGTCAATGGAATGCTTTCCAAGGTTGATTCATGAATCAAGCTAGAGTCAATTTCCAAAACCAGTCAGCACGACTTTAGAGTTTGGAGTTATGGCCAATACAATCTCTAGGAGACAACTTTCAGAGTAGTGCATGGTGAGTCAACTAGTGGCGAGCAATTATACTCTTGTAAAACAATCTTAGATAAAGTCCTTAGAATATAAATAGCTACGGGGTATGGTCGCACATATGATAGTGATCATAGAACATGTCTCTATGGCTTTGATCTTAAACTTGTTCCAAGTGAGGGATTCATTAAGATTTTTCCCATTAAAATAGAATAAACTAGGATTTGTGGTCAACAAAAAGGTTTTAGCCCTATCTATCTTTTAGATTTCTAACGGAATAAGAATCAGGTCAATAGGATGTCTGAGCAAAACGTTAAGCCAAAAATACAAATATTGCCTTTATAGCACCACAAGGATGGAGTATGCTGCACTTGTTTCCTTTACATACTTGGACTTCGAACACTTGTCTCATTCTTCAATTCTCTATAAAATGTAAATAAAACATAAAAAAAAGCAACATAAAATACTTGAATACAAACAAACAATTAAGTTAAAGGAACTCAAAATATAGGAAAAATACCCACTTAACAACTGCGGCGCGTGAACACCAAATTCAATAGATTATAGTTTTGCCCCCACAACTTGTAGCATTTAAATAAAGCTATTTCTAGGTTTTGCAAAGGCATCTTGGTCTGGTTCCAAAAGCCTCCAAGGAGAGAGAAAGTATGAAAAATATAATAACAAAGAATTTTGGGGAGAAGAGGAAAATTCTAGTGAAAGGAAGATAAGATTGAAAAATAACAAGACAAAATGGAAGAATATCTTCTTCTCGTTGAAGTTCTTTCCATATTTTTTGTATTTTTATCTCTTTCTTCAACCATGTTCATGGACTAATTTCTTGTTCTAGGGATATGATGTAGCTGAATTATGATTGTTTAAATTCTCTCGATACAATTAGTGTGATGTTTTATTCCAGTATATGTTGAGTATTTCAATTTGTGTTTATAGCTTATAGTTGCTTAAATGTGTATTACATGATTTGAGACTTAATTTGAAATTGAGAAGTGATCATTGAATTTGCCCATAATTAAAATTCTATAAGATTATCATAGAATAGAGATATCTATTAAATGTGTGTAGTACTTTAAAATTCCTTATTCCTAATGAATTTCGATGAGTTCAGAATTTTCACCAAGAGGTAGTAAATTTGCTTGTTGAAATATATTATTAATGCTTAAGAAAGATTAATAATCACATTATAGGAATTCACTATCAACATTATAAATAAAAATTATTCAATTTAATTGGAGAACTTGAACAAGATTAATTTTGGTGAAATTAAATTCCCTAGAGTTTTAATTCATTGAGGCACTCCAAATATTTGCTTTTATGTTTGTTCAAAGGTAGTTTCCATTCTATTTCTCTTTTTCCAAATAATCTTTCATTATTCAAATAAGATTAAAGTTATATTATTTTTAGTACTTAATAAACAATAACCCTCATGGGATGATATTCTATTCACTACTTTATTACTTATTAGCAACACATGCACTTGCGCCCATAAATCACACAACAAGTTTTTGGCGCCATTGCTGGGGATTGTTTCTTTTTATTTAACTCTAATTATAATTTGAGTATTTTTTATTTCTTTGTTTAAATGTGTTCTTATTTTGTTATCTCAGGAGTTTTCTTTGTATGTGTGTGAGACGACCATGAAGTAGTAATTTGGTTCCTAAACTCACTTATAATTTATTGAATGAGATGACAACTTACAGGTATCATTGGCCAAATGAATATGCCATGACAAAAATAGGTTTTTGAGATTAATTACATAGATGCCATTAATGCATTGATTGCCTAGGTAGAAGCCCTTTCTAGGCAGCTTGGCAAATTTGCTGTAAATGCTATGTATTCACCCCTTTAGGTGAATGAGTCATATGGTGGTTTCAACAAAATAATACAATACCAAGAGAGCAATCCATTTGCACAGTCACATGTCGAGCAGGTTGAATATGAGTGGAATTACAATTTGGAGCAAAACAATCCTTTCTCCAACACTTCTAATTAGGATGGCAAAATCATCCAATTTTTTATTGGAGAGATAATCAGAATATGACACGAGATGAACCTAATTACTGCTCACCACTAGAGAACAAGTTAAGCCTTGAAGAAGTAATGGCTCAATTGGCTACTTTCTAAAGTCAATGGAATACTTTCCAAGGTTGATTCATGAATCAGGCTAGAGTCAATTTCCAAAACCAGTCAGCACAACTTTAGAGTTTGGAGTTATGGCCAATACATTCTCTAAGAGACAACTTTCAGAGTAGTGCATGGTGAGTCAACTAGTGGCGAGCAATTATACTCTTGTAAAACAATCTTAGATAAAGTCCTTAGAATATAAATAGCTATGGGGTGTGGTCGTACATATGATGGTAATCATAGAATATGTCTCTAGGGCTTTGATCTTAAACTTGTTCCAAGTGAGCGATTCATTGAGACGAGACATCTATAAGCCCGATAGACTCGCACACATAATGCATGCTCGAAAGGAGGATATCTCATTGCACATGCATTGGCATGGGAATATTAATGTATGTGTGTGGGTGCTTGTTAGGGAACAAGTACACCAAACGGCCCATGAAACATTCTCAGTTGAAATGTTGTTTATCGAATGAGAATTTCCCAGTTGCCATAGAACATTAATTAGTACTTAGAGTTAAGGCACTATGGTAGTCTTGTGCTTGATATCATGTACTTTGATATATTTCCCGGTTGGATGACATTCACAAGGGGTTTACATTGGGTGTATGTATTTGCAAAGTGCACGACATCATGCACTTTGTGCGGGCTACTGGCGCCATGGCGCCACTAGTCTAAAAGGCATGACGTTGATAAGTTAGTTTTATACCAACAATTCATATGCATTTTGATTAATATTTAGCTTGTTTTCTAGCATTTTTGTTACTTTTTATGCATTTAGTTTGGAATCTTGTAGGTAATGACAAAAGGAGAAGAAAATGGAAAGAAACCAAAAACTTGGTCGAAATGTTGAAGAATCTTAATTGTGGTGTGATTGATGGTAGTTTTTGTATTTCAATCATAACGCTCTTCTCAAATATCACATTGACCTGATTCTTGATCCATTAGAAAGCTAAGAAATAAATCTACAACTTTTATGTTTACCAAAAAATCCAGTTCCTACGATTTCAATAAGAAACATCAAGCTTAAGAGTCATAACTTGATTAGATGCATATTCATGCAAAATGGTTATTATTGGCTATATAGAAGATAAATTGGGCATTACAATTTTTATAAAAATTTCGTCCTCGAAATTTGATGTACCAAATAATTCTGGATACTTGCTCTGTATTTCTTCTTCTCTTTCCCACGTGGCCTCTTCTATAGAATGATTCATCCATAATATTTTAAAAAGTTGAATTTTTTTCCTTCTCAACTCTTTTTACTTCCGATCCAGAATTTGCACTGGTTTCTTCTCATAAGTTAAATCAGGAGTCAATTGCAATAGTTCATAACTCAATACATGAGAGGGGTTTGAAATGTACTTCCTCAACATAGACCCATGGAAAATATTGTGAACACTAGATAAGGACAGAGGTAAGGCCACTCTATAAGCTTTATCACCAATTCTTTCGAGAATCTCAAATGGGCCAACATACCTTGTGCTGAGTTTTTCTTTCTTCCCAAATCTCATGACACTTTTCACGGGAGCTATATTTAAGAACACATTATCCCTAATGGCAAACTCTAGATCTTTTCTCTGTTTATCTGCATAACTTTTCTATCTATTTTGTGTGATCTTCATTCTCTCTCGTATCTTCTCCACTACCTTAGCAGTATGTTGAACTATTTTTGGACCAAGTAGGCTTTTGTTCTCCAACTTCTTCCCAATGAACTGGAGATCAATATTTTCTTTCATACAATACTTCATAAGGCGCCATTCCAATTGTTGATTGGTAGCTATTATTATAAGTAAATTCCACTAATGGAAGCTTTGCATCCTAACTCCCTTGAAAATCTAGCACACAAGCTCTTAACATAACCTCTAATATCTGAATAACCCTCTCTGATTGCCCATCACTTTATAGATGAAATGTTGTATTAAATATAAGTTTCATTCCCATATCACTGTGTAAGCTCTTCTAAAATGTAGATATAAACATAGGATCTCTATTGGGCACTATTGAAAATTGCACTCCATGTGACCTGACTATCTCTTTAATATATTGTTGATTATACTGGTCCATATTATATATAGATTTCACTGGAAGAAAATGGGTTGATTTAGTTAATCTATCAATAATCACCCATATATTACCCTTTTTGAGTTCTAGGTAATTCAAGCACAAAGTTCATTGTATTGTGCTCCTATTTCCACTCTGGAATAAACAAAGGCTTCAACAACCCCAATTATCTTTGATGTTCAATATTAATTTGTTGACAAAGTGGGACATTCTGCCACAAATTTTTCTATATCTCTTTTCATTTAGTCCACCAATAATGTTGTTGTAAGTCTTTATACATATTTGTGCTACCTAGGTGAACTGAGTATGGAGTAGTATGAGCTTTTTTTTAAATGTCTGCTTTCATGACCTTACCAAATGGCATGCATAGTCTTCCTTTATATCGACTAATTCCATCATTAGTAACAAAGAAGTCTAGCCTCTTTCTAGCATCAATCTTTATTTTCAATCTACTCAAATCCATATCCACTTGTTGACTCTCTTTAATTCTATCTTGAAGTACAAGTTTTATCACTAAGGCTAACAATGAACACTTTTCACCTTTAGGTATAATTTCAAGCTCTAATATCTGCAAATCCAGTAATATTGACTTTTGTATAACAAAAAGAGAAGACGTGGATTACTTGCTCAATGCATCTGCAACCACATTCTCTTTACTAGGATGATAGTTGATCACACAATCATAATCCTTCACAAGTTCTAACCATCTCCATTGTCTCATATTCAGTTCCTTTTGGGTAAAGAAGTATTTTAAACTCTTATGATCTGTGTAAATCTCACATTTCTCACCATACAAATAATGTCTCCAGATTTTCAAAGCAAAAACCACAATAACAAGTTCCAAATCATTGGTTGGGTAATTCTTTTCATACTCCTTCAATTGCCTTGAAGCATAGGCAATAACCTTCCCATTTGCATCAACATAACACCCAAACCAATTTTTTTGAAGCGTCACTATACACCACGAATCCACCAGTTCTTATAGGAATGGCAAGAACAGGAGTTGTAGTCAATTTATGTTTCAATTCTTGAAAACTTCTTTCACAAGTATCAGTCTACAAGAACTTCACATTCTTTCTTGCCAACATTGTCAATGGAGTTGCTATCTTTGAAAACCACTGAATAAATCGTCGATAGTACCCTGCTAATTCCAAGAAACTCCATACTTTTGATACATTTGTTGGTATTAGCCACTTAATGACAACTTCTACCTTGCCTGGATCAATAGAAATACCATCTTTGGATACTACATGACATAGGAATACCACTTGTTCAAGCCAAAACTCACAATTCTTGAATTTAGCATACAATTGTTTTTCCTTACGAACTTGCAACATAATCTTCAAATGTTCTTTGTGCTCTTCTTTATCCCGTGAATAAATTAGGATGTCATCAATAAATACAATCACAAATTTATCGAGATGTTACTTGAACACACTATTTATTAGATCCATAAAAGTTGCGATGGCATTGGTTAAACTGAAAGGCATCATTAGAAATTCATAATGTCCATACCTTGTTTAGAATGCAGTCTTTTGTATATCTTCTTCCTTGTTCTTCAATTGATGATACCCATAGCGTAAATCAATTTTAGAAAATACTGATGCTCCCTGCAATTGATCAAACAAATCTTCTATTCTTGGAAGTAGATACTTATTCTTGACTATTACTTTTTTCAACTCTCTATAATCAATGCACAACCACAATGTACCATTTTTTTTCTCACGAACAACATAGGTGCTTCCTAAGGAGAATAACTAGGGTGAATAAAACCCTTATCAAGCAATTCTTGCAATTGAACTTTTAACTTTTTCAACTCTGTTGATGTCATTCGGTATGGTGCTTTAGAAATAGGAGTAGTCCCTAACATAGCATCAATCACAAATTCAATATCTCGATCCGATGGTAGTCCCGATAAATCATCTGGAAATACCTCAAGAAATTCTTGGACCACATCTATATTTTCTAGCTTCAATTGTGCTTCGACCGAAGTGTCCAGTACACTTGTCAAATATCTAACACAACCTTTATTCAACATCTTTTGAACTTTCAAAGCAGATATAATTGGTAATGACTGTGAGAATGAGGTACCACTAAACACGAATTATTTTTCTCTAGGTGGCTGAAAAATTACAATCTTCTTTTTACAATTATTTGTTGCATGATATTTGGAAGTTAATCCATACCCAGAATAACCTCAAAATTTGGCATCGATAAAACGAGATCTGCATACAGTGTCCTATCACGAATCTAAAAATATACAAATTTGTGCTTTTGAGAGTGTTGGAAATACGTCAAATTATGAGTTTATCAACTACCCTAAAACTTGTCTTTTGCTCATCCTCGAGCAAAGTTATAAGTCAAACTAAGCATAAGCTCATAATTGATCATGAATAACTCAACTTGATCAACCAATATAGTGCCTCAACAATCTTTATTGCACATAAGTCTAAAGGTTAGTCACAAAGCTAGTCGAATGACACTACAAAACTTGTGTGCTTCATCAATCTAGTAATGAATTCAAAATGTGTGTGTGTTAAGTATCAAGTTCAAGTTTTAGGCAAGCATTTTTGGTATGAATTTCATAATCATTGACCTCCTTGGTCTAAGCAAGGAATCTCTTTGGTGCTCCATAGGCTTAATTTTCATACACCTTCTCCACTAATGTAGACACCACAAAACTTAGATCAATAGGACTTTAATAGCTTGTAATGTAAGGCCTAGGTTTTAGCTGCCAAGAAAGGGTAAGGATAACACAAAACAAGAGAGCTAAGTATTTTTTCACTTCAACATCTTTACTTTCCTCCTTTGTTTTTCTTCCACACTTTCTTCATTTTGCCTTTTTGAAATTCATGCTTTTCATCATGTTCTTTTTGCTTCATACATATTTTCTTCTTTTGTACACATTTTTTTCTTGTTTTCTTTTCTTTCTATCCTTTTCTTTTTCTCTTTTTTTTCATGAACACCAAGACTTCATTCTTTTTCTTCATTCATCTACAACCCCCAAACTTATTTCTTTTTATCGAATTGAGTTGTAGTGTCTCCCTTACTTGCATCAACTGCTCATACACCCTCATTTTTCCATTCATATACACTCATCAAAAGTGTACAATGTGTAACATACTAAGCTCTTAGGGATATAAGTCATGGTTTTTTGGATTCAATACTAAGGAGAGTCAAGGCATTGGGTAGCCATCCTACGTGGTTATGAACCTAGCTCAATTATGATTAGGAATTATGTGGGTTGTGTGACAATAGGTCTTCCTAATATAATTGGTGTTCTCTCTCGGTTGGACCAAATCTACCCCTATATGCCATCTCTAGCTATGGGCCATCCTACAAAAAATGCCTTGAGCCTTTTGAATTCCACTAGCTTTCAATTTTCACATCTATGACTACTGCACATACCTATGCCTATATCTTAGTAGGGGTTGGTCCGTGGCATATAATACCGAATCTATTGCTACAACCACACCTCTCGATCTTAATTGCAATAATTAAAATTAACTTGAAATTGGCCAAATCTCAAGAAGCATTAAAAATATAGTATATACTCATCATAATGAAAATAACTTTCTAATCACAATATAAGCATCAAATCATAACTCCATCAAGATGGCTTTCCAAGACTTGACAAAAGTGGTTTAGTTCATATTGAAATTAAGCAAGCACTAAGTGTTTCCCAACATCATGATACTTATAAATTTCTCAAAACTAAGCAAAATGAAATAAGAAATTAAAGTAGAAGATTATAACTACTAAGTGATTCTTCACTTATTTTTCAAAATCTTTAATACCGAATGAAGCTCCTCCTCTTATTATCTTCAAATCCCAAGCTCCTTGGTAATGGGTATGTATGCTCTTGGTGTAGTGTATGGAAATGTATGGGAGAATGGGTGTTTTGGGTAAAGAGGAAATATGTGTGAGAATTTAGGTGTAGAGTGTGTGTGGGTGATGAATTGTATGTTATGTATGATGTCTATTGTGTGTTGCTCAAGAAATTATATGTATCTCTCATTTTGTGTGATATAATTGTGTGTGTATATTGTATCTAATAGAGTGTCACATGGTGTATGAGGGTGTAGTAGTGTATATAAAATAATTCCATGTTATGCCTTAGATTGCCACTTGTCCCTCAAAATCCACATTTTTTTTTGCTTAGGACCACTCATGTTGCAGCGCAATCTTGGGGTGTCATGGCACTTCAAAATCTTCTAGTTACTATCTATCATTTGCCTCTAATTCCATGGCATGACCTTGGGTGTGTCACAGTGCAAGATCCTCTATTCCTCAAACACCTACTTGGTTTGGACTACACTGTTTAGCCTCTTTCAATCGCTTTTTGACCTCTTTCTAGGATGAATTAGCCTTTTGTTCTTCAAAAGAATTGTAGCTTTATCTGTTAGCTTTCTCTTTACACTTGAAGTAGCTCAATATCATATTTGTGGTGAGAGTTATGTCAAAAATATGACAACCCATTTTTGTGCACTATGTATTATTTAACCCATTTTTTCCAACTTTCAACTCCATTTCTTCAATTCTTGAGCCTATGCAACAAATATCACTAGACAAGGCACAATTCTATCAATTATGAGATAACCATCAAAATGTGTTTTTGAGAGTGTCGGAAATATATCAAATTATGAGCTTATCAGTTAGTTCATCCCAGTTTTGGAAAAATATTTGTTAGGAATCATGTGTTTGATTTCTTTCCTGCTAGAATCATTGATTTTTATGGGACTAAACCTTTTGATGATACTTCACTACCTTGTGATATGGATGTTATTATCTCTGAACTGATTGAAAAACTTTATTTTCTAGGATTAGTATTTTTTTTTGTTGCCGCCTTACATTGATCTATTGCTAATGTTGCAATATCTTGGAAGTTTCAACATCTTACTTTCAAGAGAAGTGGCATAACTGATGGAGAGGAAGTAGAGGTTGATGATTTAGATAATAAGAGGGAGCGATTTTGGTTAATGTGGATTTGATCTTCTAATGGTTTCTCTTTGGATTCTCCTAAGTGATGAGTCCGGTTTGCCATTGTTTGCTCAAAAAAGGGGAGAAAAATCAAATAGTTTGGAATTATTAATTTCATATGTTCTAGACATATGTTATTTGCATGAGTTTATATATTTTATGTTGTGATTTCACATGTAGGGGAAGGATTGTTTGGATTACTTGGACTTACATTTCAACATGCCTCTGTGACTATGTTTCAACATTAAGTTTTTTGAATTTTTCAAAAAAAAATGAACAAAGAGAGAATGTAAATGGTTTTGACAAAAAATACCAAAGGGAGGGAGATTATTAAGTATATTGTTAGCATTTATGGCAACTAGGATAGAAATTCATGCACATTCGAAAGCTTTAAGTTTTAATGATTTACTATATAACAACTTGATTTGATTATGTGCAGATTTAGAGTTAATAATCATTATCATGTGAATTTTGGATAGAAATATTTAAAAATATTTTACAAGATCAAGTTTGATATATTACAAATACGGAAGATATCAAAAATAATTTAGAAGATTAAGCTTGATATACTGCAGATAAAGAAGATATCTTATTGATAAGACAAGAATCTTGGAAAATCTTAAAAAATATATGTAGCATATCTACAAGATTTGAAGAGTGTTTAAGGGTTTCTGATACCATTTGTCATGCCCCAGGACCATGGGGTGGGGCCTAAAAGCAAGACCCAGCACAAGGGGCCCCACTAGCAATTACTTCGCACTCATCCTTGCTTTGTGAAAATGATTAACCCAAGTTGCTAGATGAGTCTATTGTACCCACTTATAAATTATATTAAATATCCTTACACAACTAATGTGGGATATCACAATCACCCCTTGTTAGACTTGCAATATTCTCGTCGCTTTCCTTCATAATCCAAACACCGCCCAGTACACATCCAGTCAGATCTCTTATCACGCCCCAGGCTTATGGGGTGGGGGCCTGCAAGTGAGATATGGCACGAAGGACTCTGCTAGCAACTACTTCACACTAGTCCTCGCTTTGCAAAAATGTTTAACTGAAGTTGCTAGGGGAGTCAATTGTACCCACTTATAAATAACTCTAAATATCCCTTCACAACCAATGTGGGATATCACAATCATCCCCCAATTAGACATGCGATGTCCTCATCACAATCCTTCATAATCCAAGACCCCCTGTACATATCCGGTTAGAGCTCCCACATTGATAATACCCCCAAGGTTAGCTCTAATATCATTTCTCATGTACCAGGCCCACGGGGTAGGGGGCCTAGAAGTGAGACTTTAGCACAAAGGCTCTACTAGCAACTACTTCGCATTTATCCTCGCTTTCCAAAAATGGATAACCCAAGTTGTTAGAGGAGTCCATTGTACCTACTTATAAACCACTCGAAATATTCCTACATAATGTGGGATATCATAACCGCTCTCTATTGGACATACAACGTCCTCATTATATTTCTTCATAATCAAGGTCCCTAGTACACATTTGGTCAGACCTTTTGCCATGCCCTGGGCAAGGGGTAAAGACCCACAAGTGAAACCCGACATAAGGGGCTCTACTTACAACTACTTCGCACTCATCCTTGCTTTACAAAAATGGTTAACCTAAGTTGCTAAAGGAGTCCAGTGTACACACTTATAAACCATTCCTAAATATCCCTGCATAACCAATGTGGGATAACATAATTACCCCTCTTGGATATACAATGTCTTGTTACATTCTTCACAATCCAGGACAGCCCCCAGTACACATCTAGCTGGACCTCCCACACCAATAGTACCTCCAAAGTCAGCACTAATACCATTTATCATGCACCAAGACGATAGGGTAGGGGCTCAAAAGCGAGACTCTGGCACAAAGGGTTCCACTAGCAACTACTTGACATTCGTCCTTATTTTGCGAAAATTGTTAGCCCAAGTTACTAAAAGAGTCCATTATACCACTTATAAACCACTCTAAATATTCCTACACAATCAATATAGAATAACACAATCATCTGCCATTTGACATACGACGTCCACATCGTATTACCTCATAATTTAGGATGCCTCTAATACACACGGTTGGACCTCCCATGCAAATAATACCTTGAGGTCGGCTCTAATACCATTTGTCATGCATTGGGCCTATAGGGTGGGGTCCCAAAATCAAGACCTGGCATAAGGGGCTCTACTAGCAATTACTTCGCACTTGTCCTTGTTTTGTGAAAATGGTTAACCAAGTTGCTACAGGAGTCAATTATATCCATTTATAAACTACTCTAAATATCCCTACACAACCAGTGTGGGATATCACAACACCTCTAGGAGAGAGGTTTGATTATTCAGGGGAAGAATTTGAAAATCTTCGAGAGAAGAGCCATCTAAAGGTTTAAGCATTGAAAGGAGTTCAAAACAGATTTAAAAATGATGGGATCTTGTTGGACAATTCATCTATGTGATTTGTATAATAAAGTCATCAACAATAAAGATGGATTCTTTAATTTTTGAATAACTCCTAATATTGTAATTGTAATATAAATTATTAATTTTTTTCATTTGTAGGGCATGGCCTCATACATGTAGAATATTTCATATCTGATGCACGTAAAAATCTGTATTTATTTTTACATTTTGCTCTATGTTTACAACTTAATTAACATATGTTATAATATAATAATTGGACTAATAAAGTTAAAGTTGGTAAGAGTACTAAAATAGATCTTTCATTTACATAAGAGGAATTTACTATCAACATAGGAATAATCATTAATCAACTTAATTAGAGAATTTTAAAGAGAATAATCTTGGTGAAATCTAAATACCTGGAATTTTAATTCATTGCGGCACTCCAAGTGTTTGTTTTTATGCTTGTTCAAAGATATGTTTTTTATGTTCTATTTCTCTTTATCTAACCAATCTTTCATTATTCAAATAAAATTAGAGTTATATTAATTTCAGTACTTCATAAACAATAATCCTCATGAGATGATGCTCTAATCACTACTTTATTACCTGTTAGTGACACAAGCACCGGCATTCCCAAATCACATAACAAGTTTTTTGTGCTGTTGATGGGAACACTTTAAACTCATCTTTGTATCATCTTATTTGTCTTTAGTAATGATGAAGTTTGAGGCTAAAAGTCGATAACATAAGAAAATGATTGAACAAATTATGGCTCATGGAAAATAATGATTATTTTTTTATTTGTGTCCATAATCCTTATGTTAGCTTACCCTTACTTTTGATTCTTTTGGCACTTTGAGCACTTAACTTTGACATCTAGCCATTTTGCGTACTTAGAGAAAGTCTATGAAACTTACGTAATTCACAAGATCTCCATAGACTCTAGAACTTATTTAAGGGTCACTTGAGGCGAAATCATATGCTACATAGTATGAAAGACATTATTTAGGCCTTCTTTGGATCATTTGAGCCTTTCAAGCATACCATATGCATAATTTGATTCCTAGTCACCCTATTGAGCCTAATTTAGCCTTTTCTTTATTACCTACGAATTAATGCCTAACCTTGATAATAATTTTCTAATGTTTTACCCTCACTCTTTGGCATATTGACTATTTTGGGAAATATTATGAGCTTATGCTAAATATGGGAGGAAGGGTATGTTAGAGTAGGATGCCCAACACCCCAATTGGATTGGGTGTATTATACTCTTTTACTTTTATAGAGGCAATCTTATTGGGAATCATATGATGGCGATCATGGAACATGCCTCTAAGGCTTTGGTCTTAAATAAGTTCTGAGTCGAGAGTTTTTCGAGATGGGACATCAAATAGCTCAGTAAGACTTGCATATATGATGCATGCTCATGAGACAAGGATGTCACATTCTATTGGCATTAGCGTAGAGACGTAAGTGCATGTATGTGGGTGTTTGTTAGGGAATAAGTACACCAAATATGGCCCGTAATAAATTCTTAACTGGAGGCTTTGCCTGCCGAAATAAGAATTTATGTGTTACAATAGTACACGATTAGTCCTTGGACTTGAGGCACGATAGTAGCCTTGTATGTATCCTACAATACTTTGATATATCTTCTGATTACTTGACAATCACAAAGGGGATATGTTGAGTGTTGCACTGATGTGCATGGAGATTTGTCAATGATCAACATAGAATTCGACACTTGTCTTTTTAAATAAGGGAATCTCCTATATTTTCATAGTTCGTGATTCAAAGACCTTAACCAAGGCAGGATGAATTGTGATTCATCAAGAATCATTGGAACTTGAAATGGGATTACAGTTATTGAATCATTTAGGGTTTAGACTTATAATCCATGCCCTAGATTCAATCGAGAGATTAGTTGTCGAAATGATCGTACGTGTATGGTACTCACAATTGAAATAGGTTTACTTGCTATTTCATCTAAAACTAGTTTACCATGATTACTTGCTATGTGTTTTCATGGATAGTAAGGTTTTTAGAATTAAGAAGTTGATTCCAAGCAGATTAGTTAATTGAATTAATTAATTCTAATAATTATTATTCATAAGTTGCAAATGCTGTAAGGCCATTACTAGTTTAGTAGTGAACCTAAGAGGGTCACACATCTTTATGGAAAGTAACATTTTTAATTTTAGATTTTATCGAATGGTTGGAAATTAATTAATTAATATTGATTAATTAATTAATTAATTAAGGGTTCTATTTAATTTATGTATAAATATAATTATAGTAAATATATGAAATATATCTATCTTGATACTATTTGAAGAGTTCAAATTAATATCAATAATGTATGTAGATAATTTTGATGATTAATGTAGTCTCAAATTAGTCCACATATAATAGGAGAGAAAAAAGAGAAGAGTTTTTGGAAGATTTGGAATCCTTCTAAGATAAGGTTTTGAAAATTAAAAAACTTTCCAAGAGTTGGAAATGGATTAAAATTTTTAGCCCTATATATATGAGGGATGAAAATTACATAATTAATTCAAAAAATGATTTGAGCACAAATTATTTTGTTTAAAGTTTTCTAATTTTACTCTCCAAGAAAAGAAAAGAAAGAAAAAGAAAATCAGTTTCTTGTTATTCTCTTTATATTATTGTTTCAAGAACTTAAAGAATCAATATTTATTGTTCTTGAAAATTTACTCCAGTTTTATATTAGTAAACAATTAAAAGGATACTAGTGAATCCTTTTGATTGGTACTGCTCTTTCATATTATGGAGGGAGACATTTGGATCCTTGCGAGTTCTGATAGTTTAGGATAAGCAATTGATTGATTCATTCCCTACAACAATCGGAGTGCACGGAAGATATAATTCAAATTTAATATTTATTTATATATTCACTTGAATAAGCGCAATCATTAAAATCGCTTTCGAATCAAGGGGTTAAATTTATATTTGATAAAATTTTAATTTTCCACTGCGTATACCCCTGCGATTATAGCAAACCCAACAGTTCCTTCCATTGATGATCCAATTATGGTCTACTACAACAACAACGGAGCTATTGCGCAAGCAAAGAATCCAAGACATCATTAAAGATCTAAGCACATTATGTGGTGATCCATTTGATCCAAGAGTATCCTTAGTAGAAGATATAGCAGATCTACAAAAAACAACCCTTAGCTTAGAGAGTATTTGAAGGAAATCTTAAGAAAACTGGTCTTAAATACATGTGTATTTCCTAATTACATGACAATCATAAGGGTAAACACCTTGGGTGTATGATCTTCGAGTATAGAGGTCAATAAGTAACCAATAAAAGATCCATCACTTATCTAGTTGAATAGGCAAATCTCTTATATTTTCATAGTCTTTGATCTCTAAGACCTTGGCTAAGGAAGGATGGATACTAGATATGGGGTTTTCTAGTAATTTATCAAAGGATTAATGTGACTAGAATCGTAATTATTAAGTTAGAATAGGATTTTGATTACTAATCCTGCCCTATACTTAATCGGGAGATTAGTTTATGGAAAGACCGTTTTACATGGTACTTGTAATTGAAATATGTTTGCTTGCTATCCACCTAAGACCATGAAAGGACTATTTTGCATGGTACTCTTAATTAATTGATTGAAGTAATTGTTAATGGGTTTTAAATTAATTTGAAGAGTTAAATTAATTTAATTAATTAAAATAATAGGGATTATTTTAGTTTAGCATAATGTGATTGGGCAGCCTCTTGGAACTAATTAATTAGTTGATTAGATTAATTATTTATTTTGGGCTTGATTAATTAATGGAAATTAGTTAATTAAACCTTTAATTAGTTAAAAGTCTAAGCCGGTGATTTAACTAGGAATCTTGGAGAGCAAGACAAAGAGGCCTAGTTAAAATAAGAAAAGAATAGGATAAGGAGGAAAGAGGTAGAATCCTAATTGGATTAGAACTGGACCTCAAGTGCATATAAATACACACTTGAGGGGCCAAAAAGCACAGTAATGCTTCCAACAAAAATCGGCCACCCTCTTCTACCTCTTTCTATTAAAATTATTTTCTTCTTCTACATTACGAGGTTCGAAGCTTGCATCAATTCCACTCTCTAAACACAAGTTGTTATTGGAGTTGTATAACACTCTCAATTTTAGATTAGGGACAATAGCTTTCATTCACCAGAAAGGTTCAAGCATTCGTGGACTTGCCTGGCGTATGGATACACTTACAAAGAAGACAATTGGATTTCTTGCTAACCAGTTTCAATTGGGCTGTTAGAAATTTGAATTCCTTCAATCCCTACATTAATTAAAGTGCTTTGAGGTATAAATCGCGAACTTAGTTTTTGATTGTTGAAGAGAATAAGTTGGGCCAACCAATTAATTTGTATCGATTCCCAGGGCGCATCTTTGATATGCATGTTTTATTGTTCTTAATTAAAATTTTAATTTTTTGCTACATTATCCATCCTGAGTTATATGAAACCCAACAATATTGTAAATACCATATGGGTCAATTTTAGAAAAAATCCTTGTTTCATCATCTTATATGTGTTATATATTAAGTTGATGTCCGTTTAAAATAATCATGAGAAAGTGAATTATTGTATTATATTTTATTTATGAAGTGATTTTCATCATAATCTGAGTCCATGTAGAGCTTGAGAAGATGTTTGCATATGTGAGAGCCCATGTGTGGTTCACTAATTACGAATGCAAACTTTACTCCGGTTGAAGTTCTGCACACAAGATAATAAAATACGTGTTTGGCCTCGTATGTTTCCATCTCATCATCTTAAAAACTATTTCTACCTAAACTTGAGCCATGGGAATTTTATGGTATAAGTAACATTTGCTGATCACATTGAGACTGACACGAAGTTCGCATGGTTGTGCCCTACATTCATAGTTTAAACCCATTTTAAATGTTAGACACTTTTAAAGTCTGCAAAAAACAACATGATAATGGGTTCATTAGCATTTGTGTGATATATTGAGTCAATGTCTGTCTCAAATCAAACTTGGGCAACATGAAGCTTATATTATAAGTTACATATGTGGTTAGTTATGTCGCTATTAGAATCCATGTACAAATGTTTTTTAAGTAGCATATTTTCAAACCCGATCTCCTTTTATGTGTAAAGTTTGAGAAGAGGTTTGCATGTGTGTGTCCAATAATGGTTAAATTAGGTTGAGCCAAAATATAATGCTCATTGAAGTTTTACAAAGGATAACATTACATGCTCTTGGCCATACATGTTTAAATTCCCATAGTGTATTAATATATTTATTTTTAAGCACAAGCCACAACTTATGATGTTGAAAAAAGCTTCGTACATTTGGCTCATTGCACATCTAATTTTGATTGGCACATGTTATTCGACCTAAAGATCACATGGATACCTAAAATCAAGCTTGCGTAATTCCAAGGTTATTATGTAAGTTATGCATAGGGTCAGTTATGTCACTATCTAAATTCGGGCATAAAATTTTTATAAGTAGCATATTTTCAAACCTGATTTCCTTCAGCTTGTAAAGTTTGATAAGAGTTTCACATATGTGTGTCCTGCAACAGTTAAATCATCCTCCACTAAAATGTAATGCCCTTCAAAGTATATTATGTGAACTCGGTTGCACATGTGTATATTCCCACGGTGTATTAATATGTTTGTGGAGATTACAAAAGCAGTCCAAGTCTGTGAATGAAGCTTCGTACATTTAGCTCATTACACCACTAATTTTGATAGGCACATGTTGTTCGACTCAAATTTCGCACGGGTGTGCTCCTCATTAGTTATTCTATCCCATGTTATATGTAATGAATAACTGAAATTCAGCAAAAAGAATGACATTATATTCGATTGATCTCGTTGGTATTGGTGTAATTCTATTGACTCGATGTCTATTTTAACTCAAACTTGGGCAACATTCTTATAGTGCAAACTACATTGGGGATGACTTCTTTTGTAATTTAAATCCAAATAAGAAGTTTTTTACACAAGCTCCTTTCATGCTCAATTTCACTTGGCGTGTTGAGTACAAAAAGTTGTTTATATATTTGTGCCCCCTTCAATTAACTTATTTCAAGTCAAAATATGATGCCGGTCGAAGTTTCAAAATATTGAATATATCATTTGACCTTTTATGCATTTTTTCATATAGAGTTCATATCTATTTCTTCCTAACCGTTACTCTTAGCATTGCTATGTAGTAAGTAACATATGGGTCAATCCCAGAAACAATCCTCGTCTATGAACTACATAGGAGACGAGTTCTTTCGTAATCCAAGTCCATGTAAGAAGTTTTGTACACAAGCTCATTTCATGCCTAATTTCACATGGAGTGTTAAGTACAAGAAGTGGTTTGCATATTTGTGTCCCTTTTTATTAACTTATTTCAAGCCGAAATATGATTCCGTTGAAGTTTTAAAATATTCAATACCTATTTGACCTTTTTTGCATCTTTGTGAATTGAGTTTATATCTATTTCTTCTTAATCGTTATTTTTAGCAATGTTATGTCCTTAAGTAACATATGGGTCAATTCCAAAAATAATCCATGTCCGTGAAGTAAGCTATGTACATTGGCTAGTTAAGCCTATTATTTTGCTTGGCACATTGATTTTGACCAAAATTGCATATGTGTGATTTGCATATATGTATTTCATCTTGTGATAAATGGTTACAACAAGTTGAAATTCTAGAAAATAACAGCATTAGATTCGATAGATTATTTTTCTTTTTTATGTTATCTATTGACTCCATATCCGATTATGATCAATTAGGAAGAAATGCAATTATCATAGTGTATTTTATTCATGAAGTGATTTCCATCGTAATCTCAGTCCGTGTATGATATTTCACAAGTATTATAGTGTTACGCCCAATTTCAAAGGGCATGTAGAGCTCAAGAAAATGTTTGCACATGTGTGCACCTGTGTTTGGTTAACTCATCATGAATGCAAACTTTATGCATGTTGAAGTTAATATTATGTGTGTTTGGCATCATATGATTTATCTCATCGAGTTAACATTTATTTCTATTTTGGTATACTCTTATTGAAATAATCTTTACATATTAATACTAAAGACAATTTTCATCTGAAATTCAATATAATAGAAATAGATGAAGTCCCTAGATCACAAATGACTATGGGGAATGATGGCACATAGGATGACGATCATGAAAAATGTCTCTATAGTTGTGATCTTAAAATAAAAACATTTCATGAAAAATGTCCCCCCATTGAGAATGGACTCAACTAGTCTATCAAGACTTGCACGTAGGAGGATGCCTCATTCTATAGATATTAATATTATGACACTAATGCATGTATATGGATGTTTGTTAGATAACAAGTGCATTGAACTACCCCACTTGAAAATTCCCAAGGTAATATTAATTGTCGAATAGGAATTTCTTTCATTACGATAATGCATGAATTGTCCTTTGACTTGAGTCCTACAATGGTTTCCATGAAAGAACAGAATACCAAATGAGCAATCCATGGGCACCACCATAGGTCGATCATGCTCAATATATGGAGAATTGTAATGAGCAACATGACACTCTTTTCTCCAACACATACCCAAATTTTTCATGGGAAATGATCATAATGTGATATGGTATGAACCTACTTATCCCCCTCAAGAAAAAGAATCAAATCTGGAAGAATTCCTTACTCAATTCATTGCAAACACTGGATCCACTTATCAACCTCAAGAAAAAAAGTCAAATATGGAATAAATACTGACTCAATTCATGATGAGTACTGAGGCTAAACTCCAAAATTTATCAAAATTACTTTAGAGATTGGAAGCCCAACTTAGTGAGCTGACCAATGCACTAGTTGATGAGCAACTAGAAAATTTGCCTTGCACATTTAAGATAAATGAAGTGAGGGAAGATCATGGTAATGTGAATATTTTGATAAGTGATGATGAGTTAGAATCCCCATTGAGAGTTGATGAATTGGGCAAGAGTGGACAGGAGGAAACAACACAAATGCCTATTATTGAAGAGGAAGAAGGTTTTGTTGTAATTCAATCAAGCCTTTCCAAAGAGCCATTACCAAGAGCTTCTTGCCCTTAACTCTTAGAGAAGAGAAAGGTTGTGTCAAACTCTATAGTGGATAAGAAGGACATCATCTCACAACAATAATAATTGGAGAAGTGCAAAACTATTGAAATATGCAATCCCATCTTGCAAGAGAAGCTACCTCAAGTGCTTACCAATTTCATTATCCTTTATTCAATTCACGACTCTACTTGTGAAATATCATTATGTGATCTAGATGCAAACATTAACTCAATGTCATTGCCTAATTTTAGGAAGCATGCACTAGATAAAATAGGGCCTATTAGGGTGACTAAAGATATGCTTGAGAAGAGTGGCCAATTCTTGTGCTCTACAGATTTTTTTTTTCATATTTAATATGAAAAAAGATAGGTATATCTTTAACATTTTTGACAAACCATTCATGGTAATAAGGGTTACATTTGTTGATGTCCAAAAGGCCCTTGATACGATTTTGAATCATCCTCGCCTTACCAATCTTGAAGGATCTGCAACATTCTTATAGCACATAAAGACATAGCATGATAAACACTTATTTTTAGATTTGGGATGAGCAAAGAAGATAGTCGGGCTGACAACTTTAAACTAAGCACTCCTTAAGAGGCAACCTAAGTCCTTTTTCCTCTACTTTTGACTAATTTCTTAGTTAAAATTTCTAGTATGTTTTCTTTCTAGAATTAGGCACATTTTTAATTTGCTTTTGCTTGTGATCTTTTTTGTTGTCCTCTTCTTGGTTATAGATTTCTATTTGCTTGGTGGTGTGTAGATTCTCATTGAACTCCAAAAGATGCATAGTTATGGATGCACTTCTAATTGAGAGGGAGTAGTTCTTTTCTCCTATGATTTTTCTTGTTTCAAATATTGAGGACAATGTTTTATTTACGTTTGGGAGTAGGACTTATCGTTTTGTAAAAATTGAGTCGATTTTTTTTGCTTGAAGAATTATGTGTAAATTACATACATATCTTGTGTGATGAAAGTCTGAGAGCAAGCATGTTTTTTTTTACAATCTTGAGTAGGTTCATGTTTAAGATTGATTAATTTATCTTGATGATCGATAGCCTATGATGAAACTTAATTGATATTGTATAAAGTCTAGAGGAAAGAAAGATTACTAGTCTTGTAATATGGCTATTCTTATGTGTAGTTAGTTTTTGTCATGAATGGTGAATTTTCATTGAACATATTGTGTTAAAATCTTATGAATTGCACGTTGGGTGTTGAATTTTGCTTCCAATGAGTTTTTTTTCCTCATCATGATGTGTCCTACTCTTTCAGATGAAATCCTAGATAACTAGCAAACTTGAAAATAATGTAGATCATTTTTTACTTGTTTGTACCCTTCAAGCCTACCACCATTCGACTTTGTTTCTTGAAACTCACTATATCTACCCTTTATGGCCCAAAAAACCAATAACTGTTCCTAAGAGAGCTTAAGGTGTGATATTTTGTGCACAATCTTATCAAATGGTCATTTAGAGACATGTTGGGGCATGGATGAATACATTTAGGAGTACGAGCAGGAAAAATGTACAAAAAAACCATCATAACTTAAGTTTATAAAAAGAAATAAGTTAGAGAGTTGTGAGAGCAAAAGAACAAGAAACGAAGCTTTGGGTTTAAAAAAAAAAGATAAAAAATAAAAAGAAGAAAAACCAAAGCAAAAAAGAGAATAAAAGAAAAACATGAACCCTAAAGAAAAAGAAAAGAGAATCGAGGAAGAGAAAAGAAAGAAGGAGGGTTAGATTTTATGTGCAACGCTTTATGCTCTTGCTACAACGTTAAGGTTGGAAAATCAAGTGCAGGTTGTGTCAAGTAATAAATTTCTCAAGAGTCTAAGGTCGATCCACAAGGAAGTTGTTTGAAGTTTTTGAGTTTATAATTCTTAAAAGATGTGTTGAATGTAGTTTAGATTATAAAGAAAAAATTGTTATAACTAAGAAATTCATGTAATAAAAGTACTGATGATTAGGGATTAACTCTTGAGTTTTGGATAGAGGAATGATTATTTATTATTTTTTATACCTCTTTTAAATGCCACTATTGGAATCCATATACAATGAAGGTTACAATGGGAAGATGCTATCAAATAATTCATGCATTAAGTTAATCATGATATTGTCTTACTATTTGCAAATTATCTTATGCATACTTTTGTCTACAACAAATCAAGATTTCACGTTAGCAATCGGTGGAGTAGAACTGTACAATAAGTTTAATGAAATCAGTATTTGTTATGCTATTGGTAATATAAAAATCAAGAATCGCCACAAAATAAGAAGGGCTTGAATGTCAACACTTATTTATGGGATTAAGTATGCACTCTTTTGTCTATAATAAATCAAAATTTCATATTAGCAGTTGGTGGAGTAAACCTTATAATAAACTAAATGAATCAAACTATTTGACGTGTCATAAAACAAGAAAGGTTTCAATTAAAAATTAAAACAATAATACAACACACCTGATCATTATGCACCTTTATAACTGTTCATCTTTCTCCATCAAGATCTTCACCCCTTCTCCTTTAATCAAGGATGAATTAGGCTGAGCTTCCAACAAAAATGTTGTAGTTATATCTCTTGTATTTCAAATGAAGTAAGACTCAGGTCTACAGGGCTTTTGGATATAAACTTATGCCCAAAATATGAAAACTGCACAAGTCTATAAAAATGCTTATGTTTGAATTTAATGCAAGCCCAACAATCACTTGCAAAATTCAAGTGATTTCTTGTATATATTTTGATCTACACATGATGGAGTTAGGCAAAAATGATATTTTTCTTTTAATTGTGATGATTCTTTGATTTAATAAAATATTATCTCCCAACTTGCTCACTGAAATATGTTGTCTTCTTTAGATTTTTTTTTTTTGGCTTTTTTTATCTCTTTTTTTTTCATTGATTCCTTAACACAAAATATTAATAAAACTATAAATTCCCCCATACTTAACCCTTGTCCATCCTAGAGTAAGCCTAAAACAAACCTAAACTAATCAATTTTTATAGAAAATTATGATTGCATTTAACATATGCAATAACCCTTTAAACCTCTAAGTGGCCAATAGAGAATGAGTTATTATTTCGTGAGAGTTTCCAACAGTAATACCTACAGAAACCTATGATAACTAACTTCCAACCATTTTTCTCAGAAAGCAATAAAGTAATATGGAAATTAAATTAAACAAGTGTTGAATCTAACCTTTAGTCATTCAAAAGTCAATACATTTCCACAATAAGCATACTTAAGTGTGTATGTGTGTGTGAATAGTTAATATCACCAGTGACTAAACCATGCATGCTTCAAACAAGTGACATCCCATAAAATATGACAAAAAGCTTCAAACAAGTGACATCCCATAAAATATCACAAAAATCATCACCCAATCTCTAATGGAAGTGTTAAATATCATAGGCTCTTCATTTAGTATAAATCTCCACTACACCTAAGTCACCACATAAAATCAAAAACTCTTTAACAAAGGTTGTAATGGATCTAAAAAGTAGTGATGTGGTTAAGAAATAAAAGGATAGGATGAACAAAGGTTTTAAAAACTTTATACATTAAAGACATAGAGTTTATTAATGAATAATTCTCAAACTCCAAGAATTTCAACATCGGGGCCTATTGCTATTGAATTGGGCCCCTCTTCATCATTTTTATTGATTTTACAATATCCCATTTTTAGTTACAACTTATAATATTTTTAACATTTTGTAATTTTTTTGTTTTTTTGTTATTTTTTTATTTTTTTTAACGGAAACTCCTCCACGCTTATCTTCTATTCCAATCTAAATTTCTTTTACAAGCTCACCTTGTTAATGAAATGTCTCTTAAGTTCCAAATAATTTTTAAAACAATGGTGGGATAATAGTATACTTAGGCTAGGTAAGAAGATATGGTTACCGTGAAAAAAGATTTATTTATTGAAAGGCTCAAAGTGGCTCAATATGGGGGATGTTCTTTTAGAACATCACATGGAAAACAAGTTGATTTGACCATGGTGCTAGAAGCCTAATGCCTTAATCATTTTTCAAAAGGTGCTAATCAGTTGTTAGCCTCGATAGACCAACAGGAAGAATTATAACACTCAACCCTACATGTCGAAAATCAAAGTGATGATTAAAGTGAAGGCATAAGAACTACCTATTTTGACATGCTTGTTTCCATACCAAATAGCATAACTATTTATGCAAAAAAATTTGAGTATAATTATCACAAAAATATATTAACTAAAGAACAACAATAAAGTCTAAAACGACACCCATCATCAATCAAACAACAATATTCATGCTTAATTTTAATCATTGAAGTTGAAAAGACATCACTAAAAAAACTTGACAGTTCACAAACTTTTGTTAAAAATTTCACAAACTTGTGATGCTATGTAAGAAAGAAAGAAAGAGGGGTACGTCTCAAGAGTGTTAAAGTTACTCTTTACTCTACCACCCTTTTTCATGGTTTCAACGGACCCAAAAGAAAATACGCTTGAATTTTTTTTTAAAAAAAAACTTAAAAACACACATTGAACATGCAATACATGATATCAACTATTACCTTCCCCAATCTAATTGAGACATTGTCCCCAATGTCGAAAATAGATAAAAAAATAAAGTTTAGAAGATAGTACCTAAAATGTGACTTATTGGAAAATAAAGCTGAAACAACATAATATATACACTATTAGTTGAAACCATTAAAGATAAATTTCACAAGTTGAGTGATAAATTCATTTTCATTTTCGACCATTATCCCTTTTGGACCAATCCACACAAGCCAAGGATGGATCAGGTTCTGGCACATATGCTAGAAGTTGATCAATCAGTTTGCCAGGTGTTGGAGCAGAAATGAGAATTTATCTCGCAGATGGTGAAATAAAACCTTTTTCTGCATCATGATCTACAAAAGATAGCAAACCATCAAAGAAACCATTAACATTATGAATACGTACAGGTTTGTAGTGAATGTTGAGGTGTGCCCAAGCGATAATTTGGAATAATTACTCCAATGTACCAAAATCACCAGGTAGAGTGATGATTACATCCGCATTATTTCACATGTTAGGTATTCTGTCCTGAATATGTGACACTTTTTGTTCATGTTCATACTATTAAAGGTTTTGAGATAACTCCTAAAACTTTAACTCCTCTTATATGAGCAGAAGTAGCAACACTCCCTATTAACCCCGAACTGCCTCCCCCATTCACTAAATGAATTTTTCTTTCTGCTAAAGTTCTACCAAGGTTATTGACTGCCCCTATAAACTCACTATTTTTTCCTAAATTAGTTCTACAAAAGATATAAATACAATTGAACATGCGAGTGGAAGACCCTTCCATTTTTGTTTCTTAAATTAAGTTATGCAAAAATACAGTAAATACGATGTTATTTATTAAGGTGTGAATAGGAAATGTATTTATTGCATGTATTTTTCTTTTATTAGAAAGGTTGAAAATAACGGCTTAAATGTGAATGCACATTTACCTATTTACACGTAAATGTACATGTAGTTGTGATTGTGGCTCACATATTTCTTTGGTTTTGTATCTAATAATGGTTTAAACATCCTCTATGGGTTAAGGATATACTTCTCATCCAGTTTGCTTATAAACTGGCAAATAGGATCTTTTAATATCAGATTCCTAAGACTATAACACTTATATTCATCCCAGAAGTGATTCTATAAATCAAGAATTGTACGTTGTACTAATCCACATGAAAATGCCTCAATAGTTAATCGAATATCATCTAGAGACTCCTTACTCAATCAATCCTTAATGAATTGAATTTAATCTTATCAATTTTTAGAAATCACTCTTACGGAACTTGTATTTTTTTATTTTGTTTTGTTTTGTTTTCTTTATTAGTTATTAGAGAAATTGATAATTTCGACTTCAATAGCCATGGAGTACTATTATTCACCACTAAACTGGGAATGATCCTAATTTTTGATATTTTTTATAAATTTTATAGAAAGTGCAAGTGTCTTTGAAAATAGTAGGTCAATAAAATCCACAACGCAAGATCTTTGCAGTGATTTTCTTCATCAAAAAGTGACTATCATGTGCTCTTGCATGATAATTTTTTTTTTAAAAAAAACTACCTACCACATTGTTAGCACGCATTTTCGATTAGGACAAAATAAAATAAAAAAATAAAAAAATAAAATGGATAAAAAGAAAAGAGAATTAGGGTTAGAGAAAATAAATATATAATTATAGACTCTCATAGTCTTCTTTTTCATCCATTGGGTTGTCTCCTAACAAGCGATTAGTTTAATATCCTCAGCCTAATATTACCTCCTTCATCACTCATCAACATATGCTGCCAAAGCCATCGTCCATCCAATCACCAACTTATAATTTTGAAGCACCCAAATAAGTTTGTCCGCTTCTACTTGAGTGAGGTCATTAGCAATGCTAATAGTGGTATTTCTTTTTTACCGAATTAGATATATTTAAGATGGTTCGGAATGGTTTAAGCTCCATTGTTGGTGTCTACACCATAGAATGTAGAAGCCTCTCATTAAATATTGGCAATTCAACATAAGAGACATCATACCTTGATTTTTTTGGCAACGAATCCAGCCCCGTTTCATCATTTTCCACATCCCCAAACATTTGCACATCTAACTTTTTTTCTTTCAAATCTTCCATAAGGAGATGTTTTTAAAAAGTAACCTCCACTCCATCCTTGCCAATGAACTCAAGCAGTTGTTGTGACTCGGGATCAATAATGTCAATTGCAGAAACAATATTCACATTAGTAGGATATCTCATAGCCTCAAAAATATTATCTTAGCTCAGTTATCTCATGGCTTCAAAAATCGCATGCCATCAAACTCTATAGTAAGAGTACCATCATGATCATCAATCTTAGCTTGGTTGTCTTCATGAATGGTTTTCTCAAAAGAATGCGTGTAGGATTAGAGTACGTGTTATCCTCTATCTCAAGAACATAAAAATCAGCAGGGAAAACTAATTTCTTCACCTATACAAGAACATCCTCCACAACCCCTATTGGATATGCATTAGATCTATCAACTAATTGTATGATAATACCAGTTTCTTTTAAAGGTCTTAGATTTGGAGAAGTATAAATAGAATATGACATAACATTAATTGATGCTCCCAAATCTAACATGCAATTTTCAAATCTAGTCTTACTAATGGTACAAAAGATGGTAAAAGTGTCTGAATCCCTATACTTTGGTAGGAGTTTTCTTTGAAGAACTACTGAAACATTCTCCCCCACACTTACTTTTTCATCCCCCCTCAACTTCCATTTATTAGTGCATAGCTCTTTGAGGAACTTAGCATATCGAGGTACGTGCCTGATCTTATCAAGAAGAGGAATGTTTACCTCCATTTTTTGAAAAGTCTTAAGGATCTCCTTTTCTTGTTCATTTTTCTTGGAATTTTCTAATCTGCTAGGAAAAGATGGAGGTGTTACATAAGTATGAAAGAGAGGTTTAGGAGTGGTTACCGACTTTGGATTCTCCTTACGATGAATAATCTTGTCAACAACTATTCCATTTCAAAGAGTTGTGCTCGAATTAGCCTTCTTGATTGAATTTTCACAAAAAGAAGAAACTTGACACTGAGTGGAAGGATTAGTTTGAGGTTGAGCATGAAATTTACCTTTTTCATGAGTACATAAAGAGGTTATCAATGTTGAAAGTGTACTTTTGATCTCATTAATGAATTGTGAAGTTTGGTTATTGATGTTTTTTTTTTGTGCATATATAAATTCTTGCAAAGTTTCTTCAAGAGATTTCGTATGTAGAGCTAGATAAGAAGGAAAGTTTTGATGGCTTTTGTGAATGTAGCAGTTGGGCACTATTCTCATCTCGCTAACTAAAATTGGGTTGATTTTTCTATTGTAGATTGTAAGTTTTAGTATGAAGAATGAAAATATTTTTTTAAATGTGTTCATCATATTCATTGGTGGAGTGTCCAACAAGTTCACAAATGCTACAAATTTCTTTATCTTGCACATTTGGTTTTCCTTACTTTTTTAAGTTTCATGGCCTCAACTTTTCTAGTTAAACTAACAATCCTAGTATTTAGATCATTTTCTTGACTAAGGTAATATTTTTCTTTGTTACCATTAGCAAGAATTGACACTATGCCATGATTGAGAGTTTTCTGCCAAATGATCGAGATATTTTAGGGTTTCATAAGGTTCTTTATCAAAAAACTCACCGTTACACAATGTTTCAATAAATTATTTTGTATTAGGAGTTAAACCTCTGTGGGCATGAATTCAACAAATCTTTAAATCTTCTCCAATATTGAAAGAAAGCTTCATTAGAATTCAAAAAAAAAATGGATTTATCTTTCAAAACATTAGTTTTATGAGCTGGAAAGAACTTTTTAAAAAATTCAACTTGCATTTCCTGCCAAGTTCCAACTGACCTAGGTTTTAAAGAGTTAAAGCTAAGTATTTACTTTATCTTTTAAAGAAAAAAGAAATAATTTGAGCTCAACAATCTCATTTGTACAAGTTTGATCTTCAAAACTAGCACATACTTTATCTAATTCTTTCAGACGCAAGCAAGGGCTTTTAGAGTGTAAACTATGGAAATTAGGAAGTAAAGGGATCATACCTAGCTTGAATCGAAAGTTATTTGCATAGAGAGAAAAAATGAAATGAGAAGGAAAACAATTTCGAGGAGGTTGAAAGTAATAACGCATGGTACACACCTGTTGATTCTTATTTTCATCCTAGACACTTTCATTTTTAGTCATGGTGGAACTGTTTGGAGGTGACTCAAACAAATTTTCTAACACAATTTCAAAATTATTTTTAACTAAACAATGAGAATTATGATTACGATACCATATGAACATATAACCATAAAGAAGGCAAACACACAATATTTATAAAGGAAAAATATTTACAAACATGAATACTTACCTTGCATTCTCTGACAACGGTGCCCAAAACTTGCTACAACTTTAAGGTTGCAAACTCAAGTGCATGTTGTGTCAACTAATAAATTTCTTGAGAGTCCGAGGTCGATCCATAGGGAAGTTGTTTGAAATTTTCTAGTTTATATTTCTTAAAAGATGGGCTGAATGTGGTTTAGATTATAAAGAAAAATTTATGTTATAATAAAGAAATTCAAGTAATAAAAGTACTAAGAAATAGGGATTCGCTCTAGAGTTTTGGTAAAAGGAACAATTATTTAATATTTTTTACCTCTTTTAAATATTACTATTGAAATTCATACACAATGAAGGTTGAAATGGGAAGATGTTATCAAATAGCTCATGCATTAAGGTAATCATGATATTGTCATACTATTTACAAATTATCTCTTAACAACAATACTGTTTATGAGATCAAATATTTATGCACACCTTTGTCTACAACAAATCAAGGTTTCACGCCAGCAGTTGGTGGAGTAGAGTCGTACAATAAGCTAAGTGAACTCAAATATTTGTTGTTGCCACTAGTGATACAAAATCAAGAATTGCCACTAAACAAGAAGTGTTTTAACGCCAATATTTATTTATGGATTAAGTATTTATGCACACCTTTATCTACAACAAATCAAGGTTTCACATTAGTAGTTGGTGGAGTAGAACTATTCAATAAGCCAAATAAACCCAAGTATTTATTGTATCATTGTTGATACAAAATCAAGAACTACCACAATACAAGGAGGGTTTCAATTAAAATAAAAATAATAATACAACACACCTGAACATTATGCACCTTTATAACCATTCCTCTTCCTCCATCAAAAGGTTCACCTTTTCTCCTCAGCTATATGAAATTAGAAAAATATAATGAAAGTTGAAAAGACTAAAAATAGAAGAGAAACTAGAGAATATATTTATGTTACTATTAGAAAACTTACATTACTACTAGAAAACTTAGCCTAAAGAAAACTTACATTACTACTAGAAAACTTAGCCTAAAGAAAGACAATAATAAAACCTTCTTTCCCCCTCTAAGGGTTTTTATGTATCTTGAATGATATCCAAGAGCCCTTATTTATTATAGAAGAGTGCCTAAATTGACATCTCCAAATTCACTCCAAATGCACTCCAAATTAATTTCAAATGTTCTCAAAATTCACATGTCTTTTTAAGATTTGATTCTTGTCACACATTTTTCTACATGAAATTTGCTGATTTTGGAAATATGATCAACATAAAAGCTATAGATTTTCTATTAGCTTCATTTTCAAATTTGAACCACCTAATTCAAACCACTAGGGAGAAAGTTATGCTTGATTTAAGGAAATATGTCAGTATAGATAGATCCCTTCCAATGCACACATGTGGATGAATTTTATGCTTTAATCAAGGATGAATTAGGTAGAGCTTCCAATAGAAAAGTTGTAGTTCTATCTCTTAGCTTTCAAATAAAGTAATATACAGGTTCATAAGGCTTTTGGACATAGACTTATGCACAAAATACAAAAATTGCACAAGTCTAGAAACTTGCTTAAATTTAATGAAAGTCCAACAATCATTTACAAAGTCCAAGTGATTTCGTGCATATATTTTGATCTACACATGATGGAATTAGGCAAAAATGGCGCTTTTCGTTTAATTGTCATGAAAATATTATCTTCTAACTTATTCGCAAATATTGTCTTCTTCGATTTCATTTTAGCCCTTTTTGATCTCTTTTTGTTCATTGATTGTCTAACACAACATCAATAGAACTATAATATTAACAAGAATAAAGCAAGGAAGGTATAAAGGATTTGATATAGAAATATGTCAAAATATGCATTTATAAGCTCTCTTACATTAATTATCCTTTCTCTTTCTTTATAAGCCAATACCTATGACTTGCATTACAAGCTTATTGAAGTCCATTGGGTCTAAGTTTGCAAATGTCTATATTAGTTGAGAAGTGGTATGAAAAGCAAGACTATGGAACACCTAGAACTTCTTTTCTTAGATCATGAGAGCCATAGGTTGTGGAATTCACACTAATAACCTATTAACGAACCTTGAAGTTGATACTACATACATACGTTAGGAACCTTTGACTTGATTAATGAAACACAAGTTTGGTAGTGTTACTTGGTTAGATTTACGGCAAACCTTTAAACTTGTATGAAATATAAATTATTGAGGCAAGTAGCTGATCAAATTGAACTATTAAAGATTGAACTATGAGCTTATGTCTAGTTGATGTTTTAGCTCATAATTTGACATATTTCCAACACTCTCGAAAGAACAAACTCACTTATTTTATCTCATAAATGATAGAATTGTGCCTTATCTTGTGGTATTTGCTATGTAGGTTTAAGAATTGAAGAAATAGAGTTGAAAGATGGAAAATCGATTAAAGAGTCAACTGAAACTTCTAGATACGACAGTCTTTCTATTTCTGGCATAACTTTCCCCATAAAAGTGATATTGGCTAATTCAAGAAGATTTAGAAAGCTAACATATAGGGCTATAATTATTATGAGATATTAAAAGCCAATTCATCCTAGAAAGAGATCAAAAATTAGTTGAAAAATCATGAAAAATGAGGTGATGCGCATTGTAGCTCCAAACAGGGCACCACAACACCAAAGAAAATAGAGGTGATGGTCCTTAGCACCATGTAGGTTGTTGTAGCACCATTCGTTGGTGAGAATTCACACCACAACACCATTTCCAGGAGTTGCAGCGCCGACTGTTCAACAGAAAAATATCACCAACCCTATTCTTACGACAAGTGGCTATCAAAGGCAAATTTTAGCGTTCTTGTGATATATACATATTAGAAACACCTACACATCACTACTCGTGTGATATTCTTGATAGATACACACACACACAATTCACACATATATTCAATTCATACATCATTCAACACACAATTCATCGCCCACACACATTATACACCTAAATTGTCACACACATTTCCTCTCCACCCAAACACACATTTCTCTATATTTTTTCACACATTACACCAAGAACACACACGCCCATTACTAAGGAGCTTGCGATTTGAAGACAAGAAGAGGATGAGCTTTATTGGGCGTTAAAGAACTTGAAGAATAAGTGAAGAATCACTTATGGTTGTAACCTTCTACTTTAATTTCTTCTTTCAATTTGCTTAGTTCTGAGAAATTTATAAGAATCATGATGTTAGGAAATACTTGGTGCTTGCTTAATTTCAATATGAACTAAATCATTTTTTTCAAGGCTTGGAAAGTCATCCTTATGGAGTTATGAGTTAATGTTTATATTGTGATTGGAATGTTGTTTTTATTGTGATGAGCATATACTATGTTTTTAAAAATTCTTGAGACTTGGCCAATTTTAAGTTGATTTTAATTGTTGCAAATAAAACCAAGAAGTGTAATTGTAGCAATGGATCGGGTAGGATATGCCACAAATCAACCCCGATAGAGATATAAGCATAGGCACATATGGTAGTCATAGGTGTGAAACTTGAAAGCTAGTAGAATTCACAAAGCTCAAGGCACTTTTAGTTGGATAACCCATAGCTAGAGATGGCACCGGTAGCCTACTAGGGGTAGATTTGGTCCAACTTAAGAGAGAGCACCAATTATATTAGGAAGACTTTATTTCACACAACCCACATCATTTCTAATCATAATTGAGCTATGTTCATAACCAGATAGGATAGCTAACTAATTCCTTGACTCTCCTTAGTATTGAATTCAATCTGTCAATCTCCTTAGATTTTTTTTGCTGTTGTTAAATTTAGTAGTTGTCTCATTATAATCATTTAGTCAAATATATCATAGGTAATCTATATTTAGTACTTATACACACACTCCCTATGAATACGATACTCTGCTTACTCTTTATTATTTGTTTACACTGTACATTTATGGTTCCTTACCACCTATTTTAGGGTCACCAACACTCTCCAACAATGGCGCAAAAACTTGATTATGTATGGATGTGTAAACAATCCTACCGCAAGTGCATGATGTCAAGTTTTAGTATAGAAAAATGAAAAAAGATGTCGTGTTCTAAGAGAGTCTGTATGTAAGTATCGAATATAGACTCACAACTATATTTAACCGATTGAATTATGAATTATATGAATTAACTAAAAACTAAAAATAAACAATCAACAAAGTAGAAATAAAGTCAAAGGATGTAGGGGATAGAATTGAATAACGACAAGGTAAAAGCTGTGGATTACCGTTTCTATGTATTTATGAATTTCACAAGTTTTTGGTTAGGATAAACATTTTGTTGTGTGATAGAGTTAATTCCCTCTTGTAAATGATATTCTCTCTCAAGACGTATAAAATCTACCCCTATAAACAAACTAGCACGTCTCTTTTTACGGGTTAACCTACTAATAATACAATGAGCTTTTTGAATTCCTCTAACTTTCAACTTTCACATCTGTGACTACTATATGTACTAATGCATATATCTCTATAGTGATTAGTCCATGGCACACATTGCATCGATCACTTGTTGCAATACTACCTTCAGTCCCAATTAAAATAACTATTATCATCTTGAAATTGGCCAAATCCCAAGAAGCATTAAAAATAAAATGTATGCTCATCACAAGCAAAACATAATCCACATCACAAACATAATATCATTTCATAAAATTATAGAAATAGTTTTCCAATCCTTGACTAAAGAAAATTTAGCTCATATTAAAATTAAGCAAGCACCAAGTGTTTCTCGACGTCATGATTCTTATAAATTCCTCTAAACTAAACAAAATGATAGAAGAAATTAAAGAAGAAGGTTACATCCCTAAATTAATCTTTGCTTCTTATTCAAAATTTTCAATGCACAGTGAAATTTCTCCTTTTCTTGGCTTCAAATTCCAAGATCCTTAGTGTGTTGATAGGCTAATAAAGTGTGACATTTCTAATACATCCATAAGCACAATTGCACACATTTTTTGCCTTATAATCAATACAATTATGCCTTATTTTGTGATAATTATGTGTAGGTTCATGAATTAAAGGAATGGAGTGAAAGATAGGAAACTAGTTAAAGAATCAACAAAAATTTCCAAATGCATTAGTTTTGGTATTTCCGACATAACTTTTCCCAAAACATGTGATATTGAGTTGTTTCAAAATAATTGAGAAACCTACTAGACAGGGCTACAATTTTATGAAGACACCAAAAGACAGTTCATACTGGAAAGTAGTGAAACATTGATTTGAAAAAAGCTGAACAATGTAGTAACTCGTGCTGCAATGCCAAACATGGTGTTGCAGCGCCAAAGCAAGCAGAGGCAAACACCCTACAGCGTCAAACAAAATAGAGATGATGGCGCCACAACACTATACAAGGCACCGTAGGGCCAACTGTTCATCAGAAAAAGATTCCCAAGCCTCTTCTTGCGATAAGTAGTGATTAAAGGCAAATTTTGGCATCTTTTATGATATATACACATTAGATACACCTACACATCATTATCTATATGATGCTCTTGATAGATACATTACACACACACATATTCAATTCATATATCATTCAACACACATATATTCGAATCACACATCATTCAACACATAATTGATAACCTACACACATTTTTCCATATTTCTTAACAAACTACACCAAGAACACATATACCCATTACAAGGAGCTTGGGATTTCAAGACAAGAAAATAAGGAGCTTCATTGGTCATTGAGAATTTTGAAAAAGAATTGAAGAATCACTTTGTGGTTGTAATCTTCTACTTTAATTTCTTCTTTATTTTGTTCAATTTTGAGAAATTTATAAGAATCAAGATGTTGACAAATATTTGGTACTTTCTTAATTTCAATATAAACTAAATCACTTTTGTCAAGGCTTGGAAAGCCATTTCTATAGAGTTATGAATTGTTATTCATATGTAAATTGGAATGTTGCTTTTATTGTGATGAGCATATACTATGTATTTAATGCTTCTTGAGACTTGGCCAATTTTAAGTTGATTCTAATTATTGCAGTTAAGACCGAGAGGTGAGGTTGCAACGAATCGGGTAGTATATGCCATGGACTGACCCCTATAGAGATATATAAGCAAATGTATATGCGGTAGTCATTTTATTTAATATTTTTTCATATGAGATGCTTGATATCAATTGAATATAAACAAATTAAATAAACTAAGATTAAAATTGAAGAGGTCTTGGTTAAAATAAATTACCCTACTTGATTTAAAATTAAGTAAATGAATTTTTAAAATTTTAATTTCAAGCAAATATGGATGAAATTGGGTTGGATCCAGGCCTACCATCAAAAGTAGATGACATGATGATGTTACCTTAGTCATTAGCCATGAGTCGTGGAATGAAAGCTATGATCTCTACTAAGCATGGTGATACCCATGGGATGGACTCGTATGTACGTTGGCCATGAGTCATGAAATGTTTTGATGCTCCATCTACATGGAGATTTGATGGGCCTTACATGATATGTAGTATCATATGGGCTCAAAAAATTGGGGTATATGGAAAGAAGTGAGGCAAAACATCTTAAGAGTTGTATGAAAATACAATCATTAAAAGTTAACGACGTGTCAATATATTTTATGGGCTTATAAAATTGGGCCATACTATATATTGATTGGGCCTCAAGCCCACTAGGAAATATGATTTTCCAAATTGGCATTAGGGGTGATGAAACCAGAATAAAATAGTGGGAGGCATTTGTAACCAAAGACGTTATAAATGAATATGCTTTTGGAATAATGCTCAATTTTTGCCTCGCTTAGGATATTTGATTATCACTTTTTAATGCACTACTACTATTTGGGACACCAATAAATAACACTAAGTTCCAACCTATTGAGATTGCTATTGAAATTTGAGAATGGTTCTTGAATTTAAGAGGTTAAGAAATGTGCAAAAGAGAGTTTCTATAATAGTTGTTGAAACAACTCCCACAAAAGTTATGGAAGCATCTCCTATTACACATTCTACAAAGATTTGTAGAGAATCTTCTAAAATTGTTAAGGACCTTCTACAAAGAGTTATAGGAGATTCTAGTTGGCAAACTTAGGGATTTAATCTATATAAGATAGGATCATACTACTATTACGGGAAATTGGGGCATTGAAAAAGGAATGCAAGTATTGACTTTCTCAATTATTTAGAAAAATATTCTAAATATCATCTTGAATTAGAAAAGGTTGTAATTCAAACCTATATTTTGTTGAAATCTTCTTCTTAGGTGTAAGATACCAGATATGATCCTATCTTTGCAAAGAATTGCAAAATATAACAAGAAAAATGAGACTAAGAGGATGATACTTAAGCTTGAGGAGAAGTAAATGTTGCTTCATTAGCTAAATGAACAATCTACTTAACTCCAAATGAAATTAGGGTAGTTTTAATTATTTGCCTTTAGTACTAAATAACATTAGAATGGAATCTTTGTTGGACAGAGAAAGTTTGATTAGAAGATCAAAGATTGGAAATGTAAGTTTGATTAGAAGATCAAAGATTGGAAATGTTCCATGGTTCTTGATGTTGGTACATTGACAAATGATTTATACAACCACAAATTCCATTCTACATATTCAACAAAATAAAAGAAAACTAGATAATCATAGTTCCAAATTCTTATGGCAAGCTGGATTAAGTCATATCTCTGATAAGAGAATCCACAAGTTGGCCCAATTGCTTAATTTTCAGGATGAGCAAGGATGTGTGAATCATGTCTAAAGAAAAAGACGATCAAATCACCAATTATTAGACAAGTGGAGCGAACCAAAGATCTGATGGATTTAATCCATAGGGATGTTTATGGACCACTAAGCGTTAGTACTCATGGGAACTATCACTATTTCAAAACCTTTACCGATGATTATTCTAGGTATGGTAATGTCTACCTTTAGAGGTACAAATATAAAGTCCTTGAAAAGTTTAAAGAATTTAGATGTGAAGTGGAGAAATAGATTGTTCTAAGTATCAAGGCTTTTCAATCAAATTGTGGAGATGAATATTTGAGCATAGGGTTTCTTGATTATCTAAAAAGAATGAGATTCTCTTAGTGGACCCCTTTTGCTACTTCTCAACTCAATAGAGTTGCTGAGTATTAGAATCAGACCCTATTAAATATGGTTCGATCGATGATAAGTTTTGTAGACTTTCTCTTTTATTCTGGGGCTAAGCTCTAGAGATGGTGGCATGTCCATTAAATAGAGTGTCATCAAAGATACTACCCAAAACACCAAATGAGATGTGGTGTGGAAACCACCCTCTTACAAATACCTTAGCATATAGGGGTGTGCTGCTTACATGAAACAGCAAGTGGGAGATAAACTGGATACAAGATTGAGTTTATGTAAGTTCGTGGGTTATCAAAATGAATCCATTGGATACTATTTCTGACTCCTAGGAAAAAATGTGTTTATTTTGATGAATGCCACCTTATTAAGGGACGAGTTTCTATTGGATAAAAATGGTGAAGTCATGGAACTTTAAGAAGTTCAAGAACCACATAACCTCCCAATAGATGAAGTAATGGGCCAACCAACTATGGTTGGGCCTTCTGACACACAACCTTCTAGGAGATCCAAAAGGATCTCAAAGCCATCTAAGAGGTATGGATTTTTGTTAGAGAACAACAAGAAGAATCTCCTCTTGGACAGTGATCCAAGGGCTTATGGAGAGGTAATCTCTGAAATCGACTTAGAAAGTTGATAAGAAGTCATGTAATCTAAGATGGACTCCATGTACTACAATAAGGTATGGACCTTAGTGAACCCACCATAGGGAATAGTCACCATTTGCTGCAGTAGGTCTATAAGTGGATGCTTGGAGTAAATGGAGAGGTAGTGACCTACAAAGTACGACTGGTCACAAAAGGTTATACTCAAAAGCAAGGAATTGATTATGAGAAAACTTTTTCACCAGTAGTGATGCTTGAATCCATCTGAATACTATTAGTCATATTTGTGCTTTAAGACTATGAGATATGGCAGATGGATATGAAGACTGCTTTCTTTAATGGAAACTTTAAGGAAGAGATCTACATGATGCAAGCTAAAGGTATCATATCCAAAGGGAGGACCAAAAGGTTTGCAAGCTCTAGAAATCCATTTATGTACTTAAGTAGGCTTACCGAAGAGGAACATCTAATTTGATGAGGTAATCAAATGTTTGATTTCCACAAGAACCCGGATGAATTTTGTTTCTATAAGAAGGTTAGTGGGAGCGTAGTAACTTTTATTATGTTGTATGTTGATGACATCCTACCCATTGGAAATGATGTATGGATATTGTAGTCAACTAAGACTTAGTTGTCTAACTAGTTCTCTATAAAGTATTTGAGAGAAGCATCATTTATTCTAGGAATAAAGATTTGTAGAGATAAGTTTAGAAGGATAATCAGATTATCCCAATCTATGTACATAGAAAAAATTCTAAAGAGGTTTAGCATGGAAGAATCTAAATGAGGATTCTTGTTAATGAATCATGTCATATCTCTCTCAAGGGCTATGTCTTCAAAGACTCCTGATGATAAAAAAAAATGATAACCTACATATCTTATGCATCTGCCATTAAAAGCATAATTTATGGTATAATATGTACGAGGCTTGATGACGCATATGCTCTGAGTGTCATAAGCAGATATAAGTCCAATCCAGATGAAGAATACTGGAAGGCCGTAAACATGATCCTCGAATACTTAAAAAGAACTAAGGATGTCTTTGTTGTATATGGCTCTGGAGAACTACAACTAGAAGGCTATACCAATTCTAGGTTTTAGTTCGATATAAATAACTCAAAGCTCATATTTGAAAATGTAGTCACTATAAATGGTGGTGTGGTCAGCTAGAAGAGTTCCAAGCAAGATATAATTGTGATTCTACAATTGAGGCTAAATGCATTTCTCCATGTGATGTAGTAAAGGAAACCATTTGGATAAAGAACTTCATCTAAGATTGGGTGTACTTACATTCATTGTTGATCCTGTATTGATAACTTTGATAACAACAGAGCTATTATACAAGCAAAATAACCAAGATCTCATAAAAGATCTAAGCACATTACGAGGTGATACCACCTGATCAGAGAGATCATTGGTAGAGGCGACATCGTAGTGGATAGAGTCATTTTGACAGAAAATGTAGTAGACCCACTGACCAAAACCCTAGTGCAAAAGGTATTCAATGGATATCTTGAGAAAATGGGCCTGAAGTCATAGGCAATTGGCACTATGGCAAGTGGGAATTGTTAGAGTAGTGTTTGGCGCGCTAATTAGATTAGGTGTCTTTATGCTCTTGTATTTGTAAAACATTCTTTTTCAAATTATATTAATAAAATAGAAAATCTTGTTTATCTATAATTACTTTTGTTAATTAAATAAAGTCCCTAAATCAAAAAACTATAAGGCATGGTCACGCATTTGATAGCGATCATGGAATATGCCTATAAGGTTTTAGCCTTAAATTAGTTTCGAGTCAAGGACTTTTTATGATGGGCCATCGAATAGCACAATAGACTCGCACATACAATGCATGATCACATGAGGAGGATGTCTCACTCCATAGACATTAGTACAGTGACGCTAGTGCATATATGCAGGTGCTTGTTAGACAATAAGTACATTGAATAGGTCCACTGAAAATTCTTAGTTTGAGACGTTGTCTGTTGAAATAAGAATTTTCATATTACATAGTACATGATTAGTCCTTAGACATGAAGCACTGTGGTAGCCTTGTGCATATCATGTTCCATCTTAATGTATCTTCGGGTTGCCTGATAATTACAAATAGAGTACGTTGGATATTGCATTGACATGTATGGATGTGAATAAGTGCCAACAAAAGATCCATCACTTGTCTGGCACAATCAATAAATCTCTTATGTTTTCATAGTTCAAGATTCAAAACTTCTTGGCTAAGGCAGGATGAATGTTAGACGGGTTTTCTAATGATTCATCATGAGTCATTGCAACTTAAAATGGAATTATAGTTAATGTGTCAATTAATGTTTCCACTTATAATTAATGACTTAGACTCAATCGAAAGATTAGATAACGGGAGGACTTATATGTATGATACTCGTAATTGAAATATGTTCCCTCACTAATTCACTTAAGACTAGGTAGTCATGATACACTTGTTAGGTGTTTTCCTTGACTTGAGAGGTTCTTGGAATTAAATAGTTAATTTCAAGCAGATTAATTAATTGAATTAATTAATTGAAGTAACTATTTATAAATTGCAAATATTGCAAGTCTATTGCTAGCTTAGTTGTAAACCTAAAGGATCACACACAATTTCGAATTGAATATTTTTAACTTAGGAATTAACCCAACGAGTTGGATCTAATTAGCTAATGGAGATTAATTAATTGGAGCTTAAATTAATTCAAGAAGTTGAATTAGTTATTCAATTAAATAATTAAATTATTAATTGGACCTAATAAGATTAGGAAGTCTAATTAGAGTGGAGTAATTATTTAATTGGATTAATTAATTGAGTGGACCATAAATTAATTTAATTGTTCAATTAATTTACTCAATTAAATAATTGAATTATTTATTTAGGCGTAATTTGATTAGATGGGATAGATTGTATTAATTAATTAATTTGATTAATTACAGGAAGTCCAATTCAATGAGGCCCATTAGTAGAGGCCCATAAGAGTTGGAATAAAGATGGAGATATAAGAATAGAAGCTTCTTGGAAATTATCTAATTAGATTAGATAATGACAATATCTCTTTACATCTTATGAAGATATGAAGAGATAAAGTTGGAGATTTTTTAGAGATCTTGTGATCAATCAAATATCTTCCAACTAATAAAAGAGGAGGCTAACAATACCAAGAGAGGAGTCTTGGAATTTTTGGCCCCCTAGTGTTAAAAAGGGATGGCCGAAAATTTCAAGGAATTTGCTCCTCAAATTTTCGATGACCAAGAAAAAGAGAAAAATAATTATTTTCTCTCTCCATCTTTTCTTCTACGAAAAATTCTATTCTTTTAATAGTATTCAATTCTTTTATCACAAGTTTATATTAAGAATTAATACTCACAAACTAGGTTAGTAAAGGAATTCGGATTGCTACCAAAGTTCGAATTTCATGATCCTTCTCAAAGTGTGGATTATTTTAGAGGGAAGACGATTAGATCCCTATGATCTAGAATTCAAAAAGGGGCTATCAATCGATTACTTCAAATTCTCTAACAACTAGAGTGCATTAAAAGTATAAATCAAAGCTTTTGTACTAGTAAAATCATTGGAAATTGCAAAATTGATAAAATCGCATAGGATTCAGAGTGATTCAATGATTGTTATAGCATGTATGTTATTAAATTTTATTTTTTCACTGCGCACACCTACCAATCAAGCGAACCCAACAGTGAATCCAACTCATATTATAAAAGATGAATCGAAATTAGATGTGAAATATGAAGACAGATCTATAGAGATTCTTCTACAAGAGGTACAACTCAGAAATAAGGAAATTTCATTGGTTAAAGTATGATGAAAAATTAGTCAATAAAAGAAGGTTTTAGAGTAGGATGTCTGGCACCCCAATTATATTGGGTATATTGTACTCTATTCATTTTATTTGTAAAACAATCTTATTTGGAATCATATTAATAAAAATGCACTTTTTTATCTTATGTCATGCACTTACTTTTTAGACATTATATGAAGTTTTTAGACCAAATTTAGCTACAAGGGATGGTCGTGCATAAGATGGCAAATTGTGAAACATACCTCTAAGGCTTTGGTCTTAAATAACTTTCAAGTCAAGGTCTTTTTGAGATGAGTGCTAAAACTTTAAGGTTGTAAAGCCAAGTGCAGATTGAGTCAAGTAATAAATTTCTCGTGATCCGAGGTTGATCCACAAGAAAGTTGTTTGAAGATTTTAGGATTATATTTATAAAAAAAGATGGACTTTACATGGTGTAGAATATATAAAAAATAATGTGCTATAACTAAAAAAAACCAAAGTAATAAAAGTATTGAGAATTAGGCATTCGCTCTTGAGTTTTGAATAGAGAAATAATTATTTATTCTTTTTACCTCTTTTAATTGCTACTATTGGAATCCATACATAATAAAGGTTCTAATGAGAAGATGTTATCAAATAACTCATACAATAAGTTAATCATGATATTGTCTTACTATTTGCAAATTATCTTTTAACACCAATACTTATTTATGGATCAAGTATTTATGCACACATTTATCTACAATAAATCAAGGTTTCGTGTTAGCTGTTGGTATAGTAAACCCAAACATCTAGTTAAATAAACTCAAGTATTTGTTATACCATTAGTGATACATAAATCAAGAATCTCCCCAAAATAAGTAGGGTTTAAATCAAAAATTAAAATAATAATACAACACAATTAAATATTTTCTACCATTATAACCATTCCTCTTTTTCCATCATGAGGTTCACCATTTCTCCTCAGCAAAATAAAATTTCGAAAGACATAATGAAAGTAGAAAAGACTAAAAATAAAAGAGAAACTAGAGAATACACTTACATTACTATTAGAAAACTTATGTTACTACTAGAAAACTTAGCCAAAAGAAAGACAATAATAAAGCTTTTTTCCCCTCTACCCTCCCCCTCTTACAAGCTTAATACATGGTCTATTTATAGTACTTGGAGTATTCTAGAGGCTAAACATATGGAGAAAGTAAACAATCAAGTGGTATGTTAGTTGTCAAGAGTTGGTAAATTATTACACCAAATCCTCTAAATTTTCATCTACCGGATTGAATTGAATACAGCTAAAATTTGAAGATAAGTAAAGAATAAAATTATATATATTTCTTTGCTAATATATTTTCATATGTCTTTTGTCAAATTTGGCTATAGGATGAAGGCGATATGGTCAAATTACCAAATCATGTTCAAGAGTCATCCTTCAACATCAACAGTACATTTCAACATGTTCATTGACTATTTTGACATATTTTCTCACCATCTTATCTTCAGTAAACTTGTTTATTTACCATTTTTGTGTAACATATCCAGATTGCAGCCCAAAAATAATTTTGGTTGAAGAGATATGGCCCAATTTGTAAAATAGGTCAGGACTAGACTTAACTCTAACCCGAATTTTTGGTGATCCATTTTGTATAATCACTTGTAATCCAACTTCTTTGATCTTTATATATTTAGTGTAAGATACAAAGTCTATATGAACTTATAGATGAATGATTTATCAATCCATAGCCTCAAGAATTAAACCAAAATTATTTTGAAATCAAAAGTTACACCAGTTTCTCTAAAACTTGCACAAAAGAAGATAAGACTTTTTAATCTTTTTTTTTATGTTGATTGTCTATCTATTTCTAAAATACAAAAATGTTTTAATTGGAAGTTCTAGTGATAATTTTAAAGTGAAAATAATTATATAAATTCTAATTAATTATACACTTTTAAATATTCATCACACCCCCAACCAACTTATTACTAGTCCCTAGTAATTATAACGTAATGAAATGCAATACACATAAAAAGAAACATGGCATAATCATCATAATTTAAAAGAAACTAGTAAAATAGTTTAACAATCACAAACAATCATTTATAAGACATAACAGATGCTATCGAGATTTTTTTTTTTTTAAAATTTCCAAAAGATATTGTTCGTATGTGTACTAAGCCAACCTTTTATTCCACAGACCAAGATACATATAACTTCAAAATCAATTATGAAAAAGGCTCAACTCCATATCCTCATAGGTAAGTGTTTGTCATTTAAATTGGTAAGGTGTTCACTCATGGACTTGGAAAATAGTTAAAGCACCTCGAGAAATGGTTTAAATATTTTAGAATAAGCATTCAAACTAAAATTGAGAATAAGATAAGTAGTCACAAAATTTGAAATGCCTAGTCTGTCTTACCAACATATGCCTTCAAATTTCATTGGTTAACCTGAAAATGAAATGGTGAATCTTTTTTTTTGTTTTTTTTTATTTTTTATTTTTTTACAACATTACTCGCATAATAACAGAAGATCAAAAGAAGAATTTATAATAATACTCACATCACTAACTACAATGCAAAATATTTTAATAGAAATAGTTATCTACACATGTTTATCCAATTTATTTTTCCACATGTAAGGTAGACATAATTAAGCATCTCAAATTGCAACAAAACTCATTCAAATGATCAATTAAAGTTCAGAATGCTTATTTTCTCAAACCCTCCACTTATTCACAAAAGATGTGTGAATATTAAAAAGTAAACACTTTGACATGATCGTAATTTTTAGTTATATGTATCGTAAATAATTTTTCCACAAGATTTAGGATGTGCATAAGACTAATTTTCTTATTATTATTTTTATTCAAGGTACCGCCCTTGGACTCTAACAAAAAAAGGATCGCAATTATATTTTAACAATTCACAAAATTTCAATTAAAAACTTCACAAACATATCGTATTAAGCATAAAAAGAAATAGGGGTACATATCAAGAGTATCAAAAGATTAACCTTTACTCTGGCCACCATTACTCATGGTTTCAATGGACCCAAAAGAAAACATGCTTGATTTTAAAAAAACATAGATAAACACATATTGAAAATACAAGACATGATATCAACTATCCTCTTCTCCAACCTAATTGAGATATTGTCCCCAATGCTGAAAATAGATAGGAAAGTAGAGTTTAAAAGATATCACCTGAAATGTGGCTTATTGAAAATAAAGCTGAAACAACACAAAACACACATTATTAGTTGAAACAATTAAGGCTAAATTTCACCGGCTGAGAGTCAAATTCATTTTGTGTTTTTTACCACTGTCCTTGTTGGACCAATCCACACAAGCCAAGGTTGGATTTGGTTCTTTCCTATATGCTAGACATTGATTAATCAGTTGGTCAGGTGTTAGGGCAGAAAGGAGGATTCGTCTCGCAAATGGTAAAATAAAACCTTTTTCCACACCATAATCTACAAAAGATAGCAAACCATCATAGAAATAATTAATATTAAAAATACCTACATGTTTCTGGTGAATGTTGAGTTGTGCCCAAGAGATAACTTGGAATAACTCCTCCAGTGTACCAAAACTACCAGGTAGGGTGATGAATGTATCCGACATGTTTAACATGTTCGGCATTTTGTCTTGAATATATGACACTTTTAGCTCATCTCTGATGGTCATACACGTGAATATACATGTAATTGTGATTGTGGCTCACATCTTCCTCTAGTTTTACATCTAGTAATAGCTTAAACTCCCTCCATGGGTTGAGGATATGCTTCCCATCTATTTTTCTTATAAACTATTTTCCAAAACTATAATGATCATATTCATCACGAAAGTGATTCCATAAATCAAGAATTGCACGATGTACTAATCCACACGAATGCATCTCAAAAGTTAATATAATGTCATCTAAAGACTTCTTACTCAGTCCATCTATAATGAATTGAATATTATCTTCTCGATTTTTAGAAACTATTCCTAAGGAACGACCCTTTTTATTACAAGTCCATCTAACACATTTGTGACAAACTTGCATTTTTTCACCCTTCATTTTTTTGAATATGTGCTTTTACTAAAACCAAGTATATATGTAGTAAGCAAGTATGTGTTCGACAGAGATCCTAAGTTTACATCTATATTTTGGAAGAGCTTACACAGTACCATGGGAACAAAACTTGCATTTAGTACAACATTTCATCCACAAAGTGATGGGCAATTATAGAGGGTTATTCAGATATTAGAGGATATTTAAGAGCTTGTGTGCTATATTTTCAAGGGAGTTGGGATGCGAAGCTTCCATTAGTAGAGTTTACTTATAATAATAGTTACCAATCAATAATTGGAATGGCACCTTATGAAGCATTGTATGGAAGAAAATGTAGATCTCCAGTTCATTGGGATGAAGTAGGAGAACGAAGCCTACTTGGTCTGAAAATAGTTCAACATACTGCTAAGATAGTGGAGAAGATACGAGAGAGAATGAAGATCGCGCAAAGTAAATAAAAAAGTTATGCAAATAAACGGAGAAAAAATCTAGAGTTTGTCGTTAGGGATCATGTGCTCTTAAAAGTAACTCCCATGAAAGGTGTCATGAGATTTGGAAAACAAGGAAAACTCAGCCCAAGGTATGTCGGCGCATTCGAAATTCTTGAAAGAGTTGATGATAAAGCTTATAGAGTGGCCTTACCTCCATCATTGCCTAGTGTTCACTATGTTTTCCATGTGTCTATATTAAGGAAGTACATTTCAAACCCCTCTCATGTGTTGAGTCATGAACTGTTGGAATTTAATCCTGATTTAGCCTATAAAGAGAAACTAGTACAAATTTTGGATCAAAAGAAAAAAGAGTTGAGAACCGACTTGTTAAAGTATTGTGGTTGAATCATTCTATGGAAGAGGTCATGTGGGAAAGAGAAGAAAAAATGCAGAGTAAGTATCTAGAATTATTTGGTATGTCAAATTTCGAGGACGAAATTTTTATAAGGAATGAAGGATTGTAATGCCCAATTATCTCTTACATAGCCAATAATAATGATACTACATGAATATGCATCTAATCAATACACATTATTAGATTATGGCATACAAATAGCATGATTGCACGAACATGAATAATTGTTAATATATGCTCCACTTATACTTTAACATGCACTAGTACATGAAATATGAGATCAAACTTTTATTTTTTATGATTAACATATTACTTAAGTGGCTTTTTACAGTGAAAAGCTTGGTATCTCAATTAAGAAAGATTGATGTGTTGAATGGCTATGAAATGAATTATTTGTATTGCACCATAGTTATTACATTCTAAAGTGATTATTTGCCTAAATATTTGCTTGAAATATGTTACATTTGGCTAAGAACTAAAAGTATGCAAAAATGTGCAATTTGATTGGTAGGTTGACTAAGTTGCATGAAATCATTCTAAACCATATTACACTTGATTATAACACCAAAACATCAATTTTTTCATCTCCTTAGCCCATAAACGTGGCTCTTTGCATGAGAGGACACCAAGCATGAGTCAACCTATCATAACCCTCCACTTATCTCTATTTGAAATGTCAAGAAAATCATTTTCATCCATATTTTCTTGTGGAAACTCCTCAAAAACGACCACCCCTTCTTATTGTAAGATTCTTACAAATTTCTACACTATCTTACTCACAAAAATTAAATTCAATCCATAGGAATCCATAGAGCACAAAATAGATCAAGTTTCTACCCTTTTAAGCTTGAAAATCGTTAATTGTCAAGGTTAATTATAATTTAATCAAGGTATATTCTTTTTCAATGTTTCTTATGATGAATTTGTAGTATCTTGGATGATTACATGTTTTAGTATATTTTTGTATGAATGAAAACTCAAGTGGGATAGACTTGAAGCTAAAACCAAGCCAGTTAAACTAGTTTCTAGCAAAATTGATAGTGTAGTGAAATATTCTTAATTTACTTGTTTCTATTAATCTTGTAATGCTTATGTTAAGTTTGGAAGTGCCTACAAATGATTGTGAACAATAGCAATTAGTTTTCTTAATTGAAGGTTAGAATCAATTTAAGTTAGAATCAAGTTTACGTCATTTTAATTCGAATTGTGTTCATATTTTGTGGGTTGCCCTAATAATTATGTTTTAATTATTAGTTATTTAATGGTTGCCCTAATGTTTAATATCTTGAATTAGTAGTAAAATGTAGAGTATGCATTGTTTTTAAGGTTATATAATTGATATGAAATTGTTTACAAAAGATTGAAAAGTGTATATGATTTTAACTAGAATAAACTATATGATTTATAAAATGGATATTAAAAGGTACATGGTTTAATTATGTTGGGCTTTTAACACATCATATCTTCCAAAGATATTAACCTTCACTTAGCACAAAGTGGACTTGAGGTAAGTTGAAACTTTCATTTGCTATATCACAAGAATCATATAATATTGTTCATGTTTTAATGTGATTATAATTATTGGCCAAATAATATAATGTTTGATGCATACGTGTTCATGAAACATGATACTATATTAAGAATATAAAGAAGTTTTTGAAAGAAAGTATGGTACTAGATTGATGGTCGGGTAGGCAAGGGACACGAGAGGGACCGACAGACCCAACAAATGGTGGTAAATACTTAAGGTTGAAAAACTAGTATAGGAAAACCACAATGAATGAGACATAATACAGCTAATACCTGAGGCTGAAAGACCAAGTATGGAAACCCAGTACTATTCTCTTATTGGCCAATCATTATGAACAGGTTTTGAAAACCATGGTCTATCACTATTAGTTAGGTACCACACTTCAAGGGCCCTAAAGAATGATTTATGAAAGAAAGTTATTAAATTGAATAATGCATTTAATCATTTATGTGATTTGCATGTACACTATTTGTTATTGCATCAGTTTTTCACCTTAATAAGCCTTTAACTCATTAGATTCATGTGATGTAGGTGGAAATATACAGGTTTAGAGGTTGATTGAGTCTCCAGAGCAGCTAGACAGAGATTTGTTCATATGGCATGCTTTGTAGCCTATTTTGAAAACTCTGTTTTTTTTAAATAAGTCGCTTTGTTATGGTTTTGTAAATAGATGTACTCAATTTTTATTTATGTATATGGTGTGTTTAAAATGATTCAAGTTCTTTCTCTTTTAACTAAAAATGGGAACTTTAAAACTATAACTCTAGTATTGATGAAAAGTTAACATTTCTTGACTTAACTGTATCAGTTTGTTTAGGCTCTGCAGTTAAGTTAAGGGGTGTTACATGAAGTCAATACCCCAACAACCAAAGATTTCAATGAATAGGATAGGGTGTAGGGGAAGACTTTGAAATAGATCCTAACATTTGATAATTTTCACAACTTTGGCAGTAAAACTTTTAAATATTTTTATTTGGAGTTATTGTGCTAGTAAAATTAAGTATATACTTTTAAATTGAATATCGTAAAGTAAAGAATACCTTTAATTACACTTTCAACATTAACTTTATTTATTCAAAATAGAAACAAGTCAATAATATCATTTAAAACAAGTTTACTTTTCAAACGTGGAACACAAATTATTTATTTGTTTTAATTTTTTTAAATATTCCTAATTTTGAGTTATTGTGCTTGTAAGATCTAGTATGAACGTTCAAATTCAATTTAATAAAATATAGAAAAACCTTTAAAAGTTATACTTTTAAAATTAAAATACTTTTAGTTTTCTTAGGCCAATACTATACCGTTAAATTAATTGCAAATTTCAACGAAATACTATCTAACGAATAAAAAGATGTTTGTTTTCAAAATATTCAATACGTATAATGTGTCTGCGTACTTAATTTATACTGCATTTTTATTAGATTTTTAACTTTTTAAATAGTAATGGATTCTTTAATTATTCTAAATAAAAACTATTTAATCGCCCTTTAAAAATCAAACTTTTGAATTTAAAAATATATTTTAATTATTTCAATGTCCTGCATCCCAAAGTTAAATTAATTGTATATTTCAACAATAATACTATCTAGGGAATTAAAATATATTTACTTTTACAACTTTAAAAATATACTTTTTATCTTTTTAATAAATTTAATTTGTAATTAAATATAAAAAATAGAGAGAAATGTTTAATTTTGTTATTAAAATTAAAATATATGCTTCAGTTACAAAATAAAAACTATTTAATACTATCTAAGGAAGTGAAATATATTTTATTTATTATTGTTTGTATTTTATTAGATTTTAATATTTTTATATATCTATATTTCTGAGTTATTGCGCAAGTAAAATTCAGTATATACTATTACATTAATTTTTATAACAAATTAAAATACTATCTAAGCAATTAAAATATATTTTTGTTACATATCAACTATTTTTATTTTTAATTTCTTTTTACAGTTGAATAGATTTTAAAAAATTTAAATATTTATATTTCTAAGTTGTTATGCTAGTAAAATTAAGTATATATTTTTACGTTAAATTTAGTAAAATAATGAAAAATATTTAAATTAATAAATCTGTTAAATTTATTAATTTGCCTCAAACAATAACAATAAATACGAAGACAAAAAGAAGACAATGTATTCGTGTTGCTAATTCTTTCAAATTGTAAGTTATGTTTCAACTTTGTATTGATATTTAAAAGTTATCTTAGTGAGCTAATTTTTTTTAGTAATTATACTTTCAAATTTAAAATATTCAATTATTATAGATCAATATTCTAAAGTTAAATTAATTGTATATTTCAACCAAATACTATTGAAGGACAGAAAAATATATTTCTTTTAAAAATATTCAATACGTATCATGGAATTAAAATATATTTACTTTTAGAATACTCAATACACATTACTTATTTTGGTATTGAGTTTAAATTCCAATTTTTTTAGACTTGTAACTTCTTATAAATATAGTTTTTGAGTTCTTGTGCTAGTAAGATTTTGTATATGTATACTTTTAAATTAAATATCATAAAATAAAGAAAACATTTAATTCCACTTTTAAAATTAAATTATACACCTTAGTTATTCTTAATAAAACAGTGTCTTTGAAAAGAGTTGGCCAATAAAATCCACATTGTAAGATCTTTGCAGCAATTTTCTTTATGGAAAAGTGATCACCACATGATTTCAAATGACAAAATCTAACAATATTACCTATCTCATTGTCAAGCACACATCTTCAAAAGATTTGATCAGGACGATATTTGAATAGGCATAGATCATCCCAATAAAAGTTTTTCACCATAGTCAAAAACTTGCTTTTCTCTTGGGAGTTCCAATGTGATGGAATCTTTTATATCACAAGAAATAGAAACATTAAATAATTGTTCATTATGGAAAGTGTCATTAATGGGTATGGTTTGAATTGAGTCATCACAAACAAGTCTTGACAAATGATCAGCCACCATATTTTCTACTCCTTTCTTATCTTACATCATAATGTTAAATTCCTGAAGTAATAGAATCCATCTAATATGTCTTGGTTTAATATCTTTTTTTTATAAAAGATATTTCAAAGTTACATGATCACTAAAAACAACAACTGGTGAGCCAAAAAGATAAGATCTAAATTTGTCCAATGCAAAAACTTCTGCAAGTAATTATTTTTCAATTGTTGAATAATCTAATTGAGCATTATTTAAAGTTTCACTTGCATAGTAAATAACATATGGTTACTTATCTTTTCTCTATCATAAGACAGCTCCAACTGCATAGTCACTGGCATTACACATTATTTCAAAAGTTAAAGTCCAATCTGGAAGCTGCATGATTAGAGTAGACGTAAGCATGCTTTTAAGCTTAACAAAAGCATTTTCACAATTTTTAGTCCATTCAAAAATAGTGTCTTTTGTTAGAAGATTACACAAAGGTTTAGATACTATACTAAAATCTTTGATAATCTTCTATAAAAACCAGCATGTCCTAAAAATTATCTTACCTCCTTCATAGACTTTGGTATTAGCAAATTGGTAATTAAATTGATTTTAGATTTTTTACTTCAATACCTTTTGATGAAATAAGGTTTCCAAGATCTATACCAGTTGTTATCATGAAATTGCATTTCTCCTAATTGAGTACAAAGTTCTTTTCTTCATACCTGATCAAAACCTCTTCTAAATTAGACAAGCAATCATCAAATAAATTGCTAAAAATAGAAAAATCATCCATGAAGACTTCAAGAAAATGTTCAACCATGTAACTAAAATTACTAAGCATACATTGTTGAAATGTAGCTGATGCATTACATAATTCAAAAGGCATCCTTTGATATGCAAAAGTATTAAAAAGATATGTAAAAGTTTTTTTCTCTTGATCTTCAAGTACAATTGCAATTTGATTATACTAAAATATCAATCTAAGAAGTAGGAAAATTCATGTCCCACAACTCTTCTTAGGATTTGATTCATGAAGGGTAGTGGAAAATGATATTTTCTAGTAACTGAATTGAGTTTCCTATAGTCAATGTACATTCGACAACTAGTAACAGTCCTAGTTGGAATTTTTTAACCATTCTCATTCTTGATTATAGTAACTTGAAATTCTTAATTACAACTTGAGTAGGACTCACCCATTTGCTATTAGACATAGGATAAATGATTTCATTATCTAAGAGTTTAATGATTTCATTTCTCACTACTTCTTTCATATTAGGATTTAGTCTTCATTGCATCTCTCTAGAAGGTTAAGGATTTTCCTTTAGATAGATGTTATGTGTGCAAATTAAAGGACTAATATCTTTAATATCAGCAATGGTCCATCCTAAAGCATTCTTATACATCAAAGGTTCGATCAACTTACCTTCTTGGGATACATCAAGTTTGGAATAAATTATTATTGGAAAAGTCTCATTCTCACCTAAAAAAGAGTATTTCAAATCAAATGGAAAAGGTTTCAAATCAATCATGGGAACTTTAATACTTAATGGAACAGATTGTACTGTTAATGATAAAAGTTCTTCAAACCTTGGCTTCTAAAAATATTTTTCTTGTACCAACAAAAATTTAGAAAGTATTTAGAGTGTGCCTTTTTAAAAATACTTTCACTTTTAAAATAAGTCTCCAAATGATCTAAAGAATTAACGATAGTAAAATATTCATGAAAAAGTTCATGTACTTTGATATCTTCTGCAGGTTGCTTACAAACATTAAACATATTAGTTCTAAAGTTATATTTCCAAAAGATAACTTCAAAATACCATTCCTATAATTAATCAAAGCATTTGAAGTTGCAAGAAAAGGACAACCCAAAATGATAGGAATATATGTATGTGTATGTGTATGTACAATAAGCTCTATATCCAAAATATTGAAATTCACTGGAAAGTAAAACTTATCAATTTGTACCAACACATCTTCTACTAATCCCTTTGGAACTTTTTAATCGAACGATCAACTAATTGGAGTACAACAAAAGTTGTTTTAAGTTCTCACAAATCTAATTGTTCATAAACTGAAAAAGGTAAAAGATTTACACTAGCATCAAGATCAAGAAAAGCACGCTCTATTATAGTATTTCCTATGGTACATGAAATGGTAAGACAACCTAGATCTTTGTACTTGTGCAGAGTGAATTGTTGAATGATTGAACTAACACTTTTACTTAAAATTGTCTTTTTTGTACATGATGTTTTATTTTAATTGTACATAAATCTTTCAAAAATTTGGCATAAGAAGGAACTTATTTGATTGCATCTAATAATGGAATATTAATCTTGACTTGTTGAACAAGTTCAAAGATTTCAGAATTTGAGTTCAATTTATGAGTTAGTTGCAATCTTTGAGGAAAATGAGCTAGAGGTGAGTATTTTTCTTTTTCATCATTTTCAAATTCATCTTCATTAAACTTACCTTGATCATCAACAACTTTTCCATTCCGAAGAGTTGTGACTGAGTTAGCTTCCTTGATTGAATTTTTACCTGAAGAAGATACATGACACTGATTGAAAGGATTAAGTTGAGGTTGAGTTGGAAACTTACCTTTTTCCTGAGTGCGTAAAGAGGTGGTTAATGTTGAAAGTGTATTTTTGATCTCATTGATAGCTTGTGAAGTTTGATTATTGATGTTTATTTGTTCATGCATAAATGTTTGTAAAGTCTCCTCAAAGTATTTTGTATGTGGAGTTGGAAAAGAAGGAAAGTTTAGTTTATCATCTCGCCAAATAAAATTAGAACGATTTCTCCATTGTAGATTGTAAGTTTTAGAATATAGAGAATGAAAATATTTTTTGAATGTGTTCATGAAATTTGCTTGTACTGGAATATTTGGACATTCATTGGTAGAGTTCTTTATAAGTTCACAATTGCACAAATTTATTCCTCTTGCACAGATTTGATCCTTTATTTTTTAAGTTCCACGGTTTCAACTTTTCTTCTTAAACTAACAATTCTAGCATTTAGATTATATTCTTGACTAAGGTCTTATTTTTCTTTATTACTATTACCAAGATTAGATCTCATAGAACCTTTGCAAAAATTAACACTATGCCATAAATGAGAGTTTTCTGCCAAATGGTCTAGATATTCTTGGGTTTCATCGTATTCTTTATCAAGAAACTCACTATTATACATTATTTCGACAAATTATTTTATTTTAGGAGTTAAACCTTCATAAAAGAAACTAATTAAGCACCATTTTTTAAAACCATGACGTGGGCATGAAGTTAACAAATCTTTAAATCTTTCCCAATATTGAAAGAAAGTATCATTAGAATTTTGAGAGAAATTTTTGATTTGTCTTTTTAAAATATTAGTTTTATGAGTTGGAAAGAACTTTTTAAAAATTCAGTTTGCATTTCTTGTCAAGTGCCAGTTGACCTAAGTTTAAGAATTAATCCAAGTTATACTTTATCTTTTAAAGAAAAAGAAAATAATTTGAGCTTAACAATCTCATTTATACAAATTTGATTATCAAAAGTGGCACATACTTCATCAAATTATTTCAGATGCAAGTTAGGGCTTTCACAGTCTAAACCATGAAAATTAGAAAGTAAAGGGATCATACCTAGCTTGAATCAAAAGTTATTTGCATTGAGAGGAAAAATAAAATAAGAAGGAGAAGAATTTCGAGGAGGTTGCAAGTAATAACACATAGTACGCTCTTGTTGATTCTTATTTTCATCCTAGATACTTTCATTTTCAACCATGGTGGAAATGTGTCTAGATGACTCAAACAAATTTCCAAATAAAGTTTCAAAATTATTTATAACTAAATATCGAGAACTATGACTACGATACCATATAATCATATAATCATAAAAAAATAAACACACAATATTTACAAAAAAAAAATATTTACAAACCTGAATATTTACCTTGCCTTCCCAGGCAATGGCACCAAAAACTTGCTACAACTTTAAAGTTGCAAACTCAAGTGCAAGTTTAAGTACTAAATTTTGCGTGAGTCCGGGTCGATCCATAGGAAAGTTTGAAGATTTAAGAATTATATTTCTAAAAAAAAAAGATGAGCTTTATGTAGTTTAGAATATATAAAAAAATAATATAATGCTATATAACTAAAAAAAGGGTTAATCTCACTTTAACCCCCCCCCCCCCCCAACTCACATTGATTTCACTTTACCCTCCTGTACTTTTGATTGTATCACTTTACCACCTTACACTTTCAATTGGTATCATTTTACCCTCTTATACTTTTATTCTATCATTTTACCCCCATGTACTTTTAAAAAATAGCCTAATTGTCTTGCCATTGTTTTTAGTAAAATTGCTTTAAAAATATCGTAAAAGTAATAGACTTGTATTTATATTCTAATAATTTTTCAACTTGATTAATTAATAGTTAACATTAAGTTTATTTAAAACTTTATTTTACTTAAAATTTAGTGGCTATTTATTTAATGTATTATAGTCCCTATTAAATTACTATTTAGTAAAATATTTTCTGTTAGCTAATACATTTATACTTGTAAATTTTTTATCCATCATAAATCTAAAAAATATACAATATATTTCTAATAGTATTTTATTAAATCTGAGAAATATTAGTAATTTTCCAATTATTAAAAGAATAATCTTAATTTAATAAAATAATATTAAATTAAAAAATAGTCATTTTTGTGATTAATTTTTGTTAAATACCAATATGATTAAAATTATTTTTATTAAATCATGATAATAAGATTATTTATAATTTAGTTAATAATAATACATTAAACACTAAAATGACTATTTTTTAAATTTTAACATAATTTCTATTACAGTACAATAATATCATTATAGTGAGAAATTTCTTTCTAATATTTAAGGTGTTTAATATAGTATTATTTAAAATATATTACACATTTTTTAGATTTATGATGAATAAAAAACTTATAACTAAAATATATTAGGTAACAAAATATCCTACTATATAGTAGATTATAGATTTGAAGTACAATAAAATTTTAAATGAGTTTAATGTTAAGTGTTAAAATTATTAAAATATAAATAAAAAAAGTCTAGTAATTTTAAATATTTTAAAAGTAATTTTACTAAAAATAGTGGTAAGGAAAATTAGGTTATTTATTAAGAGTGCAGGAGGTAAACTCAAACAATAATAGTACAAGGGGAAAAGTGATACTAATTGATAGTATAAGGGGGTAAAGTGATACTAATTGATAGTATAAGGGGGTAAAGTGATACAATTAAAAGTATAAGGGGGCAAAGTGATATTCATTGAAAGTAGAATAGGATAAAGTGAGATTAACCCCCCAAAAATCAAAGTAATAAAAGTATTGAGAATTAGGTATCCGCTCTTGAGTTCTACATAAAAGAACGATTATTAAATCATTTTACCTCTTTTAATTGTCACTATTGGAATCCATATAGAATGAAGGTTCCAATGTGAAGATGTGATCAAATAGCTTTTGCAATAAAGTAATCATGATATTGTCTTACTATTTGCAAATTATCTGTTAACACCAACACTTGTTTATGTGATCAAGCGGTTGGTGTAGTAAAACTAAACATCTAGCTAAATGAACCAAAATATTTGTTGAGCCATTAGTAATACATAAATCAAGAATCACCACAAAACAAGTAGGGTTTAAATCAAAAATTAAAACAATAATACAACACACTTAAATATTTTCTACCATTATAACCATTCCTCTTTCTCCATCAAGAGGTTTACCCTTTCTCTTCAACAAAATAAAAATTAGAAAGATATAATGAAAGTAGAAAAGACTAAAAATAGAAGAGAAACTAAAAAATATACTTCTATTACTACTAGAAAACTTACATTACTACTAGAAAACTTATGTTACTACTAGAAAACTTAGCCTAAAGAAAGATAACAATAAAACTTTCAATTCCCCTCTACTAGAAAATTTAGCCTAACTTGATATTTCGCTACGACTAGTTTTTCATGATTACTTGCTAGATGTTTTCATGGATAGTAAGACTCTTCAAATTAAAGAGTTAATTCCAAGCGAATTAATTAATCAAAATAATTATTTTTCATAAGTTGCAAATGTTGCAAGTCCACTCTAACTTAGTAGTGAACGTAAAGGGTCACATAATTTGGAATGAATAACCTCTAGTCTAAAATTAATCCAAAGATATGAATATAATTAATTAGTTAATTAATTGAATTAATTAATTAAGGATTAAATTAATTTAAATTAGTTGAGTTAATTATCCATTTAAGTAATAAGATTATTTAATTAGACCTAATACTATTGGGAATCCAAATGGAGCAAATTAATTAATTGATTAGATCAAATTAATTGAACTTGGGTTAACTAATTAATTCGATTAATTAATATGCGTGATGAAGTTCAAGCCCAACTTAAAATAACTCATTAGTAGAAGCCCACTTGGAATATTAGAATAAATGAATGAAATACGAAAAATGGTTTTTCTTATTAGGGACAACCTAATTCTTGTAGCCTCCAATAAATGGAAAAAATGAAGACAAAATCCTCTCCCTAACACTATCATTTTCGGCAATCACAACAAGAATAAAGAAAACTTGTTTTTGCTTCTCTCTTCTACTCCCTTTTCTTCCTTTTTATATCCAAGTGCATAATATTGTCCTTCTTCCACTAGTTGGATTAAAAACAATCATAATAGGCAGTCAATATTTAATTCCACCGATTGGATTAAAGATTTGTGTACATTCTATTCTAGGCTAGAAAAGAAAACAAAAACACTAGCAAGTTCTTTCATTTTTGGTTATGTTAGTCCAAGGTTTGGACTACTTTAGAGGGAGGACGTGTGGATTCCTTGGTGAAATTTTTGCAACCATCCATTAATTGATTGCGACAAGCCTTGCATCAAATTGAAGAGTTCAAAAAAAGGGGTAACAAATCATATCACCTTTTTTATTTACATTTTGTTTATAAAATATGTAAATAATGTTGATCATTAAATCGCTACAAGACCAGGGGTAATGCACTAAACATTATTGCATGTTTGCTTTTAAAAATTTTAATTTTCTGTTGCACTTACCCTCTATGTTAAAGGAACTATCGCCCATGTGTACTATTGCACACACGCGCAGTAGGCGCGGGCAAGCCTTGCTCGTACACTTGCCTGTTGCACGTCTCTTGCTTGAATGAGGGAAGTGTGTAGGGGCTAGTTCTGGCTCAGCAGTACGCATGCGATTGAGCAATAGTTTATCGTTCGATCGCACTATATGTTGTCGGGCAATCCATTTACATGTAATTTTTAAAATATTCAATTTTGTTGAATTTTAAATTAACTGTTAATTTTAAAGTATTGAAAATTTATTTTTCATAAAATCAAAGATTGTGTCTGAGTCTTAAAAATGCAAAGTTAAACAACTTGATAAATTTATATGCTTAAAATTCATGTGATGAATATTTTAGCATGTATGTTAGGGGGTGAACATAAGGCCAAATACAATGTAATTGGATGTTTTACTTTTTTTTAGGTTTTTTAAAAATGGGTCCTGCAAGCCTCTTATTCAATCTGTGTAATGTACTTTTCTTTTATGCAAAGAGAGTAGAATGTAAGTTATGAGGTTTTTCATTTCTTTTATAATTGGAGGACAAAAGGAGGAGAACCAAAAAGGTTCAAGATTCAAGGCCCATGTATGCATGGGATGTATATTGTGTAATATAGTAGGTCTATTTCCATTTTAAATGCCCTTAGATTGACCTAAACCTAATTTTGGCTCAATTAGGTCGTATAGGTGGACTATGATCTTCCTAATTACTCTCAGTATGTATTAGATGCATGCTAGGTTTATTGAATGATTTTCTTACACAAGTGAAATGTCATGCATTAAATAAACTAACATAAAAATGATGAGGTCTTGGAAAACAACCCCACTTATTTTTTTGAAAATTATGTTAAAGGATTTTTAAATAAATTTAATTTCAAGCAAATATGGACAAGTTAGGTAGGGCCCAGCGCTTCATGCCTACTATCAAAAGTGGTGACATGATGATGCTACCACATTCTATCATTGGTCATGAGTCATGAGATGACTTAATGTTGGAAAGTTGTGAACACTAATTAAGCATAGAGGTGCCCATGGGATGGACTCGCCTCTGCCTTGGCCATAAGTTATGGGAGGTGTTGATGCTCCATCTACATGGATATTTGATGGGTGTGCTTGACACTTAGTGTTATATGAGCTCATAAAATTAGGGCATATAGGAAGAGGTGGGGCAAAACAAATTTAAGGGTTGTATAGTGATAAAATCGTCAAAGAGTTGACCATTAATAGAAATATTTTATGGGCTCATAAAATTAAGGTGTGAAATATTTCCATTAGACCTCAAGCCACTAGGAAATTTAATTTCCTGAATTCTATTCGGGGTGATGGAATTCGAAGAAAATAGTGGGAGACATTTAATATTAAAGACCTTATATTAAATTAATATGATCTTCCCATAGTTTACTCATTTTCTACTTCATTTATATTTTGTAGATTTTTTAAAATGGAAAAGAATCTACTAGCAACAATCCTTGAGAAAAATAAATTAACTAGGCTAAACTTCATTAATTGGCTAAGAAACATTAAGATAATCCTTCAATCTAAAAAGAGGGTCTATGTCCTCGACAACGCACCTTCTTCAGGTCCACCAAAGGATATTACTTCAAAGGCTTATATAGATGATCTATGTCATGTTGATGACAATCTGCAGGCTTGATGCTACATGTTGGCATCGATGTCAAATGAGTTACAGAGGCAGAACGGAGACTAGGATACTGCGGCTGGGATCCTCATCCACCTACAAAGGTGTACGGTGAGATATGTTGCGATATCTGTTTCTCTCATTTGACACATTTGTTGTCAACTTTAACATGTATAACATAGAGAGTAGTCTTCCTAAGCTTGTTGATATGTCAAAGACGGTTGAGTCTACCATTAAAAATGACAAGGTGGTCATGCTTGTTGAGTCTGTTGGGTTCACGCAGTCCCAAGAAATGTATACGCATCAAAATTTAAAAATTTTAAATAATGAAAAAAAATATTACATCACATGTTATTAAAATTGAATGTCAAAACCTTTTCGTGATTATTCAGTTGTGTTTTTTTTATACTTATAGCAAGAATGTTTCAAATACCTTTACCTTGATTCGCACTTCGACCATTGAAGATGTAAGAAATGATTCAAATCGTTTTCTTTCCACGAACTCCTTTGCGAATCTTGAATCTATCCACGAACTGCTTTTGCAAATCTTGATTCCTAACCCCTTGTGTTGGAAATGGTTCACTTAAAGTCCTAAGTGTGACTCTTCTAAATGTATCCACACGTTGGAAATTTCTACACCAATTGAATCTATTCTAGTAAATTCAAAAGGCTTTATTCTCTCTAGAATATGTGAAGTTCAATTTTTAATTGAACTAGTGAATAGAAGAATTGTACAATGATCAAAAAGTGGAACTTTTTGAAGAAAATAATCAAGAAGGAAGAATAGAGAGGTGTTTTTTTGTGTCATGTTGCTGGCCAATTTCTCTACCAAGAGAGCTCTAAAAATCGGCCATAAAGGAGAGTCCACTTACAAGACTCCTCCAATCCTAGCCCTACTATGTTTCCACATGTTTGATTCCTTCTGTCCATCAAAATCTAAGACAAGTTTAATTCTTATAATTACACTTCCTAATGAGCCTCCTACAAGCCCTTTAGCTTGGACTTGAACTTCAATTAAATTATTTAAGTCCAATTAATAGATCCCCACCAATTAAATATGCCCAAATTAATTAATTGATTCCACTTGGGCTTTCTAATCATATTAAAACTTATTAAATAATCTCATTATTTAATATGCTTAATTTAATTAATTGATCATATCAATTAATTAACTTGATCATATATAGGCTCCTAATCATATTAGGTCCAACTAAATAACCATATAAATTAATTCAAGTCCTTAAATTAATTTATACCCTACTTAATTAATTAATCATATTAATTAATTAATTAGCTCTACATAGGCTCTCTAATATTATTATGTTTAATTAAATAATTAAATTATTTGTTGGATAAATTGATTTAACTCCTTAAATCAATGTTGAGCCCCCAAATTAATTAATCTTCATTAACTAATTTGATCCAACCCTTGGATATATTCTAATTAGAAGTGTACTCTTTCCAACTTAGTGTGTGACCCCTTAGGTTCACTCTAAGCTAGTTGTAGGCTCGTAACTCTTTTAACTTAGTTGAACAATTAAGTCTTTCGATTAATTAATTCAATTAATTGATCCTCTTAGAATTAACCCATTAATTCCAAAAATCAACAAGTCATGGGAAACACCTGGCATTGCATCATGACTCCTAGTCTTATGCGAAGATGCGGACCTATTCTAATTATGAATATCATGCGAGTACAGTCCTTCTGTCATCTAACCTCCCGACCGAGCCTAGGATATGGATTATTAGTTAAAACCCCAATAACTCAATAACTATATATCCATTCCTAGTAGCTTGCTTGACTTGAAGATGATAATTAGAAAAATCCACGTCTAATTTTCATCCATCCTTAACTAAGGATTTTAGAGTAAAGTATAGTGGAATACATAGGAGATTCACCTATTCATCTAGATAGGTGATAGATCTTTTGTTGGCCACTCATTAACCTGCATACATGAATATCTTACACCTAATATAAACCTTTTGTGATTATCATGCAATCGAGAAATGCATCAAAGTGCAACATGTCATGCCAAGGTTAGAGTGGTGCCTCAAGTCCAAGGACTAATTCTTGCACTGTCATAATGAGATTCAACAATAGAATCTTTTAATTGGGAATTTTTAAGCACGGGAGTTCAGTGTATTTGTTCCCAATAAGCACCCGCATATATGCACTAGTGTCTCCACACTAATGCCCATAAAACGAGATATTCTCTTTTCAAGTCTGCATCGTATGCACAAGTCTCGGCGGGGTCAATGATGTTTCATTTAATTAATCCTTAACTTGGAACATTTTAAGACCACAAACTAAGATGCATATTCCACGATCGCTATCATATGCGTGACCACGCCCCCATAACTATGTGTGACCTAAGGGCTTCATCTAATTATTATGATGAATTCAAGATGAAGATTGTTATTTCAATGATAATAATATGAATAAAATTGATGCACAAGAGTATAAGGATGACCAGATCAATTGGTTTGCTAGGTACTACTCTAATAGGATCCTCTTCTAGATCAAAGGCTTCAAAGCCCAAGAGAGGATAGAGGAAAGGAAAGGGTTCCTAAAAACCTAAAAAGCTGAAGGGAAATAGCAGTGTCAAGAAGGTTTCTTCTCAATCCAGTGACAAGTGCCATTACTGCGGCAAACCAAGGTGCTAAAAGAGAAATTGCATGAAGTATCTTGCAAGCCTAAAGATTCAGGTATCTATTTTGTTGAAGTTAACTTATCAGTTAATGATGCTTCTTAGGTATTAGATACTAGTTTTGGCTCATATATCTACAATAATTTGTAAATAATGATAAAATTAAAAAGCTAGAGAGAAGAGAGACGGTCCTAAGCATGGAAAATGGAGCAAAGGTTGCTGCATTGGCTATAGGCACTGTTAATCTAACTTTTGAGAATGATTTTGTAATAGTTTTGAACAATTACCTTTTTATTCTGGATATTATTAAGAACATTGTCTCTATTCTAATTTTGGATAGAGAAGGTTTTAGATTTACCGTTGAGAATGGAAACTATTCAATTTTCAAATGTTCTGATTTTATTTATTCAGGTTCTTTGAGGAATTGTTTATGTACTATTACTCCCCCATAACCCTATTCTCAAAATTCAACAAAATAAAAGAAAGTTAGATAATCATAGTTCCATGAGTCTATGGCACGCAAGATTAGGCTATATTTATGAGAAAATGATTACATTGACATAATTGCTTGACCTAAAGGACGAGCAAGAACTACCAACATGTGAGTCCTACCTTAAAGGAAGATGATCAAATCTCCATTTGTTGGATAAATGGAGCGAGCCAAACATCTATTAAAATTTATCCATATAGATGTATATAGGTTATTAAGTGTTAGTGCCCGAGCAAACTATAACTACTTATTAATCTTCACCAAAGACTTCTCTAGGTATGGTTATGTGTACCTTTTAAGGTACAAATCTGAAGTCTTCGAAAGGTTCAAAGAATTCAAAACTAAAGTATAGAAACAAACTAGCTTAAGTGTAAAGACTCTTTGATCTAATTGAGGAGATGAACACCTAAGCACAGAGTTTCTAGATTATCTAAGAGATAATGGTATTCTCTCACAATGGACTCATCCTGCTACTCCTCCAATTAACATAGTTGTAGAGTATAGTAATCGAACTTTACTAGACATGGTTTGACCTATGATGAGTTTTACTTCATTATTTTTTTATTTTAGGGCTATGCCTTAGAAACAACAACATGCTTATTAAATAGGGTGCCATCAAAAGCCATGCCCAAAACACCATATAAGATATGTTTTGGTAAGATATTTTCATATAAATACCTTAGGGTATAGGAGTGTGCTGCTTACGTGAAGCAGCAAGTGGAAGATAAGTTAGTTATAAGATCTAGCTTATACAAATTCATAGGATATACAAAGGAATCATTTGGATACTATTTCTACAATGCCTTAGAACAAAAGGTGTTTGTTTCGAGGAATGCCACCTTCCTTGAAGAAGAATTCTATCAAAAAGAATTGGGAAAGTCGTGGAACTTGAAAAAGTTTAAGAACCAAAGAATGGCCCAAATGTTGTAGTAGATGACACACCAGCTGATGCTGCCTAATATGTCTAGCTTTTTGTTAGAGAACAAAGAATAGGAACTCCTGTTGGATAATGATCCAAGAAGCTATGGAGAGGTGATGTCTGACATCGACTCGAAAAAGTGGTAAGAAGCCATGCAATCCTAAATGGACTCCTAGTACTCCAACAAGGTATGGACCTTGGTGGACCCACCATATGGAACTATTTCCATTGGCTGCAAATAGGTCTATAAGCAGAAGCTTGGAGTAAAAGGTAGTGACTTATAAAACACGTCTGGTTGTAGAAGGTTATGTTTAAAAGCAAAGAATTGATTATAAGGAAACCTTTTCACCAATGGTGATACTTAAGTCCATCCAGATTTTACTTATCATATCCGCATATTATGACTATGAGATATAGCAAATGGGTATGAAGACCACTTTCCTTAATAGAAATATTAAGGAAAATATCTTATAAAGCAGCCAGAAGGCTTCATATCCAGTGAGAGCGAGCAAAAGCTTTGCAAGCTCCAGAGATCTATTTATGGACTCAGATAGACTTTAAGGAGTTGGAACATTGGTTTGATGAAATAATCAAAATATTTGATTTTCATAAGAACTCGGATGAACTATGTGTCTATAAGAAGGTTAGTAGGAGCGCAAACATTTGTTGTGCTCTATGTTGATGACATCCTACTCATTGAGAATGATGTAGGGATGTCGCAATTAGAGGATTTGATTGTCTAAATAGTTTTCCATGAAGGTCTTAGGAGATGCATCATTTATCCTAGGGATAAAGATCTATAGAGATAGATCTAGAAGGATGATTGGACTATCCCAATCCATGTACATAGATAGTGCTAAAATGGTTTAGCATGAAGGAATTCAAATGAGAACTCCTACGTATTAGTCATGGGGTTTCCTTCTCTAAGGCTATGTCTCCCAAGACAACTAGAGAGAGAGAAAGAATGACTCGCGTACCTTATGTGTCCACTACAAGAGCATAATATATGCAATACTATGTACAATGCCTGATATCGCACTTACTATGAGTGTTAAAGTAGATATCAATCTAATCCAGGCAAAGAACACTGGAAAACTATTAAGATGATCCTTAAATACTTGAGAAGGACTAAGGATATTTTTTTAATATACGGCAATGGAGAGTTAAAACTAGAGGGATAAACATAATCTAGTTTTTAGTCCGATATAAATAACTCCAAGTTCATGTCTGGATATATATTCACCGTGAATGGTGGAGTTGTCAGTTAGAAAAGTTTCAAGCAAGAAACGACCACAGACTCTACCATCGAGATTGAATATATTGTTGTAATGGATGCAACAAAATAATTTGTTTGGATAAGAAACTTCATTCAAGGGCTGGGTGTAGTTTCATCCATTATTAGTCTAGTAATGATTTATTGTGATAACAATGGGGCCATTACGCAAGCAAAAGAGGTAAGATTTCATCAAAAATCTAAGCACATAATGAGATAATACTACTAGATTAGAGAGATCATTGGTAGAGACGACATTGTTGTAGATTGAGTTGCTTCAGCAGAAATATAGCAAACCCACTGACAAAGCCCTTAGCATAGAAGGTGTTCGATAGACATCTTCAAAAAAATGGGCCTTAGGTACATAGGTAATTGGAGCTAGGGCAAGTGGAACACTGTTAGAGTAAGATGCCCAATGCTCCAATTAGATTAGGTGTATTATACTCTGTTCATTGTATTGTACTTCGTTAATAAAAGGGTCATACATTGACTTTTTTCACATTAGATAAAGTCAACAAACCAAATTTAGCTCTGGGGTATGGTCAAGCATGTAATGGCGATCATAGAATATAGCCCTAAATCTTTGGTCTTAAATAAGTTTCGAGTAAAGGGTTTTTTGAGATGGGATATCAAATAGCCTAATAAGACTTGCGTATATGATGCATTCTTGTAAGATGAGGATAACTTATTCCATAGACATTAGCATAGTTACGCAAGTGCATCTATGTGGGTGCTTGTTAGAGAACTAGTACACTAAACTGACTTGCGAGAAATTCTTAGTTGGAAAATTTATTTGTTGAATTAAGAATTTTTCTGTAATGATAGTGCGCGACTAGTCTTTTGACTTGAGGAACCATAGTAACCTTATACGCGTCAGGTCTTACTTGATGCATTCTCTCATTACCTGATAATCACAAAGGGATTACACTGGGTGTCGCATCTACATGTATGGAGGCTAATGAATGGCCAACAAAGGATCCGTCACTTGTCTAGTAGAACAAGTAAATCTTCTATGTTTTCATGCTTCATGACTTTGAAATCCTTGACCAAGGTATGATGAATGTCAAAAAAGGGTTTCTAACGATTCATCAAAAGTCACTAGAACTTCAAATGGAATCATAATTATTGAGTCAATTAAGGTTTAGACTCTTATCTATACCTTAAACTCAATTGGGAGATAAGTTTCCAAAATGACCTTACGTGCGTGGTATTTGTGATTGAAATAGGCTCACTTGATATTTCAGCTAATACTAGTTTGCCATGATTACTTACTAGACGGTTTCATAGATAGTGAGATTTTTGGAATTAAAAAGTTAATTTCAAGTGAATTAATTAATCGAAATAATTATTATTCATAAGTAGCAAATGTTGCCAATCCACTACTAGCTTAGTAGTGAACCTAAAGGGTTACGCATAATTTGGAATGAATAACCTATAGTCTAAAATTAATTCAAAGAGATGGATATAATTAATTAACTTAAATTAATTGAGTTAATTATCTAATTAAGAAATAGGATTATATAATTAGACCTAATAAGATGGAGAATTCAAATTAGAGTGAATTAATTAAATGATTTGATCAATTAATTGAACTTAGGCTAACTAATTAATTGAATTAATTAATATGCTTGATGAAGTCCAAGCCTAACTTAAAATGGCTTATTAGTAGAAGCCTAGTTGGACTATTAGAAGAAATAAATTAAATAAGAAAAATAATTTTTTTTATTTAATTGATATAAGGTATCAAGGTTAGATTTATGGGATAGATTTAATGAATGTGGAAGAGGGGAGGGGCCAAAAATTTAAAGCCATCTTAGGCCTAATTTTCGGCCACTTATGAATAAGGAAAGAATTTTGAATTCAAATGAATTTGGTTTGTTAGAAAAGTTAGACTTCCCAGACAACTAATTCTTATAGCATCTAACAAATAGAAAAATTGAAGATAAAATCCTCTCCCTAACACTATCATTTTCGACCATCACATCAAGAGAAAACAAAAATTATTTTTGCTTCTCTCTTTTGCTCTATTTTCTTCTCTTTTATATAGAAGTGCATCATATTGTCCTTTTTCCACTAGTTGGATTAAGAACAATCATAATAGGAACTCAATCTTTAATTCCACCAGTTGGATTAAAGATTAATGTACACTCCATTATAGGCTAGAAAAGAAAAGCAAGAACACTAGCAAGTTCGTTTATTTTTTGTTATTCTAGTCCAATGCGAGGACAAATTTAGATGAAGGACATGTGGATTCCTTGGTGACTTTTTTCAACCATCCAGTAATTGATTGCCTCAAGCCTCGCATCAAACTGAAGAGTTTGACAAAAGGCATAATGAATCATGTCACCCTTTTATTTACATTCTATTTATAAAACCTGTTAATAACGCTGATTGTTAAATCACTATGAAATCGGGCGTAATGCATCAAACATTATTGCATGTTTGTTTTTAAATATTTTTATTTTCCACTAAGCTTACCCCTTAGGTTATATGAACCCTATAGAAGGTACCTGAGAAAGCGAAGATATAAGGACTAATTATTTATAACTCTTCGATAAGTGAATTTTGAGAATGAGATTTTTATAACAAAGGGAGGATATATCACCCAAACCTCACACTACTCCCTTGACCAATATCATTTATGCATTACATGCTATTCATATATCAATTGCATTAATAGTGGCACGGAATATCCATTTCATCTTATAAGGACATTCTTGAGTGTTAAGTTTTAAAAGTTCTTATATGTGTTAATTATCAATTTACCAAATCTAAATAGTCAATTTACATCGAGATAAGTGAGGAAATTAGGTTGATCACTACATTGTGGTCATATGGTATAGTTTTGGAAATATTGAAGATATTGGTAGTACGCTTGTATGATTTTATTCGATTTGATCAAGGTGTTTAGAAGGTATATATTAGAAAATTGCATACTTAGGACATTATACATGATATACCATGATTAAATGTAATATTACAAGGCATATATGTGTATAGGATTTATTGAAGTACAATATTGACAATAGTGTAAGAATTGGGGGTCGAATTAGATTAGAAAATAAATGAACGGTTAGAAATTATTGGAAATGTTTATGAGATCTTGAAGCAATTAAGAAAGTTTGTAATGAGATGAATAAATGTGGGAAAAACTTGATTGTGGCTATCTAAAATGAGTGTAAAATCAGATGCTACCACAAGACGACACCTCATGCTTAAGCACCTCAAGCTCTTTTTTATTTCTAGGCAAGAAACCATGACCAAGACCATTTTATGACCTTATTTTACCTTCAAAGCATCCACATTAAGCTCCCTAAGGTGTTCTCAAGTGGTTCCAAGTGAAAGGGAAAGCAAAAGAATAAAAAAAAAGTAGTAATCAACAAGTAGAAGTTGAAAACTCAACCCAAGTGAGATTAACTCACAGTTTTGGCATTTATTTTTATATTTTTTGGGGGGGTTTACGAATTCTAAAGCTTATAATACTATTTATAATCATGTTAAGGTGCTATTTGTGGTGTTAGTATGCACAAAGGAAGGATTTTTGGTTGTAAAAACTTAATAGGAATCACTAGGGACATAAACTATGTACATTCTTATTTCTAAGTCCTTAGGCGTCAAATATAGATAATAACTTGCCAAAAACCTATATTTATCATCATGAATTTGTTTATATATGAGTTGGAGTTATTTATGTAAGATTGGATAGGTTAGATGTCGAAGTAGAGTATGATAATGAAAGAAGAGCTCAAAACAGCCACATGAATTACTATGCTTTGGTATTATGTAAAGGGGTCGATTTTGCTGAGGTTAATCCATTACTTTTGATAAGGGAATGACATGATTAACTTCACTTAGATATTATCTAAGCATAGTAAAAAGTTGAGAGTGATTGAATATGCTTAAAGGTGTGAAAAACATCATGGAACTCAATTGGAAAATAAGAAAATGTGAAATATGAATCTGTCCCATTAGATTTCTTAGCATGTTTCAACCTCTACATGTTGCAATTGAGTTATAACAATTGGGAACTAGTTATTAGGGTTACAATACTTCAATTATATGATGTCGGCATGCACTTAAGATGAGAAACTAAAATAATTATGGGACTATTTTAGGTATTAGTTTGTAGCTTAAAAGTTTGATTGTTACCTAGTTAGCTTTTGTAATGCCCAATTATGTCACACTTAGCCAATAATAGGCATCTTACATCAAAATACATCTAGTTAGTATGATTATCAACTTATGGCATACGAATAGCATAATTACATGAACATGAAAAGTTGTTTTATGCTTTAGTTATGCTTTAACATGCAAAAGTTCATGAGATATGATATTAAACTTTTATTCCATAATTTAACATATTCTTTAAGGGTTGTTTATAGTGAAAAACTCGGGGCTTGTTTGGTTTTTGTTTCGGGGAGATTTTTATTGAAAATTTTTGTGTGTATTGTTTTTTGTGTAAAAGTTGAGAATATGTTTGGATATGAAATTTGAGATAGAAAATTTATAGGTTTGAGAATATATTTATGTTAGGTTTTGAGAATCTTGGGTGAATTCTTGTATAGAAAAATGTATTTTATATGGTTTTAGGTTTTCAAGTACACTTTTTTAGCACAAATATTCTAAATTATTGCAATAGAACTTAGTGGTGGGGCCGATATATTATTAAAATTTGGAATTGACCATTAGTTTAGTAGAATTATCTAGTGGGACATGACCAAATGACGTTATTATTTTGTAGGTGGCAGGGGTTGGAAGTTGAGCATTAATGTGAGAAGGAAAAAAGGCGAAACAGAAGAAAAAAATGCAAAATGAGGCGAAGAGCTTTCTGGAGGGATGAATTGTAGGTAAATGTGGAGTACCCATTAATGAAAAAGCCAACTACTACTCTATAACCCTAAGTGACGTATAGTCTTTCAAAGTCCTATCCCAGATGGTGATGGAACATCTCCTATCTCTCCCAACCGTCAGTCGGAATCAACCACCAAAGTTTGCCATCATATTATTTAACCACCAAAAGGAGTTCAACCGCAAGCATGAAAATTGTACTTTCTTGATGGAGTAATTTTATTATTATAATTAATTTTATTAGAGTTATATTTTTAAATTATTTTCTAATGTGTATACGGTAAAACCCTTGTATGTTTATTTTTTATCTTTTTCTTTATTTCTTTGAGGATGATGTGGTTCTAGATTATGCTTATCTTTTAGGTTTTTAAATGATGTATATAAAATTGTATATTATGTGATAATTTTTCTATGAGGCAATGAAAAGATGTGTAGGGGAGGGTTTTTTATGTGGGTTCATATTGTAAACATATTTGATAGATAGTGTTTTAGAACAACTTATTAATAGTATATAAGAACTACTCAATAATTTATGGAATACATTACTGAATTCACTGGAATAAGCAAAATGATTTTTGTCATGCTCTTGAAAAGTTTCTTCATCAAATCTTTTGCATAAAGTTGAATTTATATTGGCAATTCTAAAGACAATAAGAGAAATCCCGTGCACTCACAACATGAGACTGGGCTTCATGTTTACGAATCTGCATTGGACTGAAAATGATGAGCGCTCTCTCCTAACCATGCTATGTGATGCTGCTAGTGGCTATCCGTTGTCTGAAAAAATATTATGTATGCTTTGTGCAAGAGTATTGCGAGGTCTTTGTCAAGAGATTTTGAGAAGAAATTTTGTTATGTGAAAGTGGTTACCAAAGTTCGTGATTTGAGGATTCGGCATATGGAATTCATTCAGTTTATTCCTCCCCCCCCCCCCCAACGGTGTGTTGTATAATATGAAAAGAAATATGGTAGAAATGGATGGCCATTATTGGGATCATGTTAGTTGGGTACATAATTAGCTTTTGAACTTGGGACTTCATTAATTTTGTCTTTAATTATTCTTCTATCCTTACTATATCAATTAAAAATACTTGAATTAACAAATCTTTTGTTGAATGAGACTCCTCTACATAGGTACTTCATTATGCATGGTGAGCCTTTTTATGCCCAGATAGTTTTTATTTTCAATGAATGAGCAGTGACTGAACTTGAACGTCAAACTGAGCTTGGGGATGAAGTTGATCCCATTGTAGTTGTTGAGTCCAAGAAAGAGGAAAAAGTTTACCTTGAGCCGCTTGACATCTTACCACCTCTTCCAACCTTACCAGCGCCACCCATCGCAGGTGCAACATTTGAAAAGCTAGCACAAATAACCGTAACAGACCACATCGAGCTAGGAGGAGGATGTGTTGATGTTTATCGCAATGATGGTAAGTTTGGAAGTGGAATGTTTATGGCAATCTTGGTGTTTTTGTTATGTTCTCTTCCATTTTGCATGTCTTGGACTATGGTTATATGTGTTAGGTTCGCGTAATCCCCGAATATGCGCAATGAAAAATTAAAAATTTAAAAATATCGTGCCACAATAATTACAACAGTACCCCGGATCCGGTATGATTTTTAACTATCTTGTAATTTCCAATGGTTGTATAAAAATAATTCAAGTTTTTATTTATACTTTTTATTGTACTCCTATTATCGTAGGGATTGAAGCGATTTCTAGCCCCTTTCTGATTTCAAGAATCTAAGCATTTCTCCTCTAAAGTAGTCAATACTTTGAGCAGGAACAAAAAATTAGAATTTCGCTAGTAATTTTGATTCTTTACTAACCTAGTTTATGGAGTAAATATAATTAATATTAATTCTTGTTTTCAACTTGTGATAAAAGAATTAATACATTGAACAAAAGACAAAATTTTGGTGGAATAAATGATGGAGGAAAAAATAATTTTCTCTCTCTATTTTTCACTATAGCTAAAAATTTGAGGATTATTATTGTCCTCTAATTTTCGGCCATCATGGTATAAATAGAGGGCTCAAAAATTTCGAGAGTCCCATTCTTAGTATTTTTGGTCTCCTTTTAATTGGTTGGAAGATATTTGGTTTACCCAAAATTCTCTAACTATATCCTTTTTTATCTTCCAAAGATATGCCCAAAAAATTTAAACTCTTGAGTTTTCATATTTTTTCAACAACCTTCATGGGCCTTTCCTAATGGGTCTTTTTGAATTGGACTTGGACACTAAAATAAATCCCATAATTAATCCAACTAATTATTTTAGCGCAAATTTAATTAATTAATTCCATCTATCCCACCTAATCAAATTAGGCCTAATAAATAATCTAATTATTTAATTGAGTAAATTAATTTAATAATTAAATTAATTTATGGACTACATAATTAATTTGATCAAATCAAATAATTATTTCACTCCAATTGGGCTCCCTAATCTTATGAGGTCCAACAAAATAATTCAATTATTTAATTAAGTATTTAATTCAACTTTTTGAATTAATTTAAGTTCTAATTAATTAATCTTTATTAATTAATTGGATCCAACTCCTTGGATCAATTTTTATATTAGAAATATTTCATCAAGTTGTGTGTGACCATTTAGGTTCGCAACTAAGCTAGTAGTGAGTTTGTAATATTTGCAATTTATGAATAATAATTATTTTAATTAATTAATCTAATTAATTAATCCGCTTGAAATTAACTCTTTAATTTCAACAACCTCACATGTCATGGGAAACACCCAGTAAGTGTATCATGACTATCTAAACTTAGGTGAAATAGCGAGTGAACCTTATTTAATTATGAGTACCATACACGTAATGTCCTTCCTTCAACTAATCTCCTGATTGAGTATAGGGCATAGATTAATAGTCGAAACCCTAATTGCTCAACAACTATGATTCCATTTCAAGTTTCAATTACTCATGATGAAACGTTAGAAATTCCCATCTAACATTCATCTTACCTTGGTCAAGGACTTTTGAGTAATGAACTATAAAAACATAGAAGATTCACTTGTTCTGACAGACAAGTGACGAATCATTTATTGACTACTCATTAACCTTCATACATATCAATGAAACATCCAACGTACCCTCTTTGTGATTTTCAGGTAATTAGAAGATACATCAAAATAGAACATGACATGCACAAGGCTACCTGGTGTCTCAAGTCTAAGGACTAAACCATGTACTATCCTATTATAAAAATTCTTATTTTGATAAATAAGTTTCCAATTAAGAATTTCTAGTGGGCATGTATCAGTGTACTTGTTCCCTAACAAGCAACTCCATACATGCACTATATTCCTACGCTAATGTTTATGGAACGAGAGCATATTCCATGATCACCATCAAATGCGTGACCATGCCCCGTATCTAAGTTTGGTCTAGGTACTTTATCTAATTATTATGTGCAATTAAAGATAAAGAAAATTATCTATTTTATTAATATGATTTGATAAAAATTATTTTTACAAATATAAGAATATAAAAGGTGCTCAATGTAATGGGTGCGTTGGGCACTACTTTAACAGTAAGTAAATATCATTGTCTAGTTGTTTGGGCATAAAGAAACACTTTTTAGTACAACTTATGTTTTCATGCCTTTGTAGTTGTAACTAATTATACGTTGGAATTATGGATATGTGGCACTTTATGTCATGTATATAAATTTGGTTCTTGGCATTGTCATATGGTTGATTGCCAAAATATGGTAAATCACCAAATCCAAATCTTGCCAAACTTTGATCATGGTATAGATTACGCATGCATAATTCTCCATACTTTGCAGTTTCATAGAGGTAAGTTGAACCAAATTAGTGGAAGGGTGATTTTAGACTTCCAATAATGGAATGATCATCATCAGATTTGATATAGTTAACAAGTGTTTTGCATTAAAGATTTCTGATACAAGAAAAAAATTTGATTGAATTGGATACTTCTTTATGATCTGGCAATATATAAGATAGAAAATTTCTGAGTCACTTGTTTATGATATTGAAATATAAGATTGAATTTTTCCATAGTCATTCTTGTTAGAGTAGTGCCCGACGTACCAATTGTTCTGGCCGTTCTTATACTCTTGCGAATCATTCTTATTTATATTAATATCATTTAAATGATAATTTTTATCTTAAATTCATCATAAGAATTAGATAAAGTCCTTAGATCACACATAGCTATGGGGCATGGTTGCGCATATGATGGTGATCGTGGAATATGCCTCTAAGGCTGTGATCTTAAAATGTTCCAAGTTAAGGATTAATGAGATGGGACATCATTGATCCCTTTGAAACTTGCGCATATGATGCAGGCTCTAAAGAAGGATGCCTCATTCCATAGGTATTGGTGTGGAGACACTAGTGCATGTATGTGGGTGCTTGTTGGGAACAAGTACACTGAACAACCCCACCTAAAAATTCCCAATTGGAAATATTCTATTGTCGAATGGGAATTTTCTCGTTATGATAGTGCAAGAATTAGTCCTTAGACTTGAGGCACCATGGTAACCTTGTGCATGACATGTTGTACTTTGATGTATTTTCCAATTGCATGACAATCACAAGGGGTTTATATTGGGTGTAACATCTTCATGTATGAAGATTAATGAGTGGCCAACAAAGGATCCGTCACCTATCTAGATGAATAGGTAAATCTCCTATTTGTTCCACTATACTTGACTCTAAAATCCTTGGCCAAGGTTGGATGGAAATTAGACGTGGGGTTTTCTAATTATTCATCATCGAGTCAAGCTACTAAGAATGGAAATATAGTTATTGAGTTAATAGGATTTCGACTCCATATCCATGCCCTAGGCTCAATCGGGAGATTAGATGATGGAATGACTGTACTTGCATGGTATTCGTAATTGAAATAGGTTCGCACATTCACCTGAGACTAGAAGTCATGATGCATTTCTAGATACTTCCGATGTCTTGTGATTTTTTTGAATTAATGAGTTAATTTTAAGAGAATTAATTAATTGGATTAATTAATCAGAACAATTAATTGTTCAACTAAATCACAAGAGTTGTGAGCCCATGGCTAGTTTAAAGTGAACCTAAGGGGTCACACACAAAACTTGGACAAGTCCATTTCTAGCCTAGAAATTAATCCAAGTGTTGGATTAAATTAATTAATGTGATTAATTAATTGGGTTAAATTAATTCAAGTGTGGAATTAATTCAAATAATTAATTAGATCAATTGATTAGACCTAATTATATTAGGAAACCCAATTGGAACATTTAATTAATTGATTGGATCAATTAAGTAAGATGGGCATAATTTATTAAATAAATTAATTTAATTAATTGGATCAATTAAAGTAGAGCCTAATTGATTACTTAGATCTAGGCCCATTAGGTATGGGCTTGTAGGAAGCCCATTAGGAAATTGGATTGAAAATCCAATTCCTAGAGGTAGTTGAATTGGAATTCAATTTCTATGAGGTAATAAGGAAAAAGGAAAGTCCTTATGGGATAAGAAAACTTAACAAAAGAGTTGGAGATAAGAAAGGAAGAAGAGTCCTATATAGAAAGAACTTATGATAGTCTTGATTGACAATCTTCTTGGATATTTTTATGGGGATTTTAATTGTAGATTTTTGTGAAGAAAAATAGTTTTCTTTCATCTCCAAAATTCGTCTCTCCTTTCCTTTCAATCTCCAAAAGTTCACCAACCTTTTATCTAGTTTAATTCTTGATTTAATTGTTGAAATAAGAATTAAATTAAACACCTAAAATACTAATTGTTAGTGTGTCCTTGTTCCAAACAAAATCATTTTGGGATAGAATTATCGAATCGAAAACTACTAGCATAGGATTCGGTTGCGAGTGGGCATCCAAGGTGTGGATACTGTTAGAAAGATAATATTTGGGATCCTAGAAGCGAATTAGATTTCAATCAAAGGGGTTTTGAATTGAAGAACATGGAGATACTTTCATTCAGGGATAACGATTTGAATCGTTTCAATCCCTACATTAGCCGGAGTGCAAATTAATGTAAGAGTTTATGAAACTTTCTTATTTTAACTAACAGAAAACGCACAACTAAGTAATCGTGAAAGGATTTTGGGATTCGTTTTAATTACATGTGATGTAATGTATATTTATATTTTTGAAATTTTTTAAATTCTGCTGTGTATACGTTTTTCGAGATCACGCGAACCCAACAGTGGTATCAGAGCCAAAGTTCGTGCGTTTCTGATACTTTTCAATTATATTTATTTAATATATGTGATAGATTAAATATTTATATGTGTGATTTGTTTTGAATCAATTAATTTCTTTGTTTAGGATTAATATTATTAATCGTTTTAAATGTTAAAACATTTTAAGAACTGAGATGAGTTAAGAAATTGGATTTCTTGATTTTCAAGAATTTCAAGATTTATGAATTCTTGAATTTCTTGATCCAAAAATTTCAAGATTTGTGAAATCTTGAATTTCTTGAAACATGGCAAGAAATAAATAAATCAAATAAGTTGATTTATTGATCAAGAAAATTTATTTTTATCAAGTTTTTCAAAATTTCTTAATAAGATCAAGAAACTATGAAATCAAGATTTTGTGAAAATCTTGAATTCTTGAACATTAAAAAAAAATTAGAGTGTCGACCACCCGATGTGTGACGTCGGGTGGGCTGCCAGTCACCCAGCGCAAGGGTACCGGCACCCGACGTGTGGGCGCCCAGCCACCCGACGTGACGTCGGGTGGGCTGCCGGCCACCTAACATCGGGCGCCGGGTCGTCCACTGGCACCCGGCGTGCGGGCGCCCCACCACCCGACATGCGGGCGCCCAGCCACCCGACGTGTGACGTCGGGTGGCCAGTCGGCACCCGACGTGCGGGCGCCCAGCCGCCCGACGGGTGGTCTGCCCAGCCACTCGACAGACAACAGCCTTATTGAACTGTTGTCCATCCCGCCTCGTTACATAATTATTACATGAAGTTTATAATTTTTCATTTTAAAATTAAATGTTAATTTTAATTTTTGAAAAATTATTTTTCATAAAAATCCAAAATTGAAAGAAATTGCACATAACATAATCGGTAAATTTATATGTTTTCATTATCATGTGATGATTTATGTTAAGCATGCTAGTTGGATGATCATGGAGCCTAGGCCAATGTGATTGGTTTAATTTTATGCATAATTGGTTATTTTGGGGTTTTAATTAAAATGAGGCATGCGAGTCTCACCTTTCTCTATTTTATTCTTGTAGTTTTAGCAAATGTAATGAGAGTAGAATTAGGCGATGAGATTAATCTTTTTATAATTTGGCGAACATTACAAGAAGATTGAATGAAGACGGAGGAAAAGCAAGGAAACAAGGCCCATGAATGTATGAGATATATTTATGTAATAGATAGGTCTATTTGCATTTTAATTATCACCATTAGATTGACCTAAATCCAATTTGGCTCAAGTGGATCGCATAGAATTAAAGGCTCATGATCATCTATTTATTTTAGGATGTATATGATACATGTTGTGTTTATTTAATGCTTCCTTATGATGTATGCTTGTCATCGTTAAGATAGTGAACATTAAATAAACAAGAAAAGAAAACGATGAGACCTTATATAATAAATCTAGTATGACCCTCACTTGAAAACATTTCAAGTTAAGAACCTTTATTAGTTTGATATCAAGCATAAATGGGCAATATTGGGTAGGACCCAATCGTCCATGCCTTCCATCAAAAGTAGTGGCATGCCGATACGCTACCACATTTAGTCCGTTAGCCATGAGTCGTGGGATATGCTTAGTGTAGGCAAGCTGTGACCACTACTAAGCATTGAGATGCCCATGGGGTGGACTCGTCTTTATTGTTGGCCATGAGTCGTGGGACGTTTAGATGCTCCATCTACATGGATGTTTGATGGGTAATGTTTGACACTTATTATCATATGAGCTCATAAAATTGGGGTGTATGGGAAGAGGTGAGGCAAAATAGCTTGAGGGTTGCATGGGGATGCAATTGCTAATGTTGTTAGCTACCTTTTAGTTTTGTTGTATGGGCTCATAAAATTGGGGTGTATAGCAAGGCTAGTTGGACCTCAAGCCCATTAAGAAATTAGATTTCCCGAATTTTCATCTAGAAGGTGATGGGATTTGAATAAAATAGTGGGAGACATTTATGATTAAAGACCATATCATAAATGGATATTAATTGAATGAATGCTTAAATTTCTGCCTCGCATAGGATAATGGTTATTGCTAGTAATTCCACATAGGATAATCTAGACAAATAGACAAACTTTCCAGCTCAATATAGATGTTTGTCACCATTGTGTATATTTAGGGCATAAAGAGGAAACACAAGTATTGACTTTCTTAGTTGAATTAGAAGGGGTTCTAATTCAAGTTTGTACATTGTTGATATCAATCATTAAGGTTGATAATTTTTTTCTTGGATATTGAATATCGGATACGATCCCATCTTTGCAAGGGGTTGTAGTGGATGACAAGAAAAATGGAGACTAAGATAAAGGACGATCCTTAAGCTTGAGAATAAAGTAAGTGTTTCTTTATTGGCTATAGGAATGATCCACTTAACTCTGGATAGAATTAGAATAGTATTAGTTAATTGTCTTTGCTACATTGACAAATGAACTATACAATCCCAACATTCCATGCTACATAATCAACAAAGTAATCTAAGAATTAGATAATCAAAACAGTCGTAAAGACGATCTTTAGTACTTATGAAGCACTAAGGATTTTTTTTTGGAGTTCGGTTATGGAGAACTGAAACTTAGATGCTTCATCTAGTTTTTAGTCTAAAGTAGATGACTTGAAGTCTATGTCTAAATTCATGTTCATCATAAATGGTGGGATGGTTAGTTGGAAAGAGTTCCAAACTTGTAACAACCGTGGATTCCACCACCGTGATTGAATACATCTTGGCATACGATGCTGCAAAAATGGATTGTTTGGATAAGGAACTTAATCTAAATGTTAGATGTAGTTCCAACCATTGTTGATTGAATACTGGAGTACTGCGATAACAATGAGGGCTATTGCACAAGCAAAGAAGCCAAGGTCTCATCAAAGAATCCAAGCAAAAATAGATTAGCGATACCCTGGTTATGAAAATCATTGGTAGAGGCAACATCAGCGTGGAAAGATTTGCCTCAGCAGAAAATATAGCAGACCCACTGTTTTAACCCTTTAGATAAGTATTTGAAGGACATCTTCAGAAGATGGACTTTAATACGAGCGCAATTATCTCTAGGACAAGTGGGAGATTATTAGAGTAGTGCCCGGCGTGCCAATTATTCTGGCCGTTCTTATACTCTTGCGAATCATTCTTATTTATATTAATATCATTTAATTGGCAATCTTTATCTTAAATTCATCATAAGTATTAGATAAAGTCCTTAGATCACACATAGCTATGGGGCATGGTTGTGCATATGATGGTGATCGTGGAATATACCTCTAAGGCTGTGATCTTAAAACGTTCCAAGTTAAGAATTAATGAGATGGGACATCATTGATCCCTTTGAAACTTGCGCATACGATACAGGCTCGAAAGGAGGATGCCTCGTTCCATAGGTATTGGTGTGGAGATACTAGTGCATGTATGTGGGTGCTTGTTGGGAACAAGTACACTGAACAACCCCATCTGAAAATTCCCAATTGGAAATATTCTATTGTCGAATGAGAATTTTCTCATTACGATAGTGCAAGAATTAGTTCTTGGACTTGAGGCACCATAGTAACCTTGTGCATGACATGTACTTTGATGTATTTTTCGATTGCATGACAATCACAAAGGGTTTATATTGGGTGTAACATCTTTATGTATGAAGATTAATGAGTGGCCAACAAAGGATCCGTCACCTATCTAGATGAATAGGTAAATCTCCTATTTGTTCCACTATACTTGAATCTAAAATCATTGGCCAAGGTTGGATAGAAATTAGACGTGAGGTTTTCTAATTATTCATCATCGAGTCAAGCTACTAGGAATGGAAATATAGTTATTGAGTTAATAGGGTTTCGACTCAATATCCATGCCCTAGGCTCAATCGGGAGATTAGATAATGGAAGGACAGTACTTACATGGTATTCGTAATTGAAATAGGTTCACACATTCACCTTAGACTAGAAGTCATGATGCATTGCTAAATGCTTCCCATGTCTTGTGGGTTCTTGGAATTAATGAGTTAATTTCAAGAGAATTAATTAATTGGATTAATTAATCAGAATAATTAATTGTTCAACTAAATCACAAGAGTTGTGAGCCCACGACTAGTTTAAAGTGAACCTACGGGGTCACACACAAAACTTGGACAAGTCCATTTCTAGCCTAGAAATTAATCAAAGTGTTGGATTAAATTAATTAATGTGATTAATTAATGAGATTAAATTAATTCAAGTGTGGAATTAATTCAATTAATTAATTAGATTAATTGATTGGACCTAATTGGATTGAAAAACCCAATTGGAATATTTAATTAATTGATTGGATCAATTAAGTAAGATGGGCCTAATTAATTAAATGAATTAATTTAATTGATTAGATCAATTAAAGTAGAGCCTAATTGATTACTTAGGTCTAGGCCCATTAATTGTGGGCTTGTAGGAAGCCCATTAGGAAATTGGATTGAGAATCCAATTCCTAGAGGTAGTTGAATTGAGAATTCAATTTCTATGAGGTAATAAGGAAAAATGAAAGTCCTTATGGGATAAAAAAACTTACCAAAAGAGTTGGAGATAAGAAAGAAAGAAGAGTCCTATATAGGAAGAACTTGTGATAGTCTTGATTGACAATCTTCTTGGATGTTTTTATGGGGATTTTAATTGTAGATTTTTGTGAAGAAAATAGTTTTCTTTCATCCCCAAAATTCGTCTCTCCTTTCCTTTCAATCTCCAAAAGTTCACCAACTTTTTATCTAGTTTAATTCTTGATTTAATTGTTGAATTAAGAATTAAATTAAACACTTAAAACACTAATTGTTAGTGTGTCCTTGTTCCAAACAAAATTATTTTGGGATAAAATTATCGAATCGAAAACTACTAGCATAGGATTCGGTTGCGAGTGGGCATCCAAGGTGTGAATACCGTTAGAAGGATAACATTTGGGATCCTAGAAGCGAATCAGATTTCAATCAAAAGAGTTTTGAATTGAAGAATATGGAGATACTTTCATTCAGAGATAACGATTTAAATCGTTTCAATCCCTACATCAGCCGGAGTGCAAATTAATGTAAGAGTTTCTGAAACTTTCTTATTTTAACTATCAGAAAACGCACAACTGAGTAATCGCAAAAGGGTTCCGAGATTCGTTTTAAATACATGTGATGTAATGTATATTTATGTTTTTAAAAAATTTTAAATTCCACTGCGTATACGCTTTTCGGGATCGTGCGAACCTAACAATTCTTACAATACAAGATAGAATTTTCTTACAAACATTCTTGCAATATAAGATAGTATTTTTCCAACAAACATTCTTGCAATATAAGATATAATTTTCACACAAACATTCTTGCAATATAAGATAGAATCCCCCCTACCAAACATTCATACGCAGGGAAATACATGAGGGGATTGCCCAAGTTAAACTACGGACATACATATAAGTTGGGCAACACGTTCGCATTAAAGTTGAGCTAACATCACTCATACCCGTCCTATTCTAATAAGTAAAACACTATTAGCCTAAATATATTGACCAAAATTTGCACCATTTGGCATAGGTACATACTTGCATAGATGTATACTTGCATCATGCCACTGGTCTATTGGACCAACATGGGACTGCCTGTCCTCAGGAATGTTCTCATGAAAATTCGTTGCACTTATTTGAGGGACATATGTTGGAGCAAGCTGTTCCTCCAGACCATGGGGTCACCAATTTCTCCCCCTTTATGGACGTAAATGGATGGAAGATTTTCTTAACACTTGTCCGTGAGAGCTTTCCGATAAAGTGTCGGATATGATTATGGGAGTGTGAGGATTTCTTCCAAATTCATCGTGTGTTTCAGGGTTCATTGTTCTCTGATGCTGAACTTGAAGCACAACATCTGTAGAGAAAATCAGTTTCATGTTATGCCAATTATCAGGCGTCCCATTAAAGAATTTGGCAGCATCCGGATAAACCTATGCACAAACATGTATTTTAAGGTCAGAAAAAGCAACGGCAAGTCATGATGTAATGCCCTAAATTTTATCAAGATAATTACGCATTTTATTTAATAGGCTTATATCAAGAAAACTTTTTTAATCGTAATTATTGGGATTATTTTTAAAATCTCAAGGGGTTTACATAGATAGAGTTCTTGGGCCTTTAGGACATTGGAACTAGTTTCGCTGTTAGACTAAGAGTTTTATAGAAATACAACGTTGAGTCCTAGTAGGGTTAGGGATTTGAGTTTGATTAGAAGTATATATATCAACAGATAACATATTTTCATAGCACATCTTTGGGTTAAGGATTGAAGGTGGGCGACGCGGAGTGAGGTAAATAAATTCTACTTTGCTATCTTTTAGTTTAGGTAATATGTAATGGAAATCTTTCTTCAGACGGTTGCATGCATATAGGCACATTGCAGTGTTAGATTTACAATGTCAAAGAGAATCACAGAAGCAAAGAAATAGAAGCATAGGTATATGACGTGGAATTGATTTTGTGGGACTAAAATTATAATGGAACCTTGGCATTAGATTAAACAAAAGTAAGGTAAATTTATATGGAAACCAGAATGGAAATCTTATTTTCTGAACAGATAAATTCTTGTGGGGTTTTTCTTGAATAAATTAATGAAATCAAGTGCACCATTTTTCGTACACGTGGAGATAACCGATTCATGAGTAAACAAAGGCTTTTAGGATTTTGTGTAATCTACTCTAAAATTGGCTGATTTGCATGACTATTTGGGGACTTAAATTATTCTGTTATCCCTGTGATTTCTTTAGTATCTTGTTGAGAAGGATAATGTATGTGTATGAATTAACTTATGGTTTTGAACTACTAGTGAACTAATTATCTTAACTAATACATAAGTAATTTATTAAATTGAGATTGACCATGTTAAAATGGTAGACAATTTAGTTCCACGGATACGAAACCTCCAGCTTTATTTTAGTATTTTAGTCAGTAGATTTTAATCATATTTTGCTATCTATTTCGTGATTTAGATTTGGTTGAGAAAGAAGCTGTTTTAGAAGCTTTCGAATTCGAGGTAAGTAGTTCTTGGAATTTTTCTACATTTATTTTTTGTTACCATTATTATATAATATAATATTGCTAATGATTTGACAAAATTTGCTCATTGTCTTGGATTCTCCTTATTTTCTGAATAATAAAAAAAAAATTACTTTCATATTTCTGAAAGACAATGAGTATTTTTAAACAATTTGGATATAGCATACAAACGAAATTGTTTTTATGATTGCTTCAGAAAGATCGAATTTTTAAAATTTGACTGCTTTGTTATATGGAGTGAGATATTATTTTTGTTAAGTTCTCAGATTGACCTGCGTCTGTTTTGGGCCCCTTTTTGGAGATTTTGGTCGGTGTTAGGAATTAGTTTCCAATATATTTGTCTTGGCCGCCAGTAAGATTTCAGCTGGAACTTTTGTCTTAGACCATGGATACGCACTAGCTAACATCCCATGCTATGGGCTATAACAGTGGTTGTAGTGTTTATATAGGAGCCAACTAGAAGAATTATTTTGTGCATTTTGACTTTGGATGAATTCTTACTTGTCTCCATGAAATTATCTTGTACATTGATATTTGATTATTCATATGTATTACTGTAATATATTTGGAATTGTGCTTGCTTGATCTGATAGAACAATATTAAGAATTGCTTATTGAGTATGCAGCTCACCTCTTGTTAATATTTTTCTTTCAAATAGTTAGTTTGCTCTGGACCTAAGAAAATTCAACTGAAGATTCGAGTTTTAGAAGTTTAGTTTTGAAATTTTGGGAGACTTGGAGTTATTAGTTTTATTGATTTAGAGGATTTGAGAATATTGGTATATAAACTCATTAATAATATTAATTTCCTGCTATTCAAATAATTGACAAGAAAGGTTAGATGCTCTCTATATTTGGATTGATAAATTTATTGAAATTGGTATGCTTCCACTTAGGTTTTGGATTTGACTCGATTTTTGAAGGCTTCATATCGTTGCGGTGTGGAGTGATGGCTTAGTTGTGTTGTGTCCAAACACTACAAGAAATAGGTGAAATAGCGACGCAAATCTTAACGACAATATTATATTTCATCGCTAAAATTAAAGTTTACGACGAAAAATTGTGAAATCATCACTAAGATGATATCAACGGACTCGTTAGCGACAACGTAGATATATCGTCGCTAACATTCTTCCCAATTAGCGATGAATTATACAAAGTTGCCGCTAAATGTAACACTTAGCGACGAAATAGTTCTATCGTTGCTAACATATATTTGATTTTTGCTTTTTTTTTTAAATCTTAGTAACGAAATATTATGTTTCGTCGCTAAGTTTAATTCATTTTTTGTTTTTTTAGTCAAATTGTAGCGACAACATCATGGTCGTCGGTAAGGTTAATTTTTTTTTTATTAATTTTAGCGGCGACTTTATTATTTTCGTTGCTAAGGTTAATTTTTTTATTTTTAGATATTAGCGACGAGTTTCTTATAATCATCGTTAATTTAATTTATTTTTTTATTTTTTTTTAAATATTAGCGATGAAGTATTTAAATTCGTCGCTAGCTAAATATGTTAGCGACGATATTTGCTTATTTCGTCGTTAATTTGTAGGGCTTAATTGACCGAAATCGGCCCTCCCCCCTCCCATTTTTTGAAATTCCCCATTTCTCTATTTCTTCTTTCTCTCGCCGGAATTCAGTCAGCCACCATCACCGCCATCACCATCATCTCTGTCTGCCACACCACCCTAACGTCCATGTTTGTTTGTCACTTCATCGGTGCCCCTCGCTACTCAACATCGCCAGTAGCCCCTCGCTGCTCAACGTCGTTGACGCCACCAACCGCTACATCCGACGGCCCTGCTCTCAGTCGCTGACAAGGTGTCTTGTTCTTTGATTAATTTGAAGCTTCATACTCTTATTTAAGGTAAAAATTAGTTTCTTACCTTCTTGATTTTGATATTATGTGTATGCTGATAGTGGGTTGTGCCTTTTTGTTCCCTATGATATTTGGACTTATGTTCTTCTTGAACAAATTGTCATATTAATAATTTAGAAAACTAAGAAATAAACAAACTAATCTATTCTGATGGGTTTTCTTGACAGAGAGGAGTATTTGGGACAAATGGTAATGGATAAGTGGTGATAAGTGCAGAACTTTTTCGCAAGTGATACTTCAATGAAATAATTCTGAAGTCTTGTGAGGTGGACTATATCCGTGGAGTTTAAGAATGCAAGACTTACTGCAATAATTTTACATGCAAAATGTGATGAACTATTTTCCCTACGCGGTAGTTACTGATAATGCTGAATTTGAGTTATTAATATTATTTGATTTTATGTTCCTGTGTAGCATAATGTGAAATGTGATAAACTATTGCCGCTGTGTGGTAGTTACTGATAAGGCTGAATTTGAATTAGTGATATGATTTGGCTTTCTGTTCCTGTGTATCATATGTACTAGGCTTGTCACAAAGGATGCTGCTATTGAGCCTTCTTGGTCTTATTTAGGTTGTAATACAAAATAATGGGGGATACTCGAATATGATTTAGACAGTGTCATCAACCAATTAATTTAAGAACTTTTTATAATTCTATGTACCTATTAATTTAAGAACTCAGAAGTGGCTAGAACTTAAGAATATAAATAATTTTTGTGTTTACTTTCTATTTTTTTTTTTTTCTTTCGGATTATGTTTTGTGGCTTATCAAATCACTTTCTATAGAGCTAAAAAGGGAGTACCAATGTCTAAATAGATATATCTTTCAAAGAAATAAAAAAAATTAAAGTAAAAAGTGGAGTATTCTTTATATGCGAATTAGAATACAAAATATCACCTTTCATATTAAATTAATTTTGACTTTCTGTGCGTATGCATTCACAAACCTTAGACCCCGTTTGGAATTTAGCATCAAAAAATTTTAAAATGTTGAGTGATTTTAAAATTTGATATTAAATTCTGAATTATCCAATTTGGACAGTTTGAGAACATATACTTAATTGTGGTTTTATTAATATGTTATTTATCTCGTGTACGTGATTAACTATTTTGGTTCGTATCTCCCTTTATTTTTCGGGTACACTGTAATATGTGTACTTGGAGAACTATGGAAAGATGCTGTCGAAATATTTACGTGCATGAAATAAAGTGGTCATACTTATAAAACCACAAATAAGTGCACGTTATTGAATGGGATAGGCCCCTTACCAAAGAATGGAAGAAGAAGTGGGAGCAATGCATGCCATTAATGAATATGAATGCTTTCAAATCAATTATCTAATTACCAGGTCGTATAATTATGGATCAAAATTGGATAATGAATCAGAATCAAGTTGCTCCAGAATATAGAAATGGTTTAAATAATTATTTGGACATAGCAAAGAATTATATATCAACCTTTGGGTTATCGAAGATTCGTTGTACTTGTCGAAGGTATGGAAATTTGTGTCAATTGAATTTGGATTACGTTCGAGGACACCTTTATAGATGGGGGATTTCTAAATTATACAAAGTGTGGACTTTTCATGAAGAAGTTACTATACCAATTATTGATATGGATCCTGTTAATGAAGTTGAACATGCCAATGACGATGAAGAAGATGACACTTTTTTTGACATGTTAAATGACTTAAGGGATGCTGAAGTTGTTGGTAGTAGTGGGGTTCGACGGAAGGATAATAATGAGAACCCATCTGCAGAGGAGTTGGGAGAAAGTTATATATCAATGTTTGAAGAAGCACATCAAGAGTTATATTCCGGCAGTACTAATTTTTCTGCATTTAGTTTCTTAGTGAAATTAATGCATGTGAAGGTGTTGAATGGTTGGAGCAATAAATCATTTAATATGTTGCTTCAATTGTTGCGAGAAGTATTTCCAAAACTGAATGCAATTCCAACCTCTCATTATGAAGCTAAGAAAATATTAAGAGAGTTAGAGTTGGGATATGAATCTATACATGCCTGTAAAAATGATTGTATTTTATTTTGGGATGAACACGAGGGCAAAGATACATGTTCGACGTGTAAGAAGCCCCAATTTAAGTATGATGAGGCGAACAATAAAACAATCCCTCAAAAAGTCCTTCGATATTTTCCTTTGAAGCCAAGACTAAAGCGGTTGTTTTTGTCAAAACATATAGCAAGAGATATGAGAGGGCATAAAGAAAAAAATGTTGAAACAGACGGGGTACTGAGACACCCAGCTAATGCTGAAGCGTGGAAAGAGTTTGACAAATTGCATGAAATATTTGCAAATGATCCTAGAAATGTTCATTTGGGCTTGGCAACAAACGGTTTTAATCCGTTAGGAAACATGTCAAATGCTTACAATATGTGGCCAGTTTTATTTGTGTCGTATAATTTGCCCCCATGGAAAATGATAAAACTATCGTACATGATTATGTCTCTTTTAATACTTAGGCCTGAGGCAACTGAAAAAGAGATATGTGTGTACTTGCGTCCTTTAATCAATAAATTGAAAGAGTTATGGAGTGAGGGGATAGAAGCATATGATGCAACTACTGAACGAATATTTCGATTACATGTTGTTATATGGATAATTCATGACTTTCTAGCATATGGGATAGTATCTAGGTAGAGTACTAAGGGTTATATTGCATGTCCTGTATGTCTTGAAGATACTGTAAGTCAAAAATTGCGCAGTAAAATATGTTACATAGGCCATCGTCGATTTCTACATGATAAGCACTCATGGTATAAAAATAAGAGTTTCAATGGGAAGTTTGAAAGTGAAGGTCCACCACGAACCTTTAGTAGTAGTCAGATTTTAACTCAGTTAGATGCGCTGCCTGAAGTGACCTTTGGTAAAAATCATGCGGTGACCAGCAAAAGAAGACGATTAGTTGGTGATACAAATTGGGTTAAAAAGTTAATTTTCTTTGAGTTAGAGCATTAGTTAGACTTGAAGTTGAGGCATAATCTGGATGTTATGCATATTGAAAAGAACATTTGTGATGCTCTGGTTGGCACATTGTTGAGTATAGACAGGAAGTCAAATGACACAGTCAAAGCTCGGTTAAACATGCAAGATATGGGTATAAGGAATGAATTGCATCTGAAGAAGACTGGGGATAGAGTCAGCAAGCCACATGCAAGTTACACATTCACTTTGGAAGAAAGCATGAATTTTGTTGGTTTTTAAAATCTGTGAAGTTCCCCGATGGTTATGCTCTAAATATCTCAAGGAATGTAAATGTGAATGATGGAAAGTTATATGGCTTGAAGATACATGACTGTCATGTCCTTTTGCAAAGATTACTTCCAATCACCATAAGGAAGTTTTTACCAAATGATATATGTGGCACAATTGTTGAGTTATGTGACTTTTTCAAAAAACTCACTTCAACAACTTTACATATTGCAGACTTGAAAAAAATGGAGGGGGGCATAGTATTCATTTTGTGCAAGATGGAAAGAATATTTTCTCCAGCATTTTTTGACATTATGGTTCATTTGTCAGTTCATTTACCCCGCGAGGCCATATTAGCTGGACCTGTTTCATCACGATGGATGTACCCATTTGAAAGATATTTGTAAACACTCAAGAAGTATGTTTGCAATATGGCAAGACCAGAGGGGTCTATTGTAGAGGGATATGTTGTCAATGAAGCATTGACTTTCTCATCTTTGTATATGAGCCAAATTAAAATAAGATTTACTAGATCGGAACGTAACAAAGATGCTACTCAACCCATTTTATTCACCTTAAGTATTTTCAATCAATAAGTAAGAATGATAGGCAACCAACAAAATTATAAATTGCTTCTTGCTTTACATAAGAAAGCACATTGGTATGTTCTCAATAATTGCAAGGAAGTCGACCGATATAAAAAGTAAGATTTCAAATTATATTCTATTTTTTTGTAATTTTGATTGAATTCATAATAGTTATATATATTTGTGTGTTGTGAACATTTGCAATTTCTTTCATCAAGAAATCATTCTTCCTGCATTCTACAATGTCACGAGGAGCAATTTCTGTAATGGTTTAGGGACAAAATGATTAAGCTAAGAAATCAAAAAAATCCGGAGGCTACAGATGAATTATACTCTCTAGCATTGGGACCTGATATTGAAGTCCGACTATATGATGCTTGTATTATTAATGGTGTTCGATACCATACACTATCTCGTGATACTCGTCAGACTACTTAAAATAGTGGGATTAGTGTGCCATCATTCGATAAAGGTGATAGCTTAGATTTTTGGAGTTTTGAAGGATGTTGTTTTAATTTTTTACACGTTTGGATATAAGGTATATTTATTTATATTGGTTCCAATGTAACCCCAAAAAAAAATCAGTAGTGCAAGAGTTCAGTGTAACATGTATTGATACGTCTAAGACATGGTATGAGGATGATCCATTCATTTTGGCAACTCAGGCAAGATAAGTTTATTACTTGGATGATATAAAGCATGTAGAAAGATGAAAAGTTGTACAAAAGGTGCAGCATCGAGAGATATATAAAGTAACCGAAAATGAAGATAAAAATAGCGAGGAACATGAATTTAAAAGCTCATCCAACAATGAGTCTAATCAAAATATTTCATCAAATGAGATAAGCTTAAATGTTCATGAAAATTTAGAAATTTCAGATCTTTGCAAACTAGACATTCAACCTCAGCATATAGAATTGTTGGATACACAAGCAAGTTACTCTAAGAACATGCATAATTTTATTAATGTTGAAGATGAAGAAACTCAGTTAGATAGTGAGGGAGAAGAGCAAATATCTGATGATGGTACCGACTAATGGTATGAACTATCAACTTTTATTTTACTTCATTCTATAAACTTCTCATAAGAAAATAATAGATATCTAATAGGTATGTTTGGTTTCCTTTCTTCGAATTGTTTTATCATTTTCTTTATCTCTAACTTTATTTCATTCCTTTATTATTGTCAATTGTCAATGTTAATAATTATTATGCCAAGCCTTATATTTACATCTTTTAATTGTGTTTACTAATTATGTTTACTAATAAAGTTCATAAATAATCTTATTTATATTATCTGCTTAATCATATATTTATTTTTTGGTAGGTATGCCTTCTAAAAGGATTGGGGATCAACCCATTATTGATTGAGCTACTTCTGACATTCTAATGGAGGAGGGTACATACGATAGTTTGTTTTGTTTTTTAACTTGTTTAATATTATCATTATTTAATAATTATGTTGAATAGCAATCTAACATATTTTTTTACTGTTGCAGCTCATACACAGAGGTAGCATCGAGATACAAGAGCCGCACATGGTGACAAACTAAGACATTATATAGAGGAGATAGGGAGGATACCATTCACATTTCGCAAATCTGATGGTCGTCCTATAGGGCAGCATTCATCCTCCTTTTTGACAAAGCTCGGTGTAGTAGTGAAGAAATTCGCACCATTACAAGTTACTGATTGGAGGCACATTACAGAGAAGCAGAAGAAGCCCAAATTTGATTGGTTGTCGGTTAGTATAATTAACTATCTTTTTTGTCGGTTTACCTTCTCTTTGATATATTAAATGCTAACATATATTTATTTTGTAGGCTATGTTTACTGTAGACTTTGGCATAAGACCAGAGTCAGTTAAGAAAGAGACCGATAGGCTGATGAGTGTTCAATACAGAGACAACCGCCAGAAGATGCACAAACACTACAAAATCTCACAGCCCTACCTTGGGAAGAGCGATTGCAACATATCCCTCATGATTTCTATGAGACTCAGGCGGATTGGGAGTATATGTGTACATTATTCGAGTTAGAAGAGTTTTAGGTAAATTTAATTATAAGTTTTAACTAATTTATTTAATGAAATCTTATATTTATTAATTTAATCTTATGATGTTTACTGCTTTAACTTATTTTGGCAAAAACGGTCAGCAACGAACTCCACAAATCGAGCAAAATTACCTTATAATCATCGCGGAGGTTCAAAGTCCTTTCTAAAATACAGTTACGATAATGTAAATATATAAAATCTTAAGTTTCATTTAAATAATTACTTTATTCATTCAGTAACATATAGCATATGTTATTTCTAGATCGATGGAACTAATAGAAAAGATCAGATTACCATTTTTAATGAAACTCACTACAGTACTACGAAGGGCAAGGTAGGAGATAGAGCTCATAGCGCATATGTAAATAATTAATTCATTTAATAATTTCTTTTTAATTTATTTGAAACTAAATATGTATGTTAACATTTATTAATTTTAGGATGAGATGGTGCAACTTCGAGGGGAGCACCAACAGTTACAGGCTCACACTGATATCGGGGATGATGCTCACGCCTTATACAACATACATATTGTAGATAGAGTGTGTGATCAGGTCCTTAGTACACGTTTGGGTACGTGCGTGTGCTTGGAAATAGGCCCAAACCTCTCAACTTGACTACTTCTGATGCTACATCATCTAGACCGACTAATGCAATGCTTAGAGATCAGCTTCATATGACACAAGATGAGCTAAAAAACACAACAACTGACCTAGCAGACACCAGGACCGACCTAGCAGGCACCAGGACTGAGCTATTTGTTTGTCAAGACAGACTTTATCTTATGGAGTCACAATAAGCTATGATTCTGCAGTATCTTGATAAGGTATCTCCCGGTGCATCGCAAGCGATACAGTCGCTGAGCTAGCAGCATCCATCCTCCTTAGCTCCACCCTGGCCTCTACCGCCTTAAACTTAGATTTGTGTAAGTGTTTCATAACTTTTTTTAATGGATTAATTATTATGTCAATGTTATTCAAATAAGTCGTTGTTGTTGTTTTGATATATACAATTATGTTTAATATATAGTGTTGATTTATTTATAATTACATCTTTGATTTGTTATTCTGCAGTTATGACTGGATCGAGAGATGAGATTCTTATTTTGATTCACATTTAGGTGTATTAGACTTATGTCTAATTTGTATATGAAGATATTTTACTTTTAATGTTGACTTTTAGAGTGGTTTGTTTAATGATTCATTTGTATGATTTGTGTATATGACACTTTCTTTAATATACAATGAGTTTTTTAATGAAATGTGTTTTAAACTTTCTTTAAATTGTTGGAATGATAAATGTCTTGTGAATGGTTGTTGGATATGTTGTGGGGTTGTTGAAAATTTGTGAATGGTTGTGATAAACAGGTTGTGGATATATTGTTTAAAAGAGGATAAAAATTTGAAATAAACAAAATATTTAAAAAAATAAATAAATTTTAGCGATGATTTTCCACAATTCGTCACTAAGATTTTTTTATTTTTTTATATATTTCATTAACTTAGCGACAAATTTTCAATAATCGCCGCTAAATTTTTCTGAATTTTTTTTTTAAAATCGTATTAATTTAACGACGAATTGTTATATTCGTCACAAAGTTTAGCTACAAAATTTGATATTTCGTTGCTAAAATCAAAACTTTAGCCACAAAATTTTAAATTTTGTCGCTAAAATCTTTTTATTATATTATTAATTTAACGATGGATTGTGGTTTTTCGTCGCTAAATCTTAAATATTTAATTTTTTTATATATTTTAGTGATGAAACTTCTTACATATTTCGTCGCTAAGTGAATATTTAGCGACGTAATTGAATTTTCGTGGCAAAAAATTTTTATGACGGTCTTATTACGGCGACTTTAGCGATGAAAATATTTCATCGCTAATATATATTGGAGACAAAAATGTAGTTGTTAGTGATGAAATTTGTCGTCGCTAAAATATATTTTTCTTGTAGTGGAATTTTGGGGCATGACCGAGTGGTATTAGAGCTTAGGATTGATTATCAATATGACTTGAGCTAACACTTTATAGAGTTGTGTGAAATCCTTTAGGAAATTGGTATATGGTGAAATATATTTGACTGAAGTGAAAAGTTTGATAATAAAATGACACTTTATTAACTAAGTTGATTGATAATAAAGTGACACTTTTTTAACTATCTTTAATGCATAATCATATCATTAACTAGGTTGATTGATTTTCTTCATATACTAATTCCTATGAGCAGAAATTAACTCATTCATATACCATAAAACTTCAAATAAAAAGTGAAAACTTGAAAAATAAACAGAAAAGAAAGACTGGAAAAACTAAATATAGCAGCATTATAAAATTTGATAAAAAAAAAGATGTTTAACTTTATTAAATTTAAATTAAACTTATGCTCCTTGCCTTGAAACTTGAGATGAATGAATCAAGCAAATTTTGTGAGATAAAAGTTGATGACCACAGTAAGACTTAATTATTAAATTAAACTAAAACAGATAATACAATTGATAGTTAACTATTAAAATTAAATGCAATATTAAATAATAAAAAATTTAAATATATATATATATATAGACAATGCGATTTGATCTATTTGCACCACAAACGCAATCAAATCATATAAGGCAGTTCAATTTTGATTAAATTTCTATGATTTATATAGAAAGTTGACACAAATGATTTGGCATGGTATAGTTCAAGAGGTTCAGGCGCTTTTTAATTTTCATGCCAGCCCTAGATAATACAGGACATTATGTTCACTCCCACTTTTATGAATATCCATATAATGCAAATTTGTTGTCACCAAAAAATAACAAATAAAGAAAATATTATAAATTGAATTTTTATTGAATTTATTGAATGAAATGAGTACAATCACTCCTTGATTCTTTGTTTCTTTTCTTCAAGAATGCCATCTTCATATTTTGAATTGTATGAAGGGAAACTTGCATGTTGATCTCCTTCAAGATTAGGTTGATCTTTAATAACATTCATTCGAGGGTTTTGCATCATTATGATCTCGAATTAAACATTATAATTTCAAAAACGTTGATTTTTTTTTATTTGGCAACTTGTTAGTGGAATCGATCCTCGGATCTCTTTCAAAGTTGATTTGATCTCTAACAATGTTAATTCATAGACTTGGCAGCAATCATTAATTAAACGCTATTATTTGATGGCCTCTATGATTAACACCTTGATTTTCACCTTAAACACAATAGATCTTGAATTTGATAAACTTGAGTTGAAAGAACTTCTTCCAATACTTTTTTTACTTGGACTTCTTCTTCTCAATTTGTGTTTAACTTTTTAGAGATGATCCCCTATTTATACTTATAGGATGAGGGCTTTTGTTATTTTTACTTAATAATATGGGAAGATTTGATAGGTTCTTCATGATGATGGGCATTTACTGATGCCTTAATCACAAGATGTAAATTGAATTATCAAAACCAAAATATCATAATTTGATACATGGTAATATTTAATTTTTTTATCAATTAAATATCTTATTTAATCTTGGAATTTATTGATAATTCTATATATAAATAAAATATAAATTGATAAGTAAACACTATATTACACATATCAATATTTATTTGGCAATAGAGTTTTCATATCAGTAATACACAAGCCTCACACTACTCACTTGGCTAATATGATTCATGCATGACACGCTACTTATATGCTAATTTGCATTAACACCTACATGGCATATATTGCATTCTTAATCATTAAACTTCTAATGCTATCACTTGATGTTAGTGGTTGAGATCCTATAATCTAATTAAGTAATTCTATATTTAGATTAAAAAAAAAGTAGATTGGTCAATATATTGGATATTCATAGGTTATATATTATAATTTTGGAAGTGTTAAAATTATTACTAGTAAGCTTACATAATTCGATTCAATTAGATCGATGTGTTTTGAAAGTATACATCCATGAATTAACATACTTGGAGTATTAGACATGATATAATGTAATTTAAGTATCATATTACAAGGTCCACATGTACATATGATTTTAGAAATACAAACTAGACAATCATTTAAGAATCGGATGTCAATCGGTTTAGAAACTAAATGAACAGTTAAGAAATTAGGGCAAAATTTTATTATCCGATTGTATAAAAATTAAAATAGATTGTAAATAGATAAATAAATATTAAGAAACACTATATTGGAGTTGTATAAGGTGTGAATAATAATAGATTTGAACCACCACTTGACACCTCAAGCTTTGCCAACTCAAGCTACCACATCAACATTTCTTCATTTCTATCTTTGAACCACGACCCAAAATCATTTTCTAAGCTATTTCACCTCCCAAAAATCCATATGAAATTTTAGAAGTTGCTCTCAAGTGATTCCAAGTAAAGAAAAAAAGTGAAGGAAGCAAAAGGAAGTAAGGAGGAGCAAGTAGATGCTTAAATGTGTGCATAGGTGAGTTTAACTCATTCTTTTGATTTAAGTTCTTGAATTGTTTGAGGGTTTATGATTTTTAAAGATTCTATTATTGTTTATAATCATGTTAGGATGTTATCTATGGTCTTATAATTCACAAAAGAGGGTTTTTTAGTTGCAAAATTGCAATAGAAATCACTAAAGACAGAAACTGTATAATTACTGATTTTTATTTTTAAAGCTTTATATATGTATAATAACTTGATCAAAACCTATATATTTCACCATATATGTGTTTATATATGTGTTTAGGTGATGTATGTAAGTTTGGAGAGATTATAAATTGAGATATGCTTTGATATTTAAAGAGATACTCAAAACTGTCATGATAGAACTTACAATTTTTGTACTATGATAAGTAGGCTGGTTTTGCTGAGGTAAATCAGTGATTTTAGGCAATTATAAATTATTATTACATTTCTATACATGTTATCTAAGTGTGGTAAAAATTTGGGAGTGATTGGATATGCTTAGGGATGTCAAAATTATCATAGAACTAAATTAGAAAATGTGAATCTGTCCCATTTGATAACTTAGCATGTTTCAACCTAGACATGTTGTTATTGAGTGTTAACAATTAGGTACATACTATTAGAGTTATAACACTTCAATTATATGATGTTTACATATATCTAAGATGAGAAATTAAGGTTTGAGGGACTAGATTGGGTTCTAGTTTGTAAAAGCTTTATTGTTACTTAGATAGCTTGATGATTAGGGTCTTAGTATGATATTTTATGCTTTCAACTTGCCAAATTGGAAATGGTGCCTAATGTTGGGTAATATTATAGGCTACTTTATATCTAAGATTAGAGGGGAACAATAAACAAATCTAGACTAAGCCACCAACTAAGTGAAAGGTAAGTAAAGATCCATTTACAACTACAATGCATGAATGTAGTATGTCTTGAAGCATTTATACCTAATTTGTTGATGATATTTAAATTGACTGGATGACAAGTATAGTATGTACCTTAAGAGTTTTATGATTCTTGAAACATGTTGAGAGCAAGATGACTTGCATTTCATATTGAACATACTATTCATAAGCATTTACATGTGCATGCATGGCATATGAGTATAGTGGAGGTTCTTGCATGCACTTTATAATTTGATACATGATTTTCAGAAAGAAAATATTTTGATTGGTCAATACTAGTGTACTGAGGCATGCGAGGCGTGCTTATGTGATATTTTAGAGCATCACAAATGTTACTTCTCAGAGGATCATAGGGGTTGACAGAGGGTGTGACTGTGGTGGTCACGAGAGGGTAGACCACTTGATGTGCCCTTATTGACTCATCTGATGGGAAGACTTCTGAAGGATCACAGGGGAAGATAGGGGGTGGACCTCTGGTGATCCCAAGAGATAGCCTCTGGACTGAGTTAATTATTTTATGGTCATTTGATTATTGATATTGTGCAGAGCTCTTTCCGGTACATAGTAGGTAGGTCAATGGCCCAATAAAATGAAGTGATTTTTAATAAAAACTCTTTGATTTATGAGTACTCAAATTTGATACATTTATAACATCATATCTTAGAGATGAGTTACATAAGATTTTATATCATACTCTTGAAATGCATGATTTTAACTTATTGAACATTAGCTCATGTAGTTCATGCATTGTAGGTGAGCATGGTGAGACTTGAGACCTCTGGTTTACTAGGCTGGCAGTGGAGCTTCTACAAGTTTTCAAAGATTAATGTAGTTGGATGACGACTTGTTGGGCTATTTTGTGGGATGTGCTTTTAATTTTACTGTTTATTGTATTATATTAATGTCTTTATCCTGTATATCACTTTCAAAACTTCTTTATGACAGAAAGTTTGAGTTTGTGATGATTTTGATAGACCTTTTTTATCATTTAAATAACTATCTATGTATATACAGTGTTACAGGATGTTAAAGTACTTTACTTTATCAGTGTTATGTCAAACTAACTAGGAAAAAAAAGTTACACACACCCATACATGCACAAATTATGTTGCACAAGCTGTTTATATATATGTATATATATTTTTGGGAGGTTGTGACAATATCTACAATCCATTTCTTTTCAAATTTATAATCATAATCTTCATTTAATGAATTTTGGAATATTTTCATGGAATTCCTTATACTTGACAACCATAATCATTTGACTTTTTGAGTTAGTGAATACAATATCTCACTCCAATATTTTCACAATATATGTGTTTTGAGGTTGTGTTAAAAAATAATTTGGGTAATCCAATAATCCACAAATTCACAGAATTCATAAAACCTAATTCATACATCTAAAAATCAGTCAAATTGTGCTAAGATCTTGCAAGTGACCAACAATACAATCAATAGTTAGGAGAGTTAAAGGGCAGCTTTGTTTATGTTTCTATTGAGCATTTTTTCATTTTCATTGTTATTTATCCATACCCGACCATAGATCGGGAACCAGCGATTCTGACCCAAAACTGTCGGTTCAAAAGGTAAAAAAATCCCAATCCTTAATCGTAACCGACAATATGGGTTACGGTTCGATTCTTGAAATTGGCCAATTTATTTCGATTTTGATTTCAAGCCCGGTTAACCACCGGTTCCGACCCTTTATTTTAAATTTTAAGTTATGTTTGGACAAATTATTATTTGTTAACTAAAATTTAATTCTATGAAATTACAACTTTTTGAAAACCAAAAAAAGGCTTGAAGTCTTAAACTTAAATTTGAATGAAATTTTTTAAACTTAAATTTGAAAAAAATATTGTTAATTTTAGAACTTAATGAAAATATTTTAACTTAAATTTGAAAAAAAAATATTGTGAACTAAAATTTAAAATTATCTAATATTCTAATTATAATAAACTTAAAAAATTAAAAAGATGCATCAACTTGAAGTTTTAAAGTTTAAACTTAAATTTCAATAAAAAAATTGCGCTTAAATTTCTTAAAATAACATTAGCTAAAATTTAAATTATAAAATTAAAAACAATTTAAAAAATAAAATATGATTTGAACTTAAATTTAAGTTGCTTATATATCCTCTTAAGGTATAGAGGATATTAGAGTAATGTCCGGCGTGCCAATTAGATTAGGCATCTTTTATACTCTTATATTTGTAAAAAATAATATTTTTCAAATCATATTAATAAAAGGTAAAAAAATTTATCTTTAATTGCTTATTATAATTAAATAAAGTCCCTAGACCAAACTTAGCTATGAGGCATGGTCACGCATTTGATAGTGATCATGGAATATGCCTCTATGGTTTTGGTGTTAAAATAGTTTCGAGTCAAGGACTTTTTAAAATGGGATACCGAATAGGCTAATAGACTCGCGCATACGATGCATGCTCTCATGAGGAGGATGTCTCGCTCCATAGATATTGGCATAGTGATGGTTCATGTATGTGAGTGCTTGTTAGGAAACAAGTACACTGAACAGGCCCACTGGAATTTCTTAATTGGAAACTTATCTGTCGAGATAAGAAATTCTATATTATGATAGTATACGATTAGTCTTTTGACTTGATACACCATGGTAGCCTTATGCATGTCGTGTTTCATTTTGATGTATCTTCTGAGTACCTGACAACTACAAAAGGAATACATTGGATGTTGCATTAATATGTATAGAGGTTAATGAGTGGTCAACAAAGAATCCATCACTTGTCTGGTAGAACAAGTGAATCTCCTATGTTTTTATAATTCATGATTAAGAAGTCCTTGGCCAAGGAATGATGAATGTTAGACGGGGGTTTTCTAATGATTCATCATAAGTTATTGAAACTTGAAATTGAATCATAGTTATTGAGCAAGTTGGATTTTGACTATTAATTCAGGCCCTATACTTAATCGAGAGATTAGTTGACAAAAAGACCTTATGTGTATAATACTCATAATTGAAATAAGTTCGCTCGATATTTCACCTAAGTCTAGGTAGTCATGATATACTTAGTAGGTGTTTCTCATAATTTGTGAGGTTCTTGATTAATTAATCGAGAGATTAATTAGATTAATCAATCAAAATAATTATTATTCATAAGTTGCAAATGTTGCAATCCCAGTGCTAACTTAGTTGTAAACCTAAAAGGTCACACACAATTTGAAATGGAACATTTCTAATTTAAAAATTGATTCAAATGGTTGGATCCATTTAATTAATAAAAATTAATTAATTGAGGTTTAAATTAATTCAAGGAGTTGAATTAATTATTTAATTAAATAATTGGATTATTTAATTACACCTAATAAAGATTAAGGAGCCCAATTAGAGTGAAAAAATTATTTGATTGGATCAAATTAATTGCGTAGTACATAAATTAATTTAATTATTAAATTAATTTACGTAATTAAATAGTTGGATTACTTAATTAGGTCTAATTTAATTAGATGGGTTAAATGAAATTAATATATTTGGGTAAGATAATTAATTGAATTAATTATGGGATTTAATTTAAAGTTCAAGCCCAATTCGAAAGGCCTATTAGAGAAGGTCCATGAAAGTGATTGAAAAATGACGTAAAGTCAAGAGTTTAGAATTCTTGGAGAATCTAAAATATCTTTGAAAGATATGAAAAGGATAAAATTAGAAGAAGTTTGGAGCAACCAAAATATCTTCCAATTAATCAAAAGAAGACACAAAATACCAAGAGTACGACTCATGTAATTTTGAGCCCCCTACATATACCTCATAGCCAAAAATTATAGGAAGTAAAAACATCCGTTAAGTTTTGGCTATTCAAAAGAGAGAAGAAAAATTATTTTCTTCAACCATCTTTTTTCTCCATTAATTCCATATTTTATTTTTAAGTATTAATTCTTTTATCACTAGTTGATGATAGGAATTAATATTTTTCTATATACACTCCACAAACTAGATTAGACAATAAATCAGAATTGTTAGCGGAATTTTGATTTTGTGTTTCTACTCAAAATATGGACTACTTTAGAGGGGAGACATTTGGATCCCTGTAAATCAAATTCAGAAAAGGGGCTACTAATTGATTGATTCATACCCTAAGATAACTGAAGTGCAAAGAAAAGTATAAATTGATACTTTTATTATTTTATTACAACAATTGAAAATTACGAGATCGTTAAAAATCACATCGAATTTGGGGTATTACTATAATTTTTATAGTTTAATATTTTTAAAAATTTTAATTTTTCACTGCGTATACATTGGGATCACGCGAACCCAATAGTGGTATCAGAGCCACGATTTACGCAATTCCAACTGAATTTGATTTATGCCTATGACTTTAATTGTTAAATTTTGATTGATTTGTTGTAGTTCTGATTGGGATAAAATTATTTCGCAATTTATTTAATTGTTAAACAAAACATGTATGATTGAATTTGATTAGATTAGAAGGAGAAATCATACATGGCACGACGTCGGGTGCCTGTATGCGCAGCGGCGCGTATTATTGAATTTGATTAGATCAAAAGGAGCCCGTACGTACAGCGGCGCGCACCTAGCAAGTGCCCGGTGGGTGCCCGACGCACGCCCATCTAATGTCGGCACTCACCTATTGTGTGCATTATCATGTTGAATTGTAAAATATGATTTTTTTTTATTTTATAATTAAAATGTTTAATTTTAAAATTAAAAAAGTTTTTTTCTTGAAAAATTAATATTTTATCCAAGTCATGAAATTACTATTTAAAAGGATGATAAATTTACATGCTTTAATTAATTTATGTGATGTATTTATTAGTATGTATAGAATGATCATGGCGCTATTTGGACCAATGTGATTGAACTTATTTATCTTTAGGTTTTTGGGTCTATAAATGGCTAAAAATCTACTTGCATCAATTCTGGAAGCTAATAAATTAACTGGTCCCAACTAGTCGATTGGTTGAGGAACCTTCAGATTGTTCTACAGTTCAAAAAGAGGGATTACATACTTGATGTGATCCCGCTGCCAATTATGCCGAAAGAGCCAGTGAGGAGGAGCTTGCAGATTATCACAAGTTGGTTGATGATAATCTGCAAGCGCGATGCCATATGATGGCATCAATGTCAAACAAATTACAGAGGTAACATGAGGTACATGCACATGCGCATGATATCTATCTTCATTTACAAGAGTTGTATGGTAAACATACTAGGCAGGTGAGAAATCAAATCTTGAAAGAACTTTTCAGGACCAGTATGGCGGAGGGGTTTTCAGTCCATGATCATGGATTGTAGATGATAAGCCTAATTGAAAGACTTGAGTCACTCAGAGTCGTTATGGATAACGAGCTCTATTTAGATCTCATCATGCAATCTTTGCCTCCATCCTTTGACACCTTCATTGTCAACTTCAACATGCATAAAATGGAAAGTAGCCTTGCTGAGCTGGTTAACATATTGAAGATAGTTGAGTCCACTATGAAGAAGGACAAGCCGGTCATGCTTGTTGGATCCTCATCCAACTCAAAGACTGCAAAGCCCAAGAGAAAGAAGGGGAGAGGAAAGTGTTCCTCAAAATCTAAAAGCATGAAGCCAATAGGTGGCGTTTCCACGAGTTCCAACAAGACCAATGGCAAGTACCACTACTGCGGTAAACTTGGGCATTGGAAGAGGAACTGCAAGGAGTACCTTGCGAGCCTAAAGAGTTTAGGTATTTTTTTGTTGAAGTTAACTTATCAGTTAATGATGTTTCTTGGGTATTAAATATCGGTTGTAGGTCTCATCTTTACAATGATTTATAGGTGATGGTAAAAAGGAGGAAGCTAAGTAGAGGAGAGACATTCCTGCGACTAGGGAATGGAGCAAAGGTTACTGCATTAGCCATAGGAAATGTTAACTTAGCTTTAGGAAATGGAGTAGTTTTAGTTTTAAACAATTGTCTTTATGTTCCAGAGATAATCAAGAACATTATCTCCATTTTTATTTTAGATGGAGAAGATTTTACTTTTTTAATAAAACATGGAAGTTGTTCAAAGATTTAGTTCTGATTACCTCTCGCATATTAATGAATGGTTTATATTCTATTAATCCCCATAACTCCTTTTTCTATGTACAACAAAATAAAAGAAAAATAGATGATCATAGTTCCCAACTATTATGGCATGCTAGATTAGGTCATATCTCTGATATTTATAAGTTGGTTCAATAGCTCAATCTTTCGAAAGAGCAAGAAATGTCAACATGTGAGTCATGTCTCAAAGGGATGATCACCAAATCACCATTTGTTTGACAAGTAGAGCGAGCCAAAAATCTATTGGATTTGATCTATTCAGATGTATGTGGGTCACTAAGTGTTAGTGCCTGTGGAAACTATCACTACTTTATAACTTTTACCGACGATTATTCTAGATATAGTTATGTCTACCTTATGAGGTACAAATTTGAAGCTTTTGAAAAGTTCAAAGAATTCGGATCTGAGGTGGAGGAACAAACTAGGCTAAGTATCAAAGCTCTTCGTTCAAATCGAGGAGGTGAATACTTGAGCACAGAGTTTATTGATTATCTAAAAGAAAATGGGATTCTCTCTCAATGGACCCCTCCTGCTATTTCTCAACTCAACGGAGTTGCGGAGCGTAAAAATTGAACCTTGTTGGACATGGTTCGATCGATGATGAGTTTCACTAGACTTCTTCTTTCATTCTGGGGCTATGCTCTAGAAATGGCAGTGTATCTATTAAATAAAGTATCATCAAAGTGGTGCCCAAAATACCATATGAGATGTGGTGTGGGAAACCACCCTCTTACAAATACCTTAAGGTATGAGGGTGTGCTGCTTATGTAAAACAGTAAGTGGGAGATAAATTAGATATGAGATCCAGTTTATATATATTCATGGGGTATCCAAAGAAATCCATTTGATACTATTTCTATAACCTCTCGGAACAAAAGGTGTTTGTTTCGAGGAATGCTACCTTTTTGCAAGAGGAGTTTCTATTAGATAGAAATGGCGAAATTATAGAACTTGAAGAAATTTAAGAATCACAGAGCCTCCCAACAGACGCAATAACGGGCCAACCAGCTAAGGCTAGCCTTTTAAACACACAATCTCCTAGGAGATCTCAAAGGATCTCAAAGCTACCTGAGAGGTATGGTTTTTTATTAGAGAACAACGAGGAGAATCTCCTATTGGATAGTGATCCAAGAACTTATGGAGAGGCGATGTCGAACATCGACTCGGGAAGATGGTAAGAAGCCATGCAATCTGAGATGGACTACATGTACTCCAACAAGGTATGGGCCTTGGTGGACCCACCATATGGAATAGTTTCTATTGGCTACAAACGAGTCTACAAGTGGAAGCTTGGAGTAAATGGAGAGGTAGCGACCTACAAAGCACGACTGGTTGTGAAAGGTTATACTTAGAAGAAATAAATTGATTATGAGGAAACTTTTTCGCCAGTAGTGATGCTTAAATCCATTTGAATACTGCTAGTCATATCAGTGTATTATGACTATGAAATATGATAGATGGATGTGAAGACCGCTTTTCTTAATGGAAACATTAAGGAAGAGATCTATATGAGATAACAAAAAGGCTTCATATCCAAAAGGAGCGAGTAAAAGTTTTGCAAACTCCAAAGATCCATTTATGGACTCTTAAGTAGGCCTCCCGAAGCTGGAACATCCAATTTGATGAGGCAATCAAATTGTTTAATTTCTACAAGAACCCGGCTAAACCCTATATCTATAAAAAGGTTAGTGGGAGCGCAATGACATTTATTGTGCTATATGTGGACGACATCCTACTCATTGGAAATGATGTAAGAATGATGCAGACAACTAAAACTTGGTTGTCTAATCAATTCTCCATGAAGGATTTGGGAGAAGCATCCTTTATTCTTGGAATAAAGATCTATAGAAATAGGTCAAAAAGGATAATCGGGACTATCTTAATCCACATACATAGAGAAAATGCTAAAGAGGTTTAGCATGGAGGAATCCAAGCGAGGATTCTTGCCAATGAGTCATGGCATTTCTCTCTCAAGGGCTATGTCTCCTAAGACTCTTGAGGAGAGGGAAAGATGACCTCCATACCTTATGCATCTGCCATAGGAAGCATAATGTATGGTATACTATGTACAAGGCCTGATATCGCATATGCTCTGAGTGTCACAAGCAAATATCAGTCCAATCCAAGTGAGGAACACTGGAAGGCCATAAAGATGATCTTGAAGTACTTGAGAAGGACTAAGGATATCTTTCTATATGGCTCTAGAGAACTAAAACTAGAAGGCTATACTGATTCTAGTTTCCAGTTCGATATAGATAACTTAAAGTTATTATTCGGATACATATTCACCTTAAACGATGGCGCGGTCAGCTGGAAGAGTTCTAAGTACAAGACGACCATGGATTCTACCACTGAAGTTGAATATATTATTGCGTGTGATGCGGTAAAAGAAGCTATTTGGATAAGGAACTTCATCTAAAAGTTGGGTGTGGTTTCATCCGTTGTTGATCCTGTATTGATTTACAGTGATAACAATGGAGCTATTTGAGATGAGCTATTTAAATTAGTTCCAAGTCAAGGGCTTTTTGAGATAGGATATCAAATAGCTCAATAGACTCGTGCATACGATGCATGCTCGCAAGAGGAGGAGGCCTCACTCCATGGACATTGGCGTAGTGACACTAGTGCATGTATGCGGGTGCTTGTTAGGGAACAAGTACACTGAACAGGCCCACTGGAATTTTTTAATTGGAAACTTGTTTGTCGAGATAAGAAATTCCATGTTAAGATAGTACACAGTTAGCCTTTTGACTTGAGACACCATGGTAGCCTTATGCATGTCATGTTTTATTTTGATATATCTTTTGATTGCTCGACAATCACAAAGGGGATACATTAGATGTTGCATTGATATATATGGAGGTTAATGAGTGGTCAACAAAGGATCCATCATTTGTTTGGTGGAACAAGTGAATCTCCTATGTTTTCATAGTTCATGACTCAAAAGTCCTTGGCCAAAGCAGGATGAATGTTAGATGGAGGTTTTCTAATGATTCATCATGAGTCATTGAAACTTGAAATGGAATCATAGTTGTTGAGCAATTAGGATTCCAACTATTAATCCATGCCCTAAACTCAATTAGAAGATTAGTTGATGGAAAGACCTTACGTGTATGATATTCGTAATTGAAATAGGTTCACTCGCTATTTCACCTAAGTCTAGGTAGTCATGATACACTTGCTAGGTGTTTCCCGTAACTTGTGAGGTTCTTCAAATTAAAGAGTTGAATTCAAGCAAACTAATTAATTAGATTAATTAATCAAAATAATTATTATTCATAAGTCCCAAATGTTGCAAGCCCACTGCTAACTTAGTTGTGAACCTAAAGGGTCACACACAATTTGAAATAGAATATTTCTAATTTAGGAATTGATCCAAATGGTTGGATCTATTTAATTAATAAAGATTAATTAATTAGGGTTTAAATTAATTTAAGAAGTTGAATTAATTATTTAATTAAATAATTAGATTATTTAATTGGACCTAATAAGATTAAGGAGCCCAATTGGAGTGAAAAAATTATTTGATTGAATCAAATTAAATGTGTAATCCATAAATTAATTTAATTATAAATTAATTTACTTAATTAGATAATTAAATTATTTAATTGGGTCTAATTTGATTAGATGGGTTAGATGAAATTAATTAATTTAGGTAAGATAATTAATTAAATTAATTATGGGATTTATTTTAAAGTCCAAGTCTAATTTAAAAGGCCTACTAGGGAAGGTCCATGAAAGTGATTGAAAAATGATGCAAAGTCAAGAGTTTGGAATTCCTGGGAAACCTTAAATATCTTTGGAATATATGAAAGGGATAAAGTTGGAAAAAGTCTGGATCAACCAAAATATCTTCCAACTAATCAAAAGAAGATACAAAATACCAAGAGTAGGGCTCTTGAAATTTTGTGCCCCCCTATATATACCTCATGGCTAAAAATTGTAGAAAGTAGAAACATCCTTTAATTTTTGTCCATTCAAACAGGAATTAATATTTTTCTATATACATTCCATAAACTAGATTAGAAAAGAAATCAGAATTGCTAGCGGAATTCTAATTTTGTGTTCCTACTCAAAGTGTGGACTACTTTAGAGGGGAGATATTTAGATCCCTGTGAATCAAATTCAGAAAAGGGGCTACCAATTGATTGATTCATACCCTACGACAATCGAAGTGCAAAGAAATATATAAATTGATACTTTTATTATTTATTACAGCCATTAGAAATTGTGAGATCAAAAATCACATCGGATCCGGGGTATTACTATAATTGTTATAGTTTAATATTTTTAAAAATTTTAATTTTCCGCTGTGTATACCCCGGGATCGCGCGAAGCCAATAAAGGAATCAAAGTACATGTAGTTCTCTTACCTTTTTACCCTTCTTACCTTAGGGAGTAGCGTGACTCAATCACTCCCACTCATTCCCATCGTCGCTCCATCTATATCCTTCTTTTGATTTTTCAAATTCGACTGACCTTGTCTTCATTCAGAGACCTTGATCCACAAGACATACTTGGGCTTCTAAATTTTTGGGAGACAAGGTTGAACATTTCTCACTGAATATATTGTCTCTCACACTGAACACTTGCTCCACTGCAACATTGAGACGGGTGCAACAAGTATCTTCTTTGCTATTATGGATAAAACTGGATAAGTTTGCTCCTTTTGCAGCCGCTATCATAAAATATTGAACTCTCCATTATCATCTGTCTCATTAAACTCAAATGAAATAATTAAAACAACTCTCAAGTTCCTGACTAGAACTTGAGGATCCTCTTTGACGTTTTGTCCGTTCTCTAAGTAAAAGTTGTACCATCGTAAGCCTAAAACTACTACTATTAGTTCTTTGTGTTTCAAACTATATTCAATATAAAATTCATTTAATAGTGTTCTAACTTTAAATATAATATTTCCTACATCTTGAGTATAATATTTTTCAAAACGTCTTAAAGCATTATAATAAATCATTAATAGATCTTGTAATCTATCTAATTTATGCCTAGGGTCAAAAACAACATCAATTAAATTAATTTCTTGAATTTCAAAAAAATATTTTTCCCATTTATTTTGCATTGATAAAACATAATTTACTAAATTATCATCTTCAAAGTTAATGTTATCATGTAAAACTGATGCAACATTACAATAATTTAATACTAGATGAGAAGTTAGGGAATAAACATTGGATAATTATAAGGTAGCATTATTAAATGTTTTTAAAATATTATAATTTTTTTCACATATTATCTAATGGTTTGGATATAAATGCAAAAGAGTGGTAATATTTTGTTAAAAAAAATGACATAACAAATTTTTATAGTCAAAAGATTTTTCTAATAATCTATATATTGAATTCCAACGAGTTGGAACATCCCATGGATTTTTTTAGGTCTCATACCATTGGCCTTGCAAAATCTAAACCATTATTTATTGATTTGTGGATGTGTCTATAAATAATAAAATATTTGTCTAATGGGTTTAAGTTGATTATCTAAAACTTAAGTCATCTTGTACAAATAAATTTAAAACATGACATATACATCCAATATAAAATTTACCACCAATTAATAGTTCACATACAGTTTTAAGATTATCAATACTAGCATTATTAGTTGCAATATTATCAAATGATATTGAAAAAAAAATATTAACTAAATTATGTTCTTCTAATATTAAAAATATAATTTGTGAAATATTTGCAGTTGTGTGCGAACCATCAAAACTCTAAATACAAGTAATATTTTTTGAAGTGTCCAAAAATTATCAATCCAATGGCATATAATACTCATATTGATTGTATTTACTAATGGTTACTCCAAATATCACTACATAAAGAGATTTTATTATTTACCTTGTTTAAAATTTCTCTTAACTATTTTTTAGATTTATTATATATTTTTTTATATGGCGTATTAGTGTGGTTTGTGGAATATCTTTAGCCACAGGATTACATGTTATTTAAATTAACTCATTAAAAAAAATATTTGCAAACCTAAAACTATGATGCGCAACCGAAACAAATCTGGCTAAATTTTCTCTACATCTAATATCATTATATTTAAATAAGAAAAGATTATTACCTCCACCAATGATGGAATATGCGAACGAACGGCATTTGAGTTTGAGTATGGTTGATACCAAATTCTACCTGATGTTTCTTCTCTACATTTCTTTTTAAGGACCTATAATCACCTTCGGATTAAAATTTATAAGATTGCGAGCAATACTTACATTTTGTTCGCATATCTCAATTTGAAAGTGTCCCTTTATTAAAATATTTGATAAAAATGAAAGATTTGATAAATGAAGTAAATCGAGTATTAGCATCACCAATTGTTTCTTGAGTAGTAAATAAATGAGTTTATTTTTCATCACTTAACTGCACCTCATAATCCATATTGAGCCTAAGTTGCTCGTAGGTAGCAGGCATCTTTTCCTTATTTCTGTTACTTGAACTTGTTATTTTTGATAATTGATGAAAATTTAGAAATATAGAAATGACGAATTGAAATCAAAGAAATGAAATATGAAAAATGATTTAATCAAAAAATTAAGAATAAATAATTAAATACTTGAAATAGTATTGACAATTTACAATTGAGTGTTGAGAGAATTGAGAATAGAGAATTAGAGAATTGAGAGTTGATGATGTAGAAGTAAGAAAAATAAAGAGAAGGGGGATTTTATAGGGAAAAAAATCAAAACAAAAAAGGGGGGTGCTGAAATGACCGTTGCCAACGGCCAAATATTTTTCTAAAAAAAAGGAATGGACCCGTCGAGTCCAACATGGCGGCTCCACATGTGAGACTCGTCGGTCACAGGTTGGAAAATCTCAACCCGTGGTTAATAAATTTCGACCCGTTGACCATGGGTCATGTCCGATTTCGACCTGACGTCTGGGTTTTTATGACTTAGTTTCATCCAAAAAAGGTCCCATTTTTACATTCCCACAGAAAACAATCTAAAACCCTATTTTCCATTTTTTGAAACCTACAATTGCACCCTAGTCTGAAATATGTCAATCACAATTTCACTCAATCAAGTCTTCATATATGATGTCTCAATTTGCCAAGCCTCGATCTTTCCTATTTTCTTTGTCAAATGGACTCTCCCATATCTCTCAACTCCTACAACCACACTGCCATACTTCTGTGTTTCTCTAAAAAAATAAGCAAGAAAAAACAATAATCAAGATGGATGTTTTATTGGACGAGACCTCCTTTGAGAATGACATTTTGGAGCTGAAATCAAAGAGATTAAAGATATCTGATACAGAAATGGTCATCTGTAAGTTCTTTTGCGGTCTTCGGTGTTACATTCATTGATGTGAAAGAGTCATTCTTTCCTTAATGCATGGTCCTTACGATTAATGAAGTTGTTTTTTTAATTTAAAATTTGATATTTTGTTAGAAAAAAAATTCCAAGACAGAACATACAACTTCAAAACTTATATTTCTTTCATGAATTATCAACTAATTGTCTCCATTATTTTAGCATGGGTTACATCTACAAAAGCTATAATTGCTCTCTTTAATTGTTTTGTACAAATTGCAATATGTATGGTGTTTTTTTGTAGGATGTCTAAGACTATGTTGCCTTTTTATGTTTTTATCATTCGATTTGCTACCCTTTTGTATCTGTGTTTTCTTGAAGTAATTTACTGAAGTTGTACAAAATTGTTTAACAAAAAATAACCTTTTAATCAGTAGACTAAGTTTTAATATGATTACTTGTATTGTGATTATATTTGTTGAATTGACTTGCAAATTGAATAGGCATAAATGATTTACGAAAGAACTAAGCATAATGAGCACGTATTAGTAATTGATATTTTGTACAACAAAAATGACTTTGGTTATGTTACATTATTGTTCAGTTTAGAAGTATTCAATTTTTCTTGTTTAAAATTCTTAGTTTTTGCTTTTTACATATAAGATGACTTTTATACTTTAAAAAAAAAAACAATTGTAGCGGGTTAAGTTTGTTTTGGTATAACACAGATTTTTATGTTAAAGTTTCTTAATCAATTTTGGGTATTATGTTTGTTGTAAGTGATATGAAAGATTTTAGGTAGAGAGGTGAGGGGGTGGGGGAATAGACTTTACAAAAACTTGCATTAAGTGACTAAATTTTAGTGGTTGTTCAATAAAACTTTTACTTAGCGGATTTTTGAGTACACTTAGACAACAAGTGACTATTTCAAATATTTAGTAGATTTGACAGAGAAAAAATTCAATTTATTTTGTTAGTTTTTCACTTAGCAAATTTTCTATAAAAGCACACTTTGAATGCTTATGCAACAGTTCACAATTATGCAGTAGTTCAGTAGACAAAATAAAGTAAAGAACACTAATTTTTTTATAGTAGTTCAAATATTGAGTAATCCTTCAACATATACTCTTATTTAACTTTTGAGGAGTCCATAAATATCTACTAAATTTACACCAAAGTCATATTTTTAGTTACCATAAATCAAGTTACACAAACTTAATTTGAGTCTCCTTTTTCCTCAATTACATTTAACAAAGCTCGACTGAAACGCCAAATCATCCTACACAATAGTGGACTTGGGAAAACTAGCCTACACAAACTCAATTTTGTTTTGAAAATCAGCTGACATTGGAGCTCAGCAGCTATAATGTGCTAAGTTTGAGTTTGATGCACTGATAGGACTTAGAAGAATTTGCTTTCAAATGTATATTTTCTAGTGCCTGGAGAGCCAATTGGATTGGTTATACTTAATAGGTCAGGATTGATAAAGGCCTAACAGGTTAAATTCAAAGAATCTATTTGAATGATTGAACAGGATAAACACAAGACCAATATGCAAAGAAAGCATGGTCTACAAGCAGATTGAGTCATAATACTTAGGCTAAGTTCATTGAGGCAGGCCTTAAGGCCCAAGCTCACAAAACCTTCTAATATGCTTATAAATACTTTCAGTTCTCATAATTAAAAGGCACGGAATTAATTAAGTATTTTTCTACTTTCAAGATTTCTAGCTAATACCTGCTTGTTTCGGATCTGACTTAAGCACCATAGGGTCTTCACCAGGTAAGTCATCGGCACCCCTAATGACTTTTTAGAATACTAGCAGTAATCCATTTTGTAATTTATATTCAATAGGAGTACTACTATGAAAAGTGATACCACATCAATACTCTTGCATAATTTTTTTTTTATGTTAATATCAGCAATCTCCATCTTAAATACCTTTATTATAATTAGATGAAGTCCCTAAATCACATTGGATATGGGAATGATCACACATAGGATGATGATAGGCTCATAAAGTGTGATATTTCCAATACTTTCTTGCGCACAATTGCACATGTTTTTGTTTTACAATTGATACAATTGTTCCTTATTTTGTATATATTTGTGTGTAGGGACTAAGAATGAAGAATGGAGTGAAAACATGGTGAAAATAACTAAAATTGCAGGAAAAGGATCTCACACCGCGACACCAAGGAAGTGGCGTTGTGGCATCAACATGAAAAATCAAACAGTGAAGTTGAAGTTTGCTAGCTCCGCGACACCCCGAAAGTGGCGCCGCGGGGCCAGAAGGATAAAACCTTGCACCGCAACACTCCCTAGGTCGTGCCGCAATGCGAGGGTCAAAAATTTGGTAGTGATCAGCTATTCTTGAAGCACCAAGACACCCCCAGGTCGTGCTGCAGCATCTGATTAATGAATAGAGCATTTGGCGTCGTGGCACAAGTGGTCTTGAGCAGAAAAAGAATATGCAGATTTTGAAGGACAAGTAGCAATTTAAAGTATATCATGGAATTTTTCTTGTTATACACCACTACACCCTCACACACACCATGTAAAACTCTATCAGATACACTATATACACACAATTACATCACACAAATGAGAGATACACATATGCTTATATATAATTTCTTGAACAACATAAAATACAGATAATCATTGAATATCACAATTCACATCTCACACACACTATACACCTAAATTCTCACACATAATTTTGCTCCACTCAAAACACACATTTCTCCATATATCTTCACACACTACACCAAGAACACACACACCCATTACCATAGCTTAGGATTTGAAGACAAGAAAAGGATAATGTAATTTTCTACTTTAATTTCTTCTTTCATTTTGTTAGTTTTGAGAAATTTGTAAAAATAATAATGTTGACAAACACTTGGTGCTTATTTAATTTCAATATGAACTAAACTACTTTTGTGACTGTTTGGAAAGCCATCTTAATGGAGTTATAAGTTGATATTTATTTTGTAATTGGAATATTATTTTTATTGTGATTAACATATGCTATGTGCTTAATGCTTCCTGAGACTTGGTCAATTTTAAGTTGATTTTAATTATTTCAATTAAGATAGAGAGGTGAGGTTATAAAAATGGATCGGGTAGTATATGCCACAGACCAACCTCTATAGAGATGTAGACATACGTACATGCAGTAGTCATAGATGTGAAAATCGAAAGCTAATGAAATTCACAAAACTCAAGGCACTTTTAGTAGGATAGCTCATAGCTAGACATGGCGCGGTGGCCTACTGAGGGTAGATTTGGTCCGACTTGAGAGAAAGCTGCAATTACATTAAAAAGATTCACCGTCACACAACCCACATTATTTCTAATCACAATTGAGTTAGGTTTATAACTATATAGGATGGCTAACTAATGCTTTGTCTTTCCTTAGTATTGAAGTCAATTCACCAATCTCCTTGGGTTTTAGTTGCTTTTGTTAAATTTAGTAGTTGTCATATTTTAATTCAATCACCATTATAATCGTTAAGTTAGATATTGCATAGGTAATCTATATTTGATAATTACACATACAATTCTTAGGAATACAATACTCTACTCACTTTTTATACTTGTTGACATAGTGCATTTGCGGTTCGTAACCACCTGTTTTGGGGTCACCATATGACGATCATATAATATACCTTTACGACGGTGATCTTAAAAACATACCAAGTTGAGAGTTTCTTGAGAAGGGACATCGATTAGCAGACTTGTGTATACGATGCAGCCTTGTAAGGAGAGTGCCCAGACACCGGTGTTGTGATATTAGTGCATGCATGCAAGTGCTTTTAGAGAATAAGTACACTAAACAGCTCCACTTAGAAAATGTCAAGGAAATATTGATTGTTGAATAAGAATTTTCTTCATTACATTAGTACATAAATTAATCCTTTGACTTTAGGTTTCATTGTAACCTTGTAAACGACATGGTGTCCTTGATTTATCCTCTTATTGCAGGACAATCACAAATAAAATATTCTGGGTATATCATCTTTGTGTATGGAAATTTATAAGTGGTCAACAAAAATCCGTCATTTATCTAGTAGAATAGATGAATCTCCTATGTTTTATGCGGTTCTTGACTTGCAAGTTCTTGATCAAATTTAGATGGAAGTTAAAAAGAAAAAGAAATTCTAATTCCATCAAGAAGTCATGAAACTAGGAATGGGCTATTAGGGTTTTGATTAATAAACCACACCCTATATTTAATTAGAAGATTAATTAGGACCGTACTTACAAGGTATTCATAATTGAAAATATTTATCTTTTTATCTTTGTCTAGGTCTTCATAATGTGTTACTAGATGCTAATCATAATTAGTAGAGTTTTGGAGTTAATTGTTAATTCTAAAACTATTAATTAATTAAATTAATTAATCAAAAATAATTAAAGTACTCAAATAAAATCACATGAATTATGAGTCCACCACTAATATATAAATGAACCTAAAAGATCGCACACCAGATAAGTTCATTTATTGCCTAGTAAATAGTCCAAGGGTTCTAATAATTCAATTAATATGATTAATTAAATAAAATTTAATTAATTCAAATATTTAATTAATTTAGTCAGTTAATTAATTAATCTAATTGAATTAGGTTGCTTTAGTAAGAGTGGGCATTTGAGTCGGGTATTTCAGATGTTGATCCAATCTGATCATATAAAGCCTTGGGCTCAATTTTTTGTTAACTCGAACCCGATCTTGAAATTTTAACTCGACTATCAAATAGCATTTTATTACCCCATTAACCCACCCAGGTGCCCGACTTTGAAAAAATAAAAAATAAAAAACAAAAGTGGGTCTACTGCCCTACTACTTGGGGATTTTTCTATTTTCCAGTTTACCTTCATTTTAATTCACATAGCAGCCAGTAGCCTAACTCCTCATCTCATCCGTCCCAAGTCCCACCCAAGCCCTCCTTCACACTTCAAACACCGAATTCCCGACCAGCGGCGGTGGCGACTTTACCATATGAGTGACCGTCATTTTTTCTTTTCTATTCCTTTTTCTGCAGGTTTTTGGAAGAGGCAATGGTTAGTTTATCTACAATGGTAGAAGAAACATGGGGATAGGAAGAGAAAGTAGTCGGCTTCTTAAAAATAATTGGGAGGAGGGGCGTTCTTCTTTCTTTGGTGATTTTGGTACATAAAAAATAGTTGGTTTGTTGAAGCTTCTTTGGCCTTTTGTGTTTCAGTTCACTGCACAAAGCATGGACTTAATTTAGTCTTTTCTTTTTCTTCCTTTAGCTGAATTTTTTTTCTGGAAAAAGCTGCCTTGATTCCATAAAGCAGTGGCCGCACCCCCTTTTCTGCCATTAAAACAAAATCTAATACGTTGGGTACCTTAACATTTTGGGTGCCGAACACTCGGGTACGTATCAGTAGTATAGTAAAATATACTATTGATATTTTTTATACCCGACCTAATTTATTCCAACCTGATCTATCGACCCGATGTCCACTTTTTTTTTCAAATTGAAACAAATAATGAATTGATTGAATCAATTAATTTTAATAGACCTAATTAATCAATTAAATTAAATTAAATTAATTAATTAGATTTGAGTCCATGCAAATTTGTAGGAAACCTTTAAAGATTGGATAGGGATTCAAGATCTAATTGAATTATATAATAACTATTCTCATATATTGAGAAGGGTTACTTTGTGTGAATATAAGAAATTTTTAGAGATTAATTCTCCACCATTGTTTTGGACGAAATTTCCAGCTTTTCTAGCTGCAAATTTTCGTGCCATACACCCTTTCTTGTTCGTGTAAGAAAAATCGATCCTTTCCTTCTTCAAAAATCCATCCTTCTTTCCTTATTTATATTATTTTGATTCTTAGTTTGATGTGTTGAATACCAAATCACCAAAATTAATTCTTAGATTAAAATTATTAAATCGAGATTCTACTAGCATAGGAACAACTGAAAGTGAGTATCAGGAGTATGGATATACTTAGAGCCCACACTTGAAACTCTAAACAAATCTTTCCAAAGCAAGGGGCTTGGATCAAGCTTAGGATTTGACACTTGGGATAACGATTTGGATCGTTGCATACATCTTCAACTGGAAGCAATAAAGGCAAAGTTTCTAAAACTTTCCCGTCGTGTATTATAAACGCACAATCGAGTAATCATAAAAGAGTTCCGAGATTCATTTTATTTATATGATGTAGTATCTATTTTAGTTGTTGAAAATTTTAAATTTCGCTGCATTAATGTTTTTTGAAACCTCATGAACCCAACATTATCCGTTCAATTTGAACTATTTACACATTATTAGTACTGTTGCAAATCTTGGTACTGATCCATTGGTAGTGAGCTCCGTCTCCATTTAGCTACTTGACTTACTCCCTGATTAAGTCTTCCACCTTAGTCTCTGCTCTTGTGCTTTTGGAGAACACTTTGTTGCTGGACTTATCTGTACTTTGCTTCTCCATTCTACTAAGTAATCAATAAATATGACTTCTAGTAAATATAAAATTAAAAGAGTTTTGAGGTCTGAAAATCATACTTATTTATTATCAAAATCTATTTACAATGTTTCTAACAATCTCCTTGTATTCGAAGAAAGATGAAAAGCGAGAGGGAAAAAGAAAAAAAGAAGTAAGCCAATGAAAAATTCCGATGTATTGGTGAAAGTTACATGATAATATTCATTATCGATTGTATAAGGGTAGCATCGGATCACCACTTTGAAAATAATCATCTATTTTAGGATTCATTGAGCTTGATATCCAAACTCAGTATAAGAATTGGAATTGAAGTGTTTATAGTAATTTATAGTGTCAATTTCATTCCTCTTTTAAAAGTAATAGATGTAGTTATTTTACTCCACGAGTCATGTTGTGATCAAATTAATTGGATTGCTCTTTTACTTTTTAACCATTAATAATTGGTGCCATAGTAAATAAGACACATAAATGTAAAGAAACATGAAACATATCGATGGATTAAGCATAAGTGAAGCTACCAAGAAAAATCATTTTTTATATCGCAGTCCCGCAAAAATGATGTCAGGTCTACTATTTCTTATTGTTTCAACCAAATACATGTTCTACACTTCGCAAAACTTCCCAAAGAAAGACACTTAATCAATCATCTCATCTTATTACACATAAAACAGAAATCTTGAACTATTTGTACTTTCAAAAACTTTGTATCATTTCTGAAGAAGATCTTGGGTGCAAGAACTACTTAGACTTATTTGTGCCTAAACGTAAATTTTAAAAATTAAAACACGTGCATACAGAAGAAATTACAGCTGCATGTAGATGATGTGAGAACTTGTGATAGTTGATCTCGAAAGATTGAATCACGAGATTAATGAGGCCCGTATATTGGGAACCTATTGATTCAAAATGCATGATTTCCAGATCAACTAAGTATATCATATCACATGATGACATATATTATATCTGAGAATCGAGTGCCATAATGGTGCTGAGATTCATGGGGTTCATGTATTCTAGTGAGCCAGTCATGATTTGCCTAACAATCAATCTGTTAGCCCTTTCGGATGGATGGAATGGATCCCAGAATGCATACACGTCTCTATTGGGGCACAAGTTGGACAATTGTGTGCAAAGGCCAAGTCCATTATAAGGGCCTTGCCCACAACATGCTACCTTTGAGGTAATAAACCCTGCCAAACAATCAAATTTTATAATTTATTAAGTCAAAAAAAGTCATTAATCGTGAAGAAGTTTACGTCACAAGTTCTATATATAGGTTGAATTATGATTTATTTTTCTCCATGTCTATCATTTTGTAGGTCTTTTATAATGGTTTGAGCTAAAAAAAATTCTTCAAACTGAAAAAGTTTTATTAAATGAACATCTTATTTGAAAACTTAAATAAATCCTCTTATTTTTATCGCATCCAAGACCTAGCAGGTCTAATTGTGATATATGAGCCATGGTTAAGACCTTTGCCTGCTTTGACATAATATGTGTTATCACATGACCGTTACTTTTACGTTATGTTTTGATCTTGGAAATTTGTGAGAAAAACACTTAAAGAAAATTATTTTCTCATTTTAAATAATGTAACTTTATACTTTTTATTTTAAAAATTTTATTATTTCTTCACTAAAATCTGAGGTTCAAATATGTCTAAAACTACTATAGTATATGAATAAAAAATTATTGTGTTTTTGAGTTAGATGAGAGTTGAAAAAGGATAAAAAAGAAATAGGACATACCGAACGATTGTGGATTGCGGATGAAATCATTGTTCATTAGTTGTGTATTAGCAGCAATGAAGACATTGCTGCCTAGTTGAGAGTTGAGCCTCAGCAACATTTGAGTGAGCTGCGGGTTGAAGAGGGCTGCAGCTCGTTGGAGTTCAGTCGAGCATTCTCCATTTCTGCTTCTCATGGCGAGTTCTGCTGGCACACAACCAAGTGGTCCTGTTCCTGTCACCAGTACCCTTCTAGCACCCAAATCATAAAGTCTCTGCATCGACAAATATATGTTGGATACCACGAAACCAGAAAGAAAAGAAAATATTTTTTATACTACCTCGCTTTGTCCCAAAAGAAGAGTCTGATTTGAATAGATAGAGAGAATTAAATGAGTGTGAAAAAGTTAGTTTTTATGTATTTTTGTATTATTATTTTTAAAAATATTGGTTGAGAGTTAATGATCATTATTATTTTAAGTGAAAGAACAATTTTGAAAATAGAAAAATTAATTTTAAGATTTTTGGCCAAGCCAATTTATGATTGAGTGTGAATGCGTAGACATGGAAAAAGCTTTTGTAATTGCACTTTGTCTAGTCTATTTATTCGATTTATTTTCTATATTTTTAATTCATTAGACACAGACAAATATAAGAGCGCACATACATATTCAGTACAATTTTTGTAACTGTCACATAGGTGTGTGCAATTTCTGTATTTATTTATACCCAATGCTTGAAGTACAACTACCCACTATTTGATGCACCAGAAACATGTGAGTGTTATTAAGTTAAAAGATGTTTTCAGCGAGTGATCATAATCTAATAACTATATTTTCTGAAAATGATTTTTATAAAACATTGTAACTTTTGAACTCTTAGTTGTATCTTTTTAATGAAACATTGTGTTGGTTACAAAAATGAGTCAAAACTCTATATAAATTTCTAATATCACAAATATATATATATATATATATATATATATATATATATATATCACTTCAATCTCTTCAGTACATTTTTTACTGACGTTTTTAGAAGTTCTTGAAAGAAAGTTTTGGAAATTATTGTTCGATCTCGAATGATTTGTCGTATTCTAGAAACAATTTGCATTAAACCCGTTATCTTTTAATTTTCATTTCCTTGATATCAAACCCTATATACGTAATGAATCAAGAAAAAAAAATGAGAGAAAGAGAGTGAACAATTACCAGCAAAATCTTTTGGTACTCAGAGATGAGGTAACGGACATAATCAGGCAGAGCAAATTGGCGAGACCTTGCAGAGAAGGGCACCAAATAGTAGTTGTTCACAAAGTCATTGCCTCCCAAGGTTATGAGGACCAAAGCTTGGTTTACCAGTCTTTGGCTCTCCTCTACTCCAATCAATGCACTTACTCTTTGTTGGTATTGTCCAAAGTATGCCAATTGTTGAGAGATTCTGATTATGTTCACCTGCAATTAATATGTAGCATTTCTCTAGGATTAATTTCTATACTATTTAAGGATTGATTGTCCCCATCTTCTTGAGAAAAAAAAAAATGTCAGTTAATAATAGTCCTATATTCTTTCTTAAATTCAATTTTATTTTATTTTTTTTCTGCAGTAATGTTCATCACAAAGATGATTCATCGATCACCATCTATAGGATGAAAACTGAAAAGGAAAAGCCATATCAATTACCTAATGTTTTTCATGAAATAAAATGCTTCTCAGTTTGAATGAGAATTTAAAAACTAGTGAAATTAGTAGTAACATTTCGAAGAATATATATGTTGCGACATGAAAAAAAAAAAAAAAAAAAACAAAGAACATTTTATGTGTTAAACTCTAGATCACATTTTTTTATGCAAATTAAAGTGTAATAGAAGATCTTTTACCGTTAAAAAATTATGAAGAAATAGTATTTGTGTTGAGGATATTAAACGAGGAGAAGCATGGTTAGGTATTATAGACTTACAAATTGAACTCCAGTGTCATTAAGAATTCCAACCCCAGCAGAAGCAAAGTTGGCTCCAACCAGTAATCTTGGCCCGTTTAGGGCTGGACTCAAGTATGGCAATGGTGATTCCCTCCCACCAATGCTCTCACCTACAACAATTAAATCAACCATCATAAACTATGCTTACAACTAAGAATTACTATATACTTATCTATGTGTGTGTTCTCATTGAAGATTAGATTTCATCAATGTTTGCTATAGTTATTTGAGTTAAACTTTAGATAGCTCACACGAGATCCAGGGCCCGTTGAGAAGTGGGAGGGGTAGGAGGGAGGAAATGAAGGAAAATAAACACGAAGGCTGCATACCTCATAGTCACGAGGACTTGAAAATTTTATACTTGGTCACAGAGAGTTCATATTATAATTTAAATATGTGAATTCATATTTAATTAGTTCAAATTTCTTTGACTCTATCAGATAATTAGAGTACAAGTAGCTTATTTTGGTGAAAAAATTGAAAGTAAAATTTCCTAGTATATGCTTGGATATCTAACTAGGTTTCTTACATTTAGATTGTTGGATAATGTAGGTAATAAACGAAAATGGCAAGATTTTGAAACTTAACTGATAATATCAGGAATGTTAAGGCCATTGGAGAAACGCCCGGTTGCCCTATGCGTTGGGTAGTCAATGCCATAGGGTGGTGAGTCTGCACGAGCAGTGGTAGCCAAATAGTTGTTGTTGCCACTATCAACGAGTGAATCTCCAAACACGAAAAATGCTCTAGCCTCAACGCGTACACCTATAAGTAATGTTGCTAAAAAGAAGGCCAAGAAAATACTATAAAGAGTAGTAGCACTTGATAAGGTAGCCATTGGAGGGGTTGAAAGAAATATTGCTACAAGTGATCTCAAGACTTTAGTCAAGGGAAATACACATTAAAGTTACACTTTGGATACAAATGAATGCTCAATTTGGATGTATATATAAAGGTAAGTGGCATGTGCTATACATATTTGCAGCAAAGGGGTGTGTGTGGTTTGGAATTTAATAGAGGGGAGCTGCTGTGGTTGTAAAGGAGAAAGGACCACCAAAGAACTACAGCAAAGAAAGAGTGAGGGGTATTCAACTGTATTCAATACAGTTGTTTGGGAGGTTAGATTGATTAATGATCATGACAAAAAAAATTGATCTAGCTAAGTTAATACGTGGAATAGGTAAAATATAAACTGAAGTGGTTTAATTTAATGTTCAAGTTTTTGTATTTAATCATCAGAATTCGAGAATTTGCGTGTTCTTTTATGTTGTTTTTCTATTTAATATAGTCTTTTTATTTAGTTCAACAGTTTTATCAACATATCAATCCACCACCCACCACTACATCGATGTTCTCCTATTTTTCAAATTAGTAATCCTACTTTTTCCATCTATGTTGTCACTCTAGGCTCTTCTCTAGTCTGGCTTGTTGCATGCCTAGGAGAACACAAGAAAGATTACTAATTAATGTTAATAATGAGAATTATTTTTTTTAGAATTAGAATGCCATATTAGGAAGGAAGTATTTCTAGTTATAATTTCAAGGTTTAAATCCCTTGTCATGAAAAAGTTGAATGAGGGAGCTTTACAAAATAATATTCCAAAGAGAGAGCAAGAGGAGGAGTTACAATTTTTTTTAAAAAAAAAAAAGAATAAAACTTAAGTGGTACATTTTATTTTTTTTCCAAATCCTAAATATCAAACTTTGGAACAAGAACATGTTTCACAAGAAGCCATGGTAAGAAGCCTTGTGCAGCTGTGCCTACTGGTAGTCAACACCTTTTTAAGTGTGTGTGTGTGTGGGGGGGGGGGGGGGGGGGGACAAGGTTAATTTTGCATAGTCCCTCCCTAGTCCAGTATATAAATATATTTATGGCATTAACTTTTAGATTGATGTGGAAAGTAGAGATGTAAGATAAAAGGCCATGTGAGCAACATAAATGAAGCTCAACAACATCAACTACTCACCATAAGTTTTGTGCAAATAAGAAGTTATTTGACAGGCAAGATCCTCAAGGTTTACCTACATGCTCTTATGTCTAACAATGTACAAACAACCACATCAACTTTTTCTTTTTCTTTCTTTCTTTTTTTTTTTTTTTTTTTTTTTTTTGTTTGGGTGGCTGAGATTTTGCTACCAATTAAAGTTGAGTATCAGCTAAAAATATTGAGAAATGCAACTTCTTCGTTGTATTTAGCACTTATGTCTTTCTTATTCTTGTAATAGCTGTGGATATAAAAAGAAACCCTTATTAGGATTCAGGACTTGGTCTTTTAATTCGCTTTGCCTACTAGTTTGGCTATTTAATATAGAAAAATGGTAACACTGTCTATCACTTGGATTCCCTATCATTATTAAAAGCATTTTATAGTTGTTACTTTTATTTTAGTGCAATCTCTACACAAATCCCATTAACTGGGGTTGCCATTCTCCCACCCAAAAATAAATAAAAAGATTAGACATAGTAGTACCATATTAAGCTTTTCTAAGAACCTATATTTTCAGGCAATGAATTGCTATATTATACCATCGCCAAGGACATTGATAATCAAAGAAACATAATTACTGTTACATTATCACAAAACTTATTATGAATATCAATTTATTGTTTTCGAAAGCCCTCGAATAGCTAAAAAGAATGAAAAATTATCTTAAATATTCCTTCTTTTTTCGTGTATGTATTTGAGCATAAGAACCGATAAACAAAATAAGCACATCGTATTGATATAATTAATGCTAACTATAAAATATGATATGCTCTGAATAAAACACATCAAGAAATGTAATGTAAATCCACGAACCTTAATCTTGTTTGGACACTTTGAAATTTAAATTAGTAATCAGTCATAAAAACTCTCTCTCAAGTTATCAAAAATTTAGAGATATATGAATAAAAAAGTGTATTAAGAAAAGAAATGAGTCTTGAAATCTAAGGCTCATATTTATAATATAACCTTACCTATGATAAAAAGGAAATTTTGCCCATATATTATTATAACTATTTAGTGGACACGTTATCAATCTAGTGATTTACCCTAAATAATATTCTCTGTCATTATTCATAGATAACTGTCTAATTTTATCTTTTTATGCTAATTACCATATTAGTTTGAACTTTTACCATTTCTTCTTTTTTGCAGTATTACGCCATAATTGAGTAGATCAGCTCGAACTTGCACCACATTATTCTCCATCAGATTTCATATCTGAGTTGCCCTGAGTAGCTCGGCCATAGATAGATGATCATACAAGGACAGAGCTCCCTCTGTTCAGGTTTGATCGCTATCGGGTAAACTTTTAATTATTGCTCTATCTCAGTTCAATTCTATGGGCCCTAAGGTGGGTATCCTGCACGCTATTATACAAATATGGATCATAGAAATACTAAATTCAATGATTCGAAACTCATATACACCTATTTTGTACTAGACTCAGTCCATACCATATTAAAATATATGCGTTTAATTAAAATAATTTTCGAGTACAACCTAATTATAAAAAATTATTAGGAATTATTGACTTTAATTTTTTTTTTTTTTTTTTTGAAATGGTACAAGAGTAAGGTTGTCTCGGACTAATCATTCAAAGATTTTTTGTTGGTAATAGTCAATATTTCGTCGAAAAGAGTTGTAAGTTTTCCTAATCTTTAGTTTCAGAGTTGCATGAATATGTCTTTATTTGTTTTAATTAAATTATCGCTGGTTATTTGCTTTTCACCATCTCAGGAAAAGTTTGGTGCCTTGGTGTCCATTTCTTTTTTTAATTTGAATTTTTGGCATTCTACTAAAATTTTATTGAAAGACCAAAATAATCATATCAGCATTCTTATAAAATGAAAATGCATAAAATTTTAAAAAAAATCATAATTATTTTCATAAAGCATAATTGTTCTTATATAAAAGAAGAGATAAGAATAAATTTTAAGTTCTAAAATCTCTTGAATGACATAAAATATAGAACAATATTTATGAATCAAATATAATCATAATATTCATAATTATATATAACCCACGTTTTCCAAATGCATACTTTTTAAAATGAAATGAGAGTTATACACACACACACACATGTATAGTTTATATTCTATGCATAAACAGGACATCAGAACTTTAATATTATCTCACATTTTTTAAATTATGCATTTTAATAATGACTCATTTAATATTTTCAAAATTATGCATTCATTTTGAACAAATAAAAATTATTTTATACAAGTTATTTTAGTAAATATGACTTAGATTTTATTTTAGTCTTTTACTTATTTTTAAAAAAAATATTATTTTCCATAATTAAGTTTTCTTATTAATTGCTTTGGAAATTATGCATTGTATACTCATATTAAAATTAGGAGATGCACTTATGTCATTAAAGAGGTTAAGATTTAATTTGGTCTTAGTTTCTTTTTTTTTTTTTTTACTTTTTGATTTTGTAAAATAACTTGTAATTTTATTTTATTTTTAAATAATTTTCAAATCAAATGGTAATAAATTTATATTATTGGAAGATGGCCTTGAATAAATAATCGAGGCACCAAAATAGGGATAAGAAAGGGTGTTTTGGTCTTTTATTAAGTTTTTATTAGAATATTTATTCAAAAAAATACTGGAGGGAAGATTTTTATCAAAAATTCAAAATAGAGAAGAGGTGGATGCCAAAAATCACACTTCAAGGAAGGTGGATACAAATAATCCAATTATGCCGTATGAGAAGAATTTTGGATGGATACCTAGTTTCTTAATTATGTAAATGACACATAAGTTCCATCTACCCCACTAATTTATAATCATAAAAAAAAAAAAAATTTAATTGAGGTTATACCATCAAACCTAATATGGTATTTTTTAATATCACATCAGTTCCCATCTCATTATTATTTTTGACACTATATATAATTATTTGAAAGTGTCACTGAATTATTCCGGGGCATTGTGTCTTGACTAACATGAAATTTATAGTAGGATAAAAAGCCCACAACAAGGTCAATTATAACTGAAACAAATCAGAAATTTAAAGTTGGTCTATCTCAATTTTGTAGCTTTACAAAGTATATAAATACATATTATCCTTAGCCAATTTATGTAGCACATATTGATAAGTTTAGAAAATTGAAATTATGCAAAGAAACTTCAAACTACTTAAAATGAGTTAATTTTTCAACTCTATTGAAGTTCATGTATAATTGCTTTAAGGAATCAAACCAAGTTCACTAAAAAAATTAGAGTTATTATGGAATTCAAGCAAATTTTGATAGTTGATTGGGAAGTTTGATTTGGCTTATTCCCAAATTAATGTGTAATTATCATTTTCTCTACGGTAAAAAGGTAGGAAAAAAGAATTGCAGTTCTTTAAAGTGAAAAATAGCATAATTTTGGCAACTAAAATTAACATAAATGTACTTTTAAAAACAAGTGGATTATTAGACTATTTTATATCCTTGGATGCACATGCAGATGCATTAACAAAATAATATGCATTTGTCCATGTCCTTAAAACTCTTTATTAAAACCAGTTTTAAAAGTAATCAAATAAATATATGAAGTTTAGCATTCAATTTCTATTGCTCATCCAAATTAAAATATTGTGCAAGAAAAATAGTACCTATAGTAAATATTACACTGAAAATGTGATACATATGAGGGGTAAAAACGCCATTGTATAAGTTTCTAGAAAAACAAATAAAAATATTCTTCATCCTTTGGTTATTTGCCTTCTTCCTTCCTCTCCAACTACTGAAATTTCCAAATTACAGTCCTCACTTCTTATTTGCAATTTGGTTGTATTAGTTCTAGAATTTATTTCTTAAGTAGAATTCTATATATGTTTTCTAAGCATCTACTCCTTCAAACTTCGACCTTTTAGTCATATATTATTGGATCGAATTTCTTAAAAGTTGTTTATAGTATCTATTTATATTAATTCAAGTATCAAATTATGATCCTTTACATCTCAGTTTTCATTAACTAAATCTTTCATTTTGTTTGTATTGATTAGAAGTCAAAACAATTAGTTTATCTACTCTCTAAGCTTAAACTTGCATAATGAGAAAGTTCCCATCAAGCTTTATTGTTTAGTTGATATTAGCTGAGAAACATAAGAGAATTGAATATATTTTCAGTGTGTTTGGAACATCATAAGTCTAAAAGAAAATAGTTTTTTTTTTTTTTTTTTTTTCTTAGCATTCAATTTCAAATCGAGTAATGTCAAATGGAGTAACTTGATCAGCCCTAATCTGATCAAAGCAACAACTAAGTCCCCATAGTGCATACTAATAGCAGCAAATATTACAGTGCATGCCAAAAGTAGATCAAGATGACATACGACATGATGATGACCAATAACAATAACAATTACAGCTTGCCCCTTTACTGCTATAAGAGGAGAACATATCGTAGTTGTAATGTCTAAAACGTGAGCAGTATGATTTTGGATTATCAGTACTCTAAAGAAGGTTCTACATCAACTACATGTACAACTAGAAGTCAGAATGCAAACTTACTCACTTTAGGAGTGAAAAGACCAAGAATATACGTTGTTTAGCGTCCATAGCAAGAGGTTTAGTCAGTGCGCGGTAGTAAAAAGCTGAAGCCTGAATTCTCGCCGATTAGAGAAGGAGGCTCAATATCAGAGATGTCTATCTGTTCCATTGACTTTGATATTTCGTCAACTGAAAAGGGTATGCTGTAATGAACCATCAAGATAGATCAACAGTTGCTTCAGAAGAGCCCAGGAAAGTATAGAGTGAAAAAAAAAATTTGAGAAATAAGAAAGTCTACTTATAATTGCAAAGAACAAACCCCCACTAATATATCCCAGACTCTACAATTTTGTTCAAAGCTAAGTCTTGCTTATGTCTCGTAAGTCTCAGCTCTCCTATCTATTCTCAACTTCACAGAAATTCAAAATCAAACTGCGAGCAAGAAGTGTTACATATTATTCATGTGGGTATTTGAAAGACAACATCAATTGGAATATTTTGTTCCCATTGTAATTACTTGATTAGTGGGACATGCTATGAGTTAATTACTCATTGACCACACTTGTTTGATGACCACACTTGTTTGATGGAATTATTTCCTGTTTGATTAATCAATTCCTACAAATTTGTTGTTAAGCTAAAAAGTGTGACTTATACAAGCCTCTCTATTGTTACTAGTTTTTTGTTCTTATTCTCATTCGCCTTTGAAATTATTACAAAGCCACCACATCACATATGAAATTGTTTATCTTCACTACATAAATTCCTTACCTTTAATTCAGAGAGCCTTCTGAATTAAGAATATTAAGAGAACATTTGTACGGTGGTCCGTTGAGATTTCACCATCTAGAGTGCACTAGTGGTGGGATAGAACTATTGAATCTTCGGAGTAATCTCTGTGAAGCCTGCTGCACCGAGTTATTAACTCTGAGGGGCGAAACTACTCTTTTAGGACAGTGCTTTTGTATTTGTTTTCATCAATTCAATGAGAAAAGTTCTTTCCATCTTTCTATTATATTGATTTTATTCCTACTCTCCCTTAATAGCCTTTTGTGTTTTAATTCTTTCCAACAAGAAGTACAGGCAGAATATGCTGGGAAAAAAAATAAAAAAAATCATCAGATATTTGATGCTAACCTGGAATCATCATCCAACAGAAAGGAATTGCTGACTGCGTTATTTGAATCTTCGGTCATCAACACCCTCATGCTGGATATAACCTGAATGGAAATACGATAAAAATTGTTTCATTAATGTTACCAAATATGCACTTTTATGCAGAAATATCTGTTTCTGAAGATGACTCGAACCTAATTTTCAGTAATGGCATCCATAGAAACTTACATCTGAAGACACACTATGTGTGCCATACTTGTCATCCCAGTACATTGTACTGATCCGATACAACTGCTGAATGCTCAGCACCTATTCAATAAACAATATGTTAGAAAGGGTAAATATAACTCTCCAAGTTTTTGCGTCAGAGATTTAACTCACTGGGCAAAGGTCATGACTTATTTCATCCAATGTTTTCTTTGGCTTTTGGTGGATAACCTGGATTAAGCAAATTTTTATTAGGTAGCTGAACGATCAAACTTTATGCTTGTCAAGAATGGAAAACACAAAATGCATTACCAGAAATCCAATGGCTTGTCTAATGTGCTTGAGCTCATCCCAAGCTGAACCTGCATACTGCAATGTTTCGAATTATTTTAACAGTAAAGAATTTGATAAACAGAAAAACAAATAAAAGCAACTCGGGAGTACCTCATCAGTTGCAGTGCAACACCAATGTTCTAATTCAGCCAGACCAGCTTTAACGTATTCCCCATTACTAAATGAGCAGCATTCTCGTCTTAATAGAAGGCTGCAGCCATGAACAGTTTACTCAAGAATATTAGGACTTCATATACACATTACAAGAACTTCAGAGAGAAAAGGCAAACATGTTCCGAACCTGTTAAACAATTGAACATTGATGAAAGAAAATATCTGTGTGAACACCTTGCAGACTAAGAAAGGAGGTACCTGTCAAAACATGAACAAAACTTTATATGTGAGAATAAAATTAAACAGATAATCCCTAGACGAAAGAGACATCAAAGTAACTATATTAAACAAGATCCTCATGAAAGACACATGAAAAGCCTTCCTATTCTGAACTCTAAGAAATAACATTTAATAGCTATCCATATTTAGCAGGGAATAGATGATATATAGGAAGAAAAATAAGAAACCAAGGTTTTACTGACATGATTAGCTTTCAAAGTGTTCAAGAAATTCCCAAGGCTCTTCACGATTCCCTGCCAGTGAGCAATCAAAGCTTGCTGTGCTGGCATATTTGCAACCGAACGTGATGATCCCTTAACTAAGCTTGCTCTAGAAGTTCTTGGTGCCTATTAATGGATATACACAAGGTAACACATGTTATCAGAAAGAGAGTTTTCTGTTTCTTTAGAAACAAAGTGGCACCTGATAAAAATGTATATCACTTTTAATACCTGAATGCACAAACCAAGTAATGGAGATATCTCCTTCTTTAAATTGTCTCGTATCATTCCATAGATTTTCTCCACATATGCCGTAAGTTGCTGCTTGAACAGCAAAGCAGGATATTTGGCTTCTACTTGGCGTAAGGTCTCTACTCCACCAGGCAGGCCATTCACAAAGGAAAGATTTACTCCTTGTGGAGTTCCTCGGAAGCTCTGAAAAAAGATTAATCAGAAGCAGAATTATGAAAAGGTCAAAAATTTCCTGATGGAGAAGACTTTTAAAACGTAAGTTGAAAGGAAAAATAGAAAAGACTCTTTTACCTGTGACATCCTGCCAAATAAAGTAGCTGAGGATGACCGACGACGTAGAGGAGCCATTCCAGCTGCACCACTTGCTTTCAGTGTACGCTGGAGGAGCAATAGTAGTGTAGAAGCATTTGACAACCAATAAGCCAACATATCATTGTTATCCTGGATTTTCTGTAAATGGAGGAATTTGAATATTTGAGAATTCCAACATATATGAAGAGCAATAAGAAAACTGTTAACAAAAGTTTTTACATTACAAACCTCAATAGCATGCCCTATAGTCTGGATGATCCGGTCAAAGACACTTGTTCTCTCAACTTCAAATGATCTCCATTGCAACAGACATTTATAGATGATACAGGCTGCTATCGGCCTGTTGCCAGCAAAGCCCACGTGCTGTGAAATACAACGAATGAGCAACTCCTGATTTTCCAGCTGTTTCTCATTAAGTGATCTCTGAGGCTTGTCATCAGCTTCAGAAAATGATGGGCTGTGCAGATCCTAATTCAATTTGAGGTGCATGGAAACAAAAATGATGGTTAGAAAAGTAGCATTCGCAAGATGAACATTTAGTTAAGGAAAGTTGATTACCACATGCATCTTAGTATCCGCAAACGCATGGCCACTATCACTCCTCTGCCATTTTCAAATGCCATAAACTTTCATAAGACACCATAGTTTAAATTTCTCCAATGACACAAAAGGAAGTCATGAAAATACCTGGATGATTGATCTAGAGCGTCCAGAAAGAAATTTATTTGGTGCCATTGACACAGCCTGTTGACGAAGAACTTTATTCTCTGACTCTAAATTATTCAGCTTCTCTTCTAGCCTAACAGAGACATAAAATGTTCATTTATAGCATTAGATGGAATAGGAAAAATTCTGTCACATTTTGAAATGTAAGTCTCTATTAAAGTGATTGTTACTTCCTATAGCAATTGACTCCTATCCCTTTCTGAAGTGCACTCTAGTTCCACTATTTGCTACCTTTACAGAATAAAAGATGAAGAATAGTGAATAATCTAGTTCATTCCAACTGTTATACAGGTTGATAAGGAGTTCTGGAAATTGTGACCAGTTTATAACAGCTCGATGTTGTTAATCAACTAAATGCATCATCCTTTCAGCTATTTAGGAGATGATTTGTATTAATGAAAAGCATTGTTGATGAATGATACCTATTATAATCCGACTGTAGTCAAGAAATATATTTCCTTGGAAACCAATCTTAAGCCTATGTTTTTCCAAACATGGTGACGTTTCCAAAGAAAAATGTTCCAATTCCTGTACTTGGGCTGAGAAACGGACAGGATTCTAGGGCTTGATGGACAGATTTGGAGGAAAATGGGGAGACGGAGGGCAAGGTTAAGCAGGCAACAGTAGAGGGTAGGTGCTGATTGCAAGGGTTTGGAAGGGAACCGAGGAGGAAGTGACTGGTGATGGAGGTAACAGAAAGCGGGAGAGAAAGGTGGAGGATGGTGGAGCTAGTGGCTAGATTTTGGAGATGATCAATCTTCCTTTCCCTTACTCTTTTTTGTTGCCCTCTTTATGATTCAGTTGGCATCTTTGAAGGATAAGGAACAAAATGAAAATAAAAAAAGTTGAAGATTGTAAGGAAAGGAATGGACTTCCTGGAATGTAGAAGGTGATCATATTCCCAGCTTATTCTTGCATGCTAGATGCCTTCAGTCCGGATTCCAGAATTTTCTTAGCCAATCTGGAGATCAGTGGCCTGTATGTCACACTTTGCCTAATTGACATCCTCACAGTTCACTTTTCACTATTTGAGAGAGATCGCGATAAAGACCATTGCTCCTGATTGCCCCGGAAAATCTAGTAAGTTACCTTGGTGTCTGATGTGCAGCAAAACAACATAAAGTCTGGTTCTTGGATTTTTTCTTACCAAACTAATCTCCCTATGTCAATGATGCAAGAATGGGCATCTCATTCAAGTCACCTGAACTAACACTGTCCATGAAAGTTGACCATATTTCTATTTTACGAGTTTGATTGACAATGAGTTTTCCAGCCTTACAACAGTGGAAGGTATAATGACACTAACACATAAAGATGAATTTTCTCTTCTCAAATAGACGGACAAAAGAATACTCCCGTATCATTTTGATTACCTGTGCAAAGAGTCCTGTAATTGATGCACTCTTTTTTCTGTCTCCTCTAATTTTGCACGTCTCTCTTCACTACATTCCTGTGCCTCAGCATATTTCTTCCGCAAGTCCTCAGAAGATTCCTGTTCATCTTGTAAAGAAGCCTGGACAGAAAATAGGTCAGCTGAGAATCTTTGAGTCACTGGTGAAAAAGCAGGGTTGTTGAAATCATATTCCAACTTAGAGCATAGTTTTCATTCTGTAAAGCACCCTTGCATTAGATTTGCACAAAGATCCATCAATATAAATGGTGAAAGCGAGTCTTATGTGAATTATGACCAAACAAGGCACTTACTGCTAATTGGGTGAAGTTGGATGCTCAAACATGGACATAGGCTAGTCTTGAGTAAATTTGTCTGTATGTAGTTCAGTAATATCTTTTCCTCGTTTTGACAGTCATTCAAGTTGCTTAATTTTATTCATGCATCTTAGTGTAAGAGTTACAAAAACAGTGCACGAGCCTACCGGAAATGAATATTTTCAGCCAATTCTTACTTTCATGCTTTCACAATATAATGATTGTTGTACACTTGGTCATAACAAAATGAAATTGAAAATGATGTTTGACTCATAAAATGACCCAATTTTCATAAACAATACCCTGGAAATGACTCTTCTGAAACCTCTAAGATATAATGCTTAACTTCATGCAAACAGAACATAAATATTATTAGCATGACCATAAATTTTAAGCAACTTTAGCATGAAAGTACACGTGTTTTAGCACTATTAAAACAACAGTAATTACTTGGAAACACAAGATAAGAGAAAGGCTTCTTTCGGTAACATTTTTCTTTTACCACTTGAACAGGAGGTTTTGTCAAAACTGGTCCAAAAAGAAATATATCTATAGATTTTCTGATGGCTTGTCTTGAGCAAATATGTTGCCTGACTTGGGTACGAGGGGCAGACCAATTAAGGTGTTTGGAGTTCTAATTGCCAATTGTCGAAATTTGGGACTCTGGGTATAAACTTGGTACAATGCATTTCGACTTTGGATAAGGGGTGACTGGACACGAAATACCTGTAATTTGTGAGTCATTATGTACTATAGATGTACTGCATTTGTTTAGAAATGGGAGCGTAGGACGTTTTCAACAGAGAAACAACTAAAAGAAATGATCTTTCACCTTTTGGATTCCCGAGATAGATGACCATGAAAATGTAAAACTCCTATCGAAAACTGATGAAGGATCCAAGATTTGGGTATTTCCAAGTGCATGATATCAATTTTGTTGTCAAGATTTTCTTGAGTCACGGAATAGATGAAAACAGATTGAAGTAGGAGCAAGTGCATAATTGGTGAAAGATTTAAAAATAGTGGAGATTGCCTCTCAACTTAACAAGCATGACACATCGCCACTTGTCACAAAAAGCTTCAGCAAATTATACAAGTGTACATTACACTCTGCACCTGTGTCATGGGAGCATCTGTAAATTTCCGCAACTAAGCTTTTGAGAACCCCAAAAACCTTTTAGGCTGTGTTAGGGAATAATTTTTTCAAAGAAAAATGTATACTTGGGTGAAAGATACATATAACCAAAACATCAGCAAACCAACTTGACTATTAGACAGTTAAAGCCTAATGTTCTGATCTAGATTAAGTGAAAAGGGGTAAAAGGAACAGTCCCATGTTTTAAATATATACAGTAGACTATAAAACATGAACCTAAGGGATATTCAGTAATATAAGTCTACGTGTTGAGTTCAGACCACTTATATTCATCCAAGTTATCATATGTGGACTGTTTAGGTATTTTACTAATGGAACCAGAGTCCAAGTAACATTTCTTTTTCTAGCATTGATAACTCCTGCTACATGGATCACAGAAACAATGTTCAGACTAGAAATTCCAGGAAGGCCAAATATCCTGGGCATCCCTGGTACCTGCTCTTGATGGAGATGTTTCTGAAGTGACTCGCGTATGTGCTTCAATGCTTGGGTAACATTTATAATCAGAAAATTCAGATGGAGACTTCAGCAAGTGCCACGTATATTATTGCTTTATGGTGCCTATGAACACTTGTCGATATCAAGCTGCCTAGAATGAATCATACACAGGAGTTGCACATACGCATAGAGCGAGGTGAGAGATGGTTTGAATAAAGGAATTGAACAGAAGCCTTGAGGTAGGTAAAGTCGAATCAAGTGTAAAAGAGAAGTAAAATCACAAAATAAAATTGTAAGAAGCAAAAACAGAAGCCATACACTCCATACTTGACGACTTAAGCTTCTGGATCATGTTGAGTTTTTGATTGTAAAGATATTAATTGTTTGTTCAATGGGTTTTTCACAAGTAAACAAGTGCCAAACCTAATTGATTTGTTGTAGCAACCTGATTCCTCTCTTCCCTAACAAATAATTGCACAAAATTGTTCTACTTCTTATCATGCTTTAAAATTTTGCTAAGATTCATAAGGACACATTTTATGTTACAGCAATTATCATAATCCCCCCAAAAACAAAAAACTGAAGGGATATCAAATTAAGCAATATGCATGTAACCTAGTTCTGATATTCATCAAGTGTCATTACCTTTAAACGGTCAACTTCTTCCTTCAGAGATTCAATTTTCTTGGTATCTTCAATATAAACTGGAGTTTCCTTGATAACAGGAGGTGCTTCTTCAATTGCTTTTCTTGCAGCTTCACGTTCCTTAACAAGCAGTGCATTTGTTTCTTCAACTTTCTTCTGCATGTCTTCCATCAAATTTTGCAACTTTGTTATCTCTTGAGCTTTAGTTTCTTCCAAGTCAGTCTGCATTTATGATTTCAATGACATAAACAATGTAAATCATTTTATTTGCATGTCCCAAAAAAAAACCAAGCTAAGCAATCCAACTTTACAAACAAAAAAGAATATTTCTAAATTTGGCCTTCCGAAAAGATGATTTCTGTTCTGTCTCAAGAACATAGCATACCCGTAAACGTTTTTCAAGTTGCAAGCGCCATGTGAGTTCCTCTAGCTGTTTTTCAAGCTTATCTTTAGCCTCTTTGAGTGCACCTGTTTCCCTTGCAGCCTGCAGAGGAATGCAGTCAGTATTATATACGCTGGCTAGCCATGATATAGCATAATATCGAAAGACTGAAGTTCCTACCAATTTTAACCAAGTCAGATAATAAACTAATAACTCAATGTATTTCTGACACCAATGGATGAAGTTCCAAGAATATATGTTTTGTTCTCCAATAAACATTAAAGGAAAAATAACTACTTTAACAGGGGCATAGAACTTCAGTATCACTATGAAGACAGTTTCAACAATATATTATGCCGTCAAATATACAAAACAGAAAACGATTACTAGTTCAAAAATGATATGGTACTGAAGCCTACCATCTTAAGCTTCCATAATTCTCTTTTTGCAATTCTTCCTCTCCATCTGCATTGTGCAACTATTGTTCCCCTCTTTAGCTTCTTATAGTAAGATGAAGCTCTATGGCAGCGCCACCGTGCCTAAGAAAGGTTAGCAGTCAGTGGAGAGCTTCATGAAATATAAAATTATTTATTCTGGCATCAAGTATCAGGATCCTGTTACCTGAATAACAGTTGCGGCTTTAGTTTGTCTCCTAAATCTAAATTTGTTACAAGCGTCCATGGTGCGCAAACCTGTTTGTATAACAAGAACTGATATCCGGAGTGTGCTATATACTTTTCTAGCTTGGTATCTGAGTGTGTTCCGCTGAACTTTTACTGCAGCTGCTACCCTTTTCACAGTCTCATATAGTTTGCACGCTAGTCTACCTAAAATAGTACAACTGCATAAGAATTCCAAAGAAAGGTGGAGACAGACTAGTGTATGTGCATGAGAAAGAGCCAGGGTTGGCAATTCCAAAACGTCAAAGGTACACCTTTGAAATAAATCTAATATAAACTAAAATCTGATAGACTTTTTACACTAAGGAACATATTCTAAGAATCTTTTAGTAGTTTTAAGTGGCTCACTTCTGCAAAAGGATTGCACATAAATGGTAGCCTCTCTCACAGCTATAAAATGTTTTCGAGCAATATGAGTTCTTGTGCGCCGTTGTATAGCTTTAGCTGCAGTACTAAGAACTTCTGCTCTACGTGCATCCAATTCAGCCATCTGACCAGCTCTTAGGAAGACCTTTGTTTTACCTAACTGTAAGGTCATCAAAAGTTCATTTGAATCTGCAGAAAATAATTGGATCCCTTTGTGCATGATAACATATTATCAGACGAGCACACATTTACAGAATTACGTGATGCACACGTAATTGAAAATCATTCAAGCGTAATTGAATTTTTTGGATTTCTGTGCAGACAAACAAAGAAAAAGGACAAAATAATATACAATGTGAAAGCCAAAAAAATTGGAGAAAATTAGAGTAGGTTAACTAATATATCTGATCACAAGCATACAGTGTATCTATAAGTACAATATATGGCAGCAAGCAGAGGTGAAACTATACTATGTTCATGTTCTGAAGGTAAAAACAAATTTAGTTGACTGAAACAATAAACATACCACTGAGGCCATAAGAAAATGAATTGTGGGTAAATGTAGATTGCATAGGCAATTTCCAAAAGGATTACTTACACTTACATCCCCTCTGAAATAGCAAAATTACCAATTCATCCCCTCCCTCTTTCATAATTACAAGACCTCCCCTTTAAGTTTACCACTTTTACCAAACTTCCCCCACGGATTTCGATGGCAAATGATGACATCAGCAAAAAAATTTGATAAACTTTCTATTTGTTCCCTTGACCTAACCCCACTTATATTTTGTTGACCAAAAACCCCTGATAAGATTTGAAACTTAGAAGGCATTAAATGTAATCACTAGATGTATGAGATACAGCAAGATAGGGCAAAATGTAATCAAAAATTGTTCCAAAAATAAAGATGTTACAAAAATTTAGCTGTTAGTAGTTCTTTTTTGGCTCTTCCTGACATACATAGTAGACTAACAACCATTCTTGTATTTGTTAAAGACAAATGATTTGCTCAAGTATTTCTTCTAGTGTTGTAGGATTGAAATAAAAAAAGGGGGGCAGTTAAAAAAATAAGTAGACTTAATTTATATAGAAAATAATTTAAAAATTCCCCCTATTTTCCTTTTCTTTTCCTCTCATTCATTCTTTCTTTCACTCATTTTTTTTCCTTTTTCCGACCATTACTTTTCTCCTCTTCTAGAGCGTGGCAATGAGGAAGGGAGGGAGTGGTGAAGAGGGAAAAAGATGGGGTGGCCAGCAAAGAGGAGATAGAGTGGGAGCAAGAGTGAAGGAGAGAGAGGAAGGAGGGGTAGGCAATGAGGAGGAAAGGTTGGGTAGTAGAGGGGACAGAGGGACGGAGAGGGAGGCGTTGGAGGCCCAAGAGAGGGTGGTAGAAGAGGGGAGGGAGGACACAATAGGGAAAAGAGAGAGGGATCCGGCAATAGGGGGAGAGATAAGGGGATGGGCAGTACTGGGGAGAATGAGGGAAGGACGGCAATGGTGGTAAGGTGGAGGAAGGGGGCGGGTGAGAGAGAGAGGAGAGAGGTGAGACCGAGAGAATTATTTATGGGATCGTATGGCAGCTAAAATAGGTTATAAATAGATGAATATACATTGAAGAACATGTGAATTAGGCTTGCAAAGGTGAGTGAAAATCAGATTTCAGAACAAGTTACCACCTCAAGCTCTTGCCACCTCAAGCTTAAGCACCTCAAGCTACCACCTCAAACCTTTCTTCATTTTTAAGCATTGAACCACTACCAAAACTATTTTCCGAGTTATTTCACCTTTCAAACCTCTATATTAAGCTCTCTAAGTTGGCCCCAAGTGAATCTAAGTAAAAGAAAAGGCAAAGGAAGCAAAAGAAAGTAGTAATCGACAAGTAGAAGCTGAAAACTGTGCATAGGTGAGCTTCACTCATGGTTTTTGACATAAATTTTTATATTCTTCAAGCTTTTATGTTTTCTAAAACTTATTTTCTTGTTTATAATCATGTTACGGTGATATTGGTGGTCTTATTATCAACAAAAGAAGTATTGTTTTTTGGAAAAACTTAGTATGAATCACTAAAGGCAGAAACTGTCTAGTTGCTGATTTTTTATTCTTTGAGGTTTAAATTTGGATGATATCTCGAGAAAAACCTATAATTTCCTGAAGATTTATATGGAACTCAATAACTGTCACTATAAAACTTTCAGTTTTGGTGTTGTGTAAAGAGCACTGATTTTGCTGAGGAATATTTACTATTTTTAACAAGGCAATTACATGGTTACCACTATTTATATGTTATCTAAGTGTGGTAAAAATTTGGGAAGGATTGAATGTACTTAAGGGTGTGAAAAACACCATGGAACTAAATTGGACAGCCAGTAGATGCGAAAAATCTGAATCTGCCAAAATTGATATTTTAGCATGTTTCAACCTCTATATGTTGTTATTGAGTTCTAGTGAGTGGGGACATGATTTGCCTATATCTTAGGGTTATAGTACTTCAATGATATGATGTTAATATGTAATTAAGATGATAAATTGTGGTAAGTATGGGACTATTTTCGATACTAGTTTGTAACTTGAAAGGTTTGATTGTTACCTAGTTAACTTGATGTTCAAGGTCTTAATATGAGGTTAGAAGTATTGAACTTGCCTCTTTAGGGATGGTGTCTGATGTTGGGTAGTATTACCGGTTATCTTCCATCTAAAGTTGGGAAGAGAGACTTAATACACTTAGAGTAAGCCACCTACAAGGCTAAAGGTAAGTAAAAATCCATTTGCAACTACAATGCACGAACATAGTATGTCTTGATGTAATTATGATGTGATGATGACATTTGCATAGGTATGATAACAAGCAAATTATGTACCTTATGATATTGGGAATATTTGAAAGATGTTTAGAACAATTTGGCTTGCATTCATACCATTCATGAGCATTTGCACGTGCATGCATGACACGTGAGTAAAATTGAGATTTTTGCATGCACGACATACTTTGAGAAAGGAATTTATGTTACAAAGATATTTTATTGGCCACTACTAGTGCACGAGGCATGTGAGGCATGCTTATGTGAAATTTTGGGCGCCGCAAGTGGGATATTTCTCGGTAGATCACAAGGAAAGACAGGAAGTGGACCACTGGTGGTCACGGAGGATGGTCCATTTGACTGTGCCTTTGTTTGATTGACACCGCGGGTGGGACACTTCTCGGAGATCACAGAGGAAGACAGAAGGTGGACCTCAGGTGATCACGGGAGAATGGTTCATTCGACTGTGTCAATTTGAGATTGGCCATTTAAAGATTGATATTGATATTGTGCAGAGCTCTATCCGATGCATAGTAGATGGGTCAAAGGCCCTATGAATGAAAATGATTTTGAATTAACTTTGATTTATGAGTCATCATATATGATACATTACTGGCATGATATCTTGAAAATGCATTGCATGATGTTTATATCATATTGTTGGCATACATGATTTTTACTTATTAGGCATTAGATCATGTATTTCATGCATTGTAGGAGAGCATGGTGATTCCTGAGCCCTCTAATCTTCTGAATTGGTTGATGGAGCTTTTATAGATTTTCGAGGAGCACAGTACATGGATGACGATATGTTAGGATATTTTGTGGATTGCTATCCTGATTTTGATGTTTCTTGTATCATATTTTGGAATTTTGTATTGTATAAATAACTTTTAAAACCTTATTGTAATAAGTTTGAGTGCGGGGTGATTATGATAGGTATTGTGGTTACACAAATAGTTAGTTATTCATATATAGGGCTTTTAGTGCGAAATACTTTACTCTTTCTCATGTCATGTTTGACTGTGCTAAAAAAAAAAAAAGGGAAGTGTTACACTATTGTATATTACCTTATAAAAAAATTACTTCTGCATTCTATATATATTTTTAGTGGGTTGTGACAGCAAACTTAGAGGAAAGGGAGAAATTAATAATTTAGCTATTTTAGAGGGGAGGTAAGTGTGATTAACCATTTTAAAAAGGATGCAGGGACTTTGTATATATCATGCGAAGCAACATATGCAAGTAAGTGAAACAAAAATCCTTATACCTGGAAACCTTTTATCCCCTTCTTTTCCAGAATCTTCTTACACGCCAACTTTTCATCATAACTGCTCATGAGAGAAAGAACAAGCAATATGACTCTTTCACCAGAAAAGATAAATTAATAAAACAACAATAATCATCTACCAGAACAAAGAAGAAGCTTAAATTTATTGTGAAGAAATAAAGAAATCACAATAGATGAGCTTTGGCTGAGCTTGAGATTGGGTAAACAAGTTCAAGCTAAAATGGGTACTTACCTTCCTTCCAAAACCTCGGGCGCAAGAAGCCCAAATCTGTTTAAGAATTCAAAGAAAGGACGGCGAGTAGGATATCCTGCACAGCTGATCCTGATTGCCTCTAAAACACCCTGAATCAATAGGTTGTGACCAACAAATAAATGCCCCTAGAAATGGATCAATCTCTTGCAGCCAAGGACAAAGAAAAAACCAAACCACTCGGATGCCCAAAATAAGTAAAAGAAGTTCTATAATAATACAGAGATCAGAAGAACTTACACCACAACGTAGCTGTTGCATAATGTTTTTATTTTCAAATATGGCAGGTTTAAGAAGATTATTTGGCTTTACACATCTAATGTAGTGAGGTTCCGTAGCATTTAGAGTTTCCATCAATTGTTGTAGTTGCAACTGCATGATAAGATTGTGAAACATCTTGTTTTAGAATGAGTCAGTTTCCAGAGCATAAAGATGATAAACCTAGATACATCATAAACTTATATGTAGTTTTTTTTCTCTTTTGGGTTTGTTACTATGTCATAAATTTATATATTTTGGATATAGGAATTTACAAAGATAAAATTCCACTTGGAATGAAAGTTCAGGCTCAATAACCTTAAAACGTGAACCAATAGAAGAAAACTTAGAAGATTTTGTGGTCTCTTCAGGTATTGGAGGGAAAAGGCCCGCTACAAAAGGACATTTGGAAGCATCTAACAGATCTTGATGTTCAGGAACCACATAGTCTTTATTTTTGTCCAAGAACTGGTCAGATTGGTATTGAACCTGAAATTAATTGAATCTGAGTTTTGAAAACTTAGCTGTATACAGAAACATAAAGTGTGTGAAAGTAATTTTTACGTTACCTCCCCAGCATAATGTGCAATGGTAAAATCAGTGCGGGATAATTTTGGCTTGACGAAGCGCTTATTATTCTTGAATGTCTGATAGAGCTTATTAGAGAATGTCTCATGTGTTGATTTCGGGAACATACTGAAAATAGAAAGCCATTAGATTAGAGCAAGAAACCATTATTAACCTTAAGTCCAATCAATTGTTCTAATAAATTAATGAAAACAAACAAACAAGGGAAAATGAAATTAAAGTTTGGTTAAAATAAATTGCTAACTAGAAAATTGATACAACAGGAATATCCTTCAAGAATGATATGGGAAAATGGGAAACTGTAGAAAAGTTGAGGAGCATTACCATGCTTCATCAAGGAGAGTAATAATGCCACCTGGTTTCTGCAAAATAATAAATGTAAGTTATGCAAAACCAAAAAAATGAAGTTATTGTATAAATATGATATCATAAGAAGTCCAAATCGCTCATCAGCTCATTCCTCAAGAAGTAAGAATAAAATGTAAATTTTCCAAGATGAAACACCATATAGGAGACCAATATATTGCAAAAGTTACAGTTTTATCATAGAGAAAAGAAATTCTAATGACTGTAAAACCTTGTCTGTCATAGGACTTCTTTATCACCATGAAATCCAATCAAATGGTTTTAAGTTAATTCCATTTTTTGAAATGTTTAAAAAGAAGTTCTAGACACTCACACATGCACATTTTCTACTTTTTCCCGTTAGTCATGCTTCAATATACACTCACTACTACAACAAATCTTCATTTCAACTATTAATTTTAATTAGGGCAAAATACATAAAACCCCTTGAACTTCACATATGGTCGTAAACACCCCCTAAACTTACTTACCCCCTGATTTAAATGTTTAGACAAAATTGCCCTTAATGCAATCAATTTATATAGTTTTTAATTTATTTTGAATATTTTGCATCATAAATTTAATTTTAATTTTTTTAATTATAAAAAATATTTTAAATTATATTTTTTAAAATATTAATTAATAACTTAAGTAATTCAAATTTTACAAAATTAAAGTAATAAAAAGTATAATAAATACACAAAAACCATATTGAACATGCAAAATTATTATAATTATTTGAGTTCAAAATAAAGCATTAATTATTTAATCGAAATCAATTTTGAACTCTTTTGGAAGGTAAATATGTATATTTTTGTAAACTTAATTTAGATAAAAATATTTATAATTGAGTAAAAAACATTTATGCATTCTTATGGTCAAAACATAATTGAAATATATCTTTGTTCAATTTAAAAAATATATAAACATATATCTAATATCAATAGAGACATACTTATTTATTGAATCCCAAAGAGTTCAAAATTCATTTAGATTAAAAGGTTAATACTTTGTTTTGAATTCAATTAATCAAAATAATGTTTTCATGTTTAATATTTTTCGGGTATTTATTGTACTCATTTATTAATTTAGTTTTTAAAATTTGAATTACTTAAGTTACTAATTACTTTTTTGAAAAAATTATAAACTTTAAAATATCTTTTCTAATTAAAAAAGAATTTAAAATTGAATTTGGGATGCAAAATATTCAAAATAAACTAAAAACTATTTGCATTAAGGGCAATTTGGTCTAAACATTTAATTCAGGGGGATAAGTGTTACATTTGTAAGTTCAGGAAGGTGTTTGCGATATAGGTGAAGTTTAGGAGGATTTTATGTATTTTTCCCTTTTAATTGATTGGGATTCAACTACTCAAAGATTAAGTTAATTGGTGTTGTGAGACCACCTTGGTAGTATCCTAGTGGTTCTGACCCAATACTTCCCACAAGGAGGTCACGGGTTCAAACCTTGCATGCAGTTAGTAATTCGTGAATCAATCACCTCTAGTGGACGGGTTCTAGTTAGACTAACACATTGATTTACTGGGGCTGTGATTATAGGCTTGCCCTTTGGGTAGTAGCTATGGCTCAAGTCGGATATTTCACAATGGCTGGGACTCTTGTGGTCACGCCCAAGGAGGGTTGCAATGCTTGTCGCCCCTCCCCTGCCTTTTAATTGATAAAAAATAATAATAATTGGTGGTAGTGGGTTCTTTATCATCCATTATCATGTATTCTTTTACATTTGAACCTTTATGTAAAGGACCAAAAGGTAAGTTGTTCAAATGTCAACATCTTGAGACAATACATAGAAGTTGTTTCCCCTGACGAGAAAATTAATGGATAGATTATTTGGGTTGGGGGGGGGGGGGGGGGTGTTTATTTAGATTGACAAATGACAAGAGGTCTTATTACACAAAAATATCTACTTATCTTTCACCAGATGAAATCAATCTTCTTCCCCTTTGAAGCAAATATAACACCTGAGTTAACCTTTTATATTCTACTGTATTTGGTCTTAGGCTTTAACAATTATGACTCTTACTGAAGTTAAGCTTAAGAATGAATGAATAACTAAGAGAATAACATGGGAAGAAAGAAGTTAGCATGTGACAAAAGAAAAAAGTGAATTTCTAGAAAAGACTTTGTATTAGCAGTTCAAAATTCCAATGGTGCGCATTACTATTCCACAAGGAAGTACCTTCTCAATAAGATCTAAAACATCTTGGTTATCAACAAACTCAATGTAGCTCCAATCAATTGCCTCCTTTGTGTATTCTTCTTGTTCCATTTTAAAAACATGCTGCGAGCAAATAATGGAGACTTAGCAAGCTTATCACTAGCTGATACCTATATAGTCAGCTTGATATAAAAACTACCTGATTAAAATGTTGCTGTAGCTTCTCATTCGTAAAGTTAATGCAAAACTGCTCAAAACTGAATAGTACGATGTGCTTCAATTAGCAAAAAGCAGTGGCGGAGCACTTCCCACTTTTGAAACTAAAACTGTGTTGGGTTATTTTGGGAGTCTAACAAGAGGGGCAGGGTGGTAAATCAGATAAACTTGATACCTGTTGTGTTTAAAGCTTTCAAAACCATAAATGTCAAGGACCCCAATCAGAGATTTTGATTTATGATCTTGCCCAATTGACTTATTGATCTTGTCTACCAACCTGTATATGAGTTACCACCAATGGCAAGAGAAAAGTTTAGCATTTAATTAACTTTACACAGAACAATATAATCTATTAGATAACAGTTGAAAAGCTGCCAAGCTGAATACCAATCAAACAGTCTAGAATATATTGTCTTAGCTAATCCATCCCTGCTAACTGCTGCACTAAGAGGATCAAGACTTCTCTTAATAACTTCTTCGGGAGTGATCATCACACGTTTACACAATGCATCTTCCAATGCCACAGGATCACACCTAAGACAAAGAATAGTAAGAACTTTCCACCATCCAGAAGAAAATATGTGAAGATGTATTTGGACATGAAAGTCAGAAGCTTATATACATGAGAAGTTCTGAAGTTGTTTTTAGATGGAACTTGGCTTCGTCATCTTTTGGAATTGATGAATCAATTTCCTTTCCCTTTCCAAAATCAATATTTCCAAGATGAAGAATAGCAGCAACAACCCTGAAAATTGCTTCCTGAGTCCAAGAGAAAGGTTGTGTGAGAGAGAGAGAGAGAGAACATTAAAAGTTCTATGCAATAAAGATTTAACTCATAGTTACGGGCATCAACTATATAGGAAATACCTGTTCTGTTTTACTTATTCCAACAATATCCATTGCTCGTTTGGTAGCAAGGTAATCATGCGCATCACTTACACCAACCAGCTCATAGGATTTTGATTGGTTAAGATAATGAAATGATTTGGGATGATCTAACTTGTACTTATCAATTTCCTGGAAGGGGAAGGAATGTAATTGCATGGTGTGATCAATTCTAGCTGAACGATTACAGAGGAAAGCATTGGCAAAAGAATTCATCAGTAACAACAGGACTAATTTACCTCTTTTGGAGCTGCACATAAAAGGTAAAAGCAGTGATAGTTGCGCTCAGGATCAGAAACTTGGCAAACACGAGATCTTTCAAGAAGGTAGGTTCTGATAGCCGCTCCTGATATTCTCCCTTGCTTGTCAAACTGAATCTCAACAAATTTTCCAAAACGGCTGCATATTGTAATATATAGGATAACATAAATGTTATATCAGCTGAGATTAGGAATTTGATGTCATCATACATTTTGTTCATATTGATAATGTAAAATTAGTGAATTATGTTCTCAGAACCATGGTTTTTCTTGCCAGAGATTTATAAAAGAAACTTCTTATTCACGAGAGATTGAATATTCATTATTATGATGAGAAGGAAAGAAAAAAATCGCAAGACTTAACTGAAAAAGTGTTAAAAGGGCTTTCACCTGGAATTGTTATTTCTAACAGTTTTAGCATTGCCAAATGCTTCAAGAACCGGATTGGACTGCATTCATAAAATAGTGCAAAACATCCATCAGAGTTAATCATATAACTAATTAGACATAAGTGACAAAGGTAACACTATTGAAATGGCTATCTGCAAAACTAGCTTTATCATGTGTCATACTTCAAGAACTTGTTGTTCAACAGTGCGCCCTTCTGTAGCTGCCCGGCCTCCCAAAAAGGCTAGGTACCTCATAAGCATTTTTGTGGTCTCAGTTTTACCTGCTCCACTTTCGCCACTAACCAGAATAGAGTTGCTCTTTCCTTCATTTATCATGGCTCTATTTTCAGTGAACAAATTAAAGTATAGTTTGTTAACATATCCATATCCTTGCATCATCTGTTGACCAAAAAACAATGAATATAACCTGTATGCAACATCAGCAACTGCAAAGACGTGAGGACTTAGTTCTCCAAAAGGAGCTCCCCTGTATTGTTGCATCATATGCTGATTGTATAGATGAGGCAGTTTTTGGAAAGGATTTATAGCTATCAGAATATTTCCAGTGTAAGTCTGTAACATGCTCAAACAGCAAATATGTATGCCCATAATTAGACCACAATAAAGAAAGTAAAATTAGTATCAAAAGCAGAAAAAACTGAGGAAGCGTACATAAATTTCATTGAGTTCATATCTAGTTTTCAGATTCTCCAGCACTCCAGGCTCATGCAGATAAGACAGCTTTGTCATGTCATCAACACCTCCAGCAGGAGCTTCCACATCTTTAGGATAAAGTTTTGATAACTTGGTAACAACCTGAAAGAAAAATGAGGAAAATCATTATCAGGATGCCATATTAAAGCTTGACCGGGGAATAATACATTTAATCTTGAAACTGAAGCATACATCAAAATTCATTTCAGCTAATTTTTTATATATGAGAAGTTGATTCAACATTTATACTGTATGATCTTTCTGCAGTCAATGGCTAAAATTCAATAGCAAACATGAGCATGAGGTGGTTGGAGGAGGAGGGGTTACATGCACAGAAAAACAGAGTGAGAGATACTTAAACTTATATTCTGTATAATGCATTGCAATTTTTAAGCAAGCAACCATATTCAGTTTATCGAGATGCAGAAATAGATTTAAGTGCATGAATTTAGAAATTTTAAGTTTAGGTATCAAGTATTCACTTCCCAAATTCTTTTGATGAATCTTTATTCGACACAGAAGCATGGACTACATAAGACAGTTGGGTATACAGTAGCAAAATAAAGTTGTATCAGAAGCCAACAATTAACCTATGAGAGTACTCTTTAGAATATACTGCCTACCATGACATGTGCATATTTAAGGGAAAATTCGATGTGGACACATAAACATGGTAATTGACAACCAAATGCTTAGAAAAAGAATATGACAAATCATGCAGAGCAGAAAAGTTCTTTTATGTAGATTAATGTCCAAATGGCTGACGAAAAATTGAAAGACCTGCTATGGGTGGTGGGTACAAAAAATACTGTACCATTACCAACACAAAAAAGACACAGTAGCACTTGAAACTGAGACCATGTTCAAAAACATACCTTCTTCCCATCACTCCTCTGGATCTCAGCTTCTTGGCCATTAATTTTGGTAACCTGCCCATCAATCCAAGCCAGTCGAGGGTCCTCAGCCCAGACATGAGATCCAACAATTATGTTCACGGGAGTGCCCTGTAAGAGTTGAAGATACATTTTGGTAACAAGGTATTCTGTGAAATACTATAATAAAATTTGCAATTTCAACTGAAACTTTTATGTATGAATATACAGATTAAAGTAGACTACAAGATCAACTGGGGCGTATTTCTGAATTTAACATGTGCACACCTCTAGAGCGAAGAATCACTATCATGACCTAAGTTTCCTTATTTTGAGGGATATCAGCTTTGTATTCTTTAGATGAGATCGCTTAAAGTGGATGACTATGATACCTTGCTACCTTTGATCTAGTTTATCTAATTATCTCTTCAGAAGCACATAGATGTCGCACAGATTAGAAAAATGTTTAACATGGAAGTATATGCTCACAGTTTAATGCGGATAAATCAGTGTGTTTCAAGGCTCAAAGAAGTCAAGAAGAATTTATACAGATGACTATTGACTTTCACCAACAAGGGGATAAACTTCACTTGCAACTGATTGATAGATGTGTTTCGAGAAACAGTACAATGAAGACGAAAAATATCACCTACTAAATGAGTTACATAGCTGAAACTCAAATAGGCTTCATTAGGAGGAGGATAGCCAATTTGTTCAAAAAGAATGTAATGGATTATGGAATGAAGTTAAAAGTTTTCAGAAGAAAAGGGAAGGTTTGTGGACTCTGAATTCTGGAAGCAACCATTATAACATCTGCTTGGGACTTTCTAGAATATTTTGTGCTTGTCTGCACTTTCATCGCTTCAACAAGACAAAATTCTTGCCAGAACTGGAATTGTGTCTACCACATCTCCCTTTCCCTCACGCAACATTCTGGAACAATTAGATTTCTCTTAAACACTGAATTTTAATCATGTAACTAGATTTCCTGAATTCGTGTTATCCTCTCTCATCAGCATCGAGTATTTCTGTATCACATTTGATCACAACCGTAAAGTATTTTTTAATAAAAATTTCTCCAAATAGTAGGACTGCTAAGAGTCCGCTTTGAGGTTCAAATCCAAGCAAATGCAGCAGTGAATTTGAATATAGTAATGGTCCAAGTTCAAGGTCGTCAAAGTTTTCGCATCACACATTTAATCTACATTTTTCCATGCATACTCATTCAAATGATAATTTTACTTCTCCTGCACTACTTTCTTCAGATGGGACCTTCCTAAATAGCATTATCTTCAAGTAGAAAAGAAGAGCAATATTACTTGCAATTTGCACACCAGTAACATAAATCTTTATTCCTTTGGCAAAAGAATGAATTTGGCAGAGTATGCCTTTTCTGGAATTCAAATTCTTGGAAAATTTAGCTGAAATTAACGCTTAAATCAAGTTTGGGCCAATTCCAATCCATTAAAACTTGTGAATCTCCTGAGCATAACTAACATTAACATAAAAACAAACCAAATGAACACCTCATACTTCACAATTTTCATCTCAAACAAACAGCCCCTAATTTAAATACACAACTGCACTACAATTTACAGCAATTCAGAATCTAATTTCACAAATACTGCCAGATTTATAATAAAAAAAATTCACAAAGGTGGCGTACCATTTCTAATCCTTAAATCTTCAATTCCACGTTCCAATCAGTACCCTTCTCATCTGATATCACAAACCAGAGATGCATGTAATGTATGCATACATTCGAGTGAAGAACTGACCAGAAAGATTCGGGTTTTTTCTGTGGAATTTGTTCGGAAAAATGGGCAAGGAATTGAAAGCCTGCATGCAAGTGCAAAAAGTAGTAAGTAATAATTTCTCCGTTTGTTTCTGAAATTTCTGTTTTTGGGCTCTCTCTCTCTCTCTCTCGTCCCCCCCCCCCCCCCCCCCCATAGTTTTTGCATGGCAGCGTCCCTGTAACTTCGGATCCATTCTCTTTCACTCTTTTCTTTTCTCTCTTCGGATTGTCGGGAATTTGTGGCTACAAAAACACTCTTTCCCTTTTCTCCTCTGTTCTTTATTTTCTTAATTTTTTGTTTAAATATGTTATTTATGAGTATAATTATTATATTTACGTTGTTGCTCTTAAAAATAAGAATTAAAACAAGAGGTTTATATATAACGGAGAGAAAATTGACGTCATCTAGTAAAATTGATTATTCCTGTGGCATTACTATGAGTACATAACAATAACATTTATTAGCAACAAAATCATTTATTTTGAAAATCACTTTTGAAAATATTGAATAATGTTTAAAGTAAATTATTGTCATAAATAAATAAGATTTTGATTATTACTTTGTGCTAGCAATTATAATCATGGAAGTGCCTTTTTAATAATTATTAATATTTGTCAAAAGCAGTTGTAAAATTAATTTCCAAAATAGGAGAATTTTATGAAATTAATGTTCAAGAATTTGTTTTATCAAATTGTTTTATCAAATTGTAATTATCGAAAGTTACAAAAACTTTGGCTTCTTCCAATCCTTGTGATTGTTGCTTGAACATGATTTTAGATTCAAGGGGCAAATATTGTTGCAAAATTGATTTGCCAATCTAATCATGATATTATGAACTTTGCCAATCTAAATAGGATTTCAAAAAGCTTGTCTTTTTTGTATTTCTAATGAGAATTCTCATTTTTATCATTTCCATTAAAAATTTAGAATTGTATTAGTTTTGTGTAAAAATTAGGATTATGTTTGGATGAATGGTGTAAATGTGACAAAATATAAGTTTGAAAATAATATTTTATTTGCTTGAATATATTTTTGGTATTTTTGCTATGAAAAAATGTGATAAAAATGAAATTATATTTGGTTGTATTTTTGGGCCACATCATTTCCATAATTTACGATACATAATGATTTGTGAAATTGGCAGTAGTTGGGTCCATTTTATATATTTAATTTTAAATATAATAAATTATTAGGATAATTTAAAAGATAGTGTATCCCATTGGAATAATATGGTTAAAAAATAATAATATATTAATTAAATAAAATTGATAGTGATTGAATTTATTTTTAATATTTAATTTGAATATGATAATTTATTTAAATGATTCGTAGGTAGTAGATTCATTGAAATAATGTAGTTTGAAAATAATATATATTAAGTAGAGGTAATTGATAAAGGTGGATCCTAAAAATATAATTGAATTGAAATGAAGAGAACAGTTATTTACAATGACAGATTAAAGTTGTTTATATGATTAAATATGAAATTATAGATTATATATATATATATATATATATTGAAGATATTCATATAGTGCTTTTTAAAATGGTAACAAACAAACCATATTAAAAATTCGACAAAAATGATGGACAGAAATTGATAATTATGCAATAATATAGTCTATTTGTTTATTCTCTTGATAAAGTTTATGATAACCACCAAAATAATATTTGTGAACCTCTCTAGTTGACACATGACTGCACCCTTCACCAATTTTACAAAATCTTAACCATTTCAACACTTTTGATCTACTTAGTAACGAAATATACAATCACGTTGAATTAAAGATAATAATAAAAAATTACTTGAATCCGAAATAAAATTTTAGACTCTACCTAATTTTAATTGCACATAAAATATAGTAATGAAAACCCAACAGCCTTATTTGACCTTCATGGCACTAATAAATATGATGGCCAGAACTATGTAAGGTCATTGTGTCTATTACCGTATTTTATGCACAATTATATTAAATACTCTTGATGTTTATTCTCATACTAATATTCTGTTGTTCTTTCCAACTTTCCGTCATAGAGGTGAGAACACGCTTAAATTTGAAGTAGCACCAAGCAAGAGATTACATTGTATCCTCTCTCTGGAAAGTATGTATCCTCTCTCTGGAAAGTAGGGACGTTTATTCAGAAGAGAAGAGTAGAAAATTTGAAACTTTGCACTGGAAATAAACTTGAGCTTCCGAGAGAAAGAAATGTAAATTGTAGATGATGGAGAATTTGATCAAATAAATCTTAACATGAAACTTTATCTAACTGATTATACAAATACAGATTTACACACATACACACACACACACACAAGGCCTCTCCAGTGATTTTAAAATTTTAAAATTAGAGAATTTTTTGGATTTTTCCTAATTTTGCATCATTATCAATGATTTTACATTTCAAATCACTGCAAATTTATTTAATATCTCCACTTTTTTATACTACTAACAAGTTAAGAAATTATAATACGATTATTTTTTCATGTAAAAGAAAAGTTCCCCTATCAAATTAGGCATTTTCACCGAATAAGGATAAGTTATTTATATGTAGTACCACTTCGATAAATATATGTTTGAACATGTGTTATCCCACATGTGGGTGAATAGATAAGTATTCAAACTTTAAAAGGTCATTTAAGTGTGGGGACACCACGTATTGAAGAAATGAAGCATGTTTGTTTTTGTATAGATAGAATTCCATTTAAGAGAATATGTAATTTTTCGTTCTTTTATAGTGCATCTTAGTGGACTTTTGCCTTGTGTTACCTTAGTGGATTTTTGACTAGCTTTACCTAGCCTCAAAGAGCTACAAGGGTGATGCAAAACACTACCTATGCTCACACCTGCATATTACAAAGATTGCATTGGGTGTTTTAAAGACACATTTTTGGTTATAATACTTGTTGCAAAATTTGGTTACAATCCTTGTGAATATGATACTCAACTCATCATTGTATTAAAACTTAACACCGTGCATTGCGGTTTGCAAAATATATCACAAGTAGTAAGATACGAGGATCTATGTGTCAACTATCAGATACCATTAGAATGCACATGAGTGAAATGTGACATCGTTGTTTTTATCGGTGTAGGATAAACTACGCAAATAAATTAATTAGGGAGAAAATAGTGATAGTAATAGTAATAATAATAATAATAATAATAATAATAAAAGAAATTAAAAATACTATCATATTAATTAAAAGGGTATAAATTCTTACTAGAAAATAAACTTGAGGGCTTATAAATAAATATTAAAAATATTATATATTAATTATATGTATAAAAATATAATATATACATATATATATGTGTAGATGTAAATATATATATATATATATATATAAAAATATATGTGTGTAGTATAATATATATATATATATTATATTAAAGTTTCTTAGTTGTTAAGTAAGTGACAGATATTTATTAACACACACCACACAACACACGATTAACACACACCACACACACACAACAGGAAAGGAAAGAAAGGAAGAAAAGAAAAAAAATGAGAGAGAGAAGAGAAAGAGTTGCCCCAAAAAATTTAATCGTGGAAATTGGAGAAATTTTTTGGATAAGTTTCTTCTCATTTTTATACAGATAAAAATATATATTTATTTTGTTTATTTCTAATTTAAAAGAATTTTTTTTTATTTAAATTAACTAGTTATTTACCTGTGAGACAATAATTAATATACACATTTAATTTGAAATTAGTTACAAATATTTGATTTTATTATCTTGTATTAATTTGATAAAGGAGCTAATTTAATTAACGGATTGGTTACGGAGATTATAACACATCAATTAAATAATATTAGAATAAATTTGAGACGAGAAATTAAGATATTTAAAAGATTCTAATTAGGTTGAAGTATATATTTTAAAATTTAACTGCTACTTAATTAAATTTAAGATTTAAGATCTCTTATGAGATTTGATGTAGTAAACTTATTGATTAAGAATGAAAATTAATACGTTATACTTTTACAGGTTGCCTTATATCTAAGGGTAGAGAGGAGAATCTTATTAACCTTCAGTAGGATATCAAAGGTGAAAGGTAAGTGAAAATTCATTTGCAACTACAATACATGGATATAATATTTCGTGCATTATCTATATTAAAAGTGATCCTTATGTCTTGATGTGTGTATTGTGAGTATTATACATACCTTATAGTGCATATGTTGCTTGGATGATGAGACATAGGATCTATTGTGTCATTGGATATGCCATTCAACAACATTTACATGTCCATACATAACACGTGCTCAAAGTTGAGGTTTTTTGCACGCATGACATTATTTTCAAAAAATAAATATTTTGATTGACCACTACTGGTGTACCGAATCCTATATGGCTTATTTATATGATTTTTTGGGAAGCCATGAGTATTATTTTCCAAAGAATCATAGGGGTTGACAGGGGGTGTGCCTCTGGTGGTCACAAGAGGGTGGACCACTTGACGTTCCCTTATTGACGCCACTGGTGGAAAGACTTGTGGATGATCATAGGGGAAGACAGAGGGTGGACTTCTGATGATCCCAAAAGATGGCCTACGGACTGTGTCAATTTATGTATGACCATATAATTATTGATATTATTGAGAGCTCTATCCGGTACATAGTAGGTGGGCCAAGGGCCCAGTGATAGAAAATGATTTTTGAATGAACTAATTTTGATACATGAGCTTGCATTCTTGTCATGATCTCATAGAAATGCATTACATATATATTAGATTATCCCTTCAGCATGCAAGATTTTCACTTACTAAGTATTAACTCACGTAGTTCACGCATTGTAGGTGAGTTTGGTGATACTTGAAGCCATGAACTTACTGAAAAAGCCGTTGGAGTTCTTATAGGTTCTGAGGATTAGTGTATATGGATGACGATCTGTTGGACTAGTTGTTAGCTTATTTGATTTTGGAGTCTACTGTATTAAGTTTTGAAACTTGTACTGTGTGTTACTTTTAAAACTTTTCTGTACATTGGTATGTAAATATTGTGGCTGTTATGGGTCCTCTGCAAGTATATATATTAGGCTGTGAGTGAGAATAGTTTATTATTTTTTAATATGTTACAAGGAGAAAAAAAATATTCATGCATGCATATAGATTCTATCATGTCAAATTACACTATATATATAGTTGTGTAGTAATGGGGGTGTTACAAGTGGCTCGGCCATGGCTCGGTGATGTGGCATAGTAGATTGACGTGGTAATGATGTGGTGGATATGTCCAAATGGCGCCCACATGGCATGACATCATGCAGTTAAATGCTGAGTGGACATGACCATACACGCGGGTACTAATGAGGCGTGTACGAAGGGCTGTAATTAGTCCTAATCATTTATGGGGCTCAAGTGACTAGACATGTCCATTTGAATTGAGAAAATAATATTGAAAATAATAAAAGTTTACCTTCTGTTTACTTACTTAAGTTTTCTTATTTATAGCACAGTGGACTAGGTCATTTTAACTGACCTTCCTTAAGAAAGCTAACAGATTTGGAACTTATACCTAAACTTGATACTCATATATGTTGAAGGTAAGTTTGCTAAGAAATATTTTAGTTAGCTAAAAGGAGTAGCAAAACTCTAAGTTTGATACATAGTGATATATGTAATTTAAAGTTTCTTCAAAATCGAGGTCGTAAAAATTATTTTATTACTTTTATTGATGATCATATTAGATATTGTTATTTATATTTACTAAGCAGTAAAAATGAGGCTTTGGATGCATTCGTCACTTATGATTATGAAGTTGAAAATCAACTTGGTGGGATGATTAAGGTATTGAAATTGGAGAGGTAGAGAATAAAATTTATCATCATTTCATGAATTATGTGCTAAATTTGGTATTATTCACTAAACTACAACTCCATATGTGTCTCAACACAATGGAATTGATGAGAGAAAAAAAAGAACTTTTAAGGATATGATGAATGCCATGCTTATTAGTTCTGGATTACCTCAAAACTTGTGGAGGGAAGCTGTGCTTCCAACAAACTTTATTTTAAATAGAGTTTCTCATAAGAAGACTGGTTAGTACCTTATCAAATGTAAAAAGATAGAATGTATTCCTACAAATACTTAAAAGTATAGGGGTGTCTAACTAAAGTAGTTGAACCGCCTTAGAAAAAGGTGAAGTTAGGTAGGTCCTAAAACTATTGATTTTATTTCCATTGGGTATGCACTGAACAGTAGTGCTTATAGATTTTGGTATATAAAGATGATATAAATGGCATCTATGTGAATACAATTATTGAATCCAGATATGCTGAATTTTTAAAAATGTATTCCCATCTAAAGGAGATGTTCAAGAGAATACTTAAAAAAGAATGCATGAAGTTGCGTTAAAGAATGACATATAATCTGACCTTAGAAGGAGTAAAAGAGCCAAAGTGGCTGCTCTTTGGTCCAGATTATACATACATGATTGAAAATGAACCTCAAACCTTTAAAGAAACTATGTCTAGCTTAGAAGTTTCTTTTTGGAAGGAAGCTACAGATAGCGAAATAGTATCCATTCTACATAATAATACCTAGCAATTGATTGATCTTTCTTTGGGAACTAAACTAATTGGATGCAATTAGATTTTTAAGAAGAAGTTAAAGACAGATGGCTCAAGTGATAAACACAAGGTCAAACTTGTTGTCAAGGGATATCATTAAAAGGAAGGTAATAAAGATTACATAAATTCGGATCTTAATTGCCATAGCAGTCTTGTATGATTTTCATATATATCAAATGGATGTAAAAACTGCATATTTCAATGGTAATCTGGATGAAGAAATTTACATGGAGTAACCTGGAGGCTTTAAAGTGAAAGAACAAGAACACAAAGTGTGTAAACTTGTCAAATCTCTTTATGGTTTGAAGCAAGCCCCTAAATAGTGGCACGAGAAGTTTGACAGTGTCATTATAAGAAATGGGTTCACCATAAATGAGTGTGATAAATGTGTCTATTCCAAGAAATTTGGAGAAACACATGTACTTGTATGTCTTTATGTAGATGGAATGCTCATATTAGAAACTAATATGGAGTCATTATTGAGGCAAAGAAGATGCTCACTAATAACTTTGATATGAAAGATATGGGTGAATCAGATATGATCTTGAGAATGAAGATCTCTAGAATATTTGATGGGATATCATTATCTCAATCACAATATGTTGATAAAGCGGTTGAGAGATTTAAGTCCCGTGGCATTAAGAGATAAATAATCAATTTATCCCACATATTATTTTTCACAAGAATATCAAAAAAGAAAACAACAATTAGAATATTCTCAAATTATTGGAAGCCTAATGTAACTAATAAATTGTACAAGGTCAGACATAGATTACGTTGTAAGTAGGCTAAGTAGATTTACAAGTAACCCAAGTAATGATTATTAGAGTGCATTACTTAGAGTATTGAGATACTTGAATAAAACCAAGGAGTATGCATTACACCATGGAAAATTGAAGGTTATAGTGATGCAAATTAGATTTTTGACACTAATGAATCCAAGTCAACTAGTGGCTATGTAATTACTCTTAGTGGTGGTGTTATATTGTGAAAATCTTCTAAGCAAACATATATGGCTCATTCCACTATGGAATATGAGTTTATAGATTTAGATAAAGTTGGAGAAGAAGCGAAATAACTAAGATATTTCGTATAAGATGTTTTAATATGGCCAAAACCAGTGCCAGAATATTCATTCATTATCATAGCCAAGCAGCTATAGGTAGGGCACAAAATGTTGTATACAACAGTAAATCACGACATATTCATTGTATATTTAATACTGTTAGGTAGTTGCACTCTAATGGAACAATATTGATTGATTTTGTAAAATCAAAGGATAACCTAGCAGGTCTATTTATTAAGAGGTTATCAAGAGAGCAAATAAATTGCGCATCAAGAAAAATTAATTTAAAGCCTAACGATTGAATGAGTTATCTTAATAGAAATCTAACCTAGCGACTGGAGATCTCATGTACTAGGTTCATTCCTCCCTATTTCTAGGATGCAAATAAGTGCTACCTACAAAATAGTTAAGGATAAGCTTTGCTTTTAATTATACCTATATCTTGTAATAGTACAAATGGAGTATGGTAGGATACTCGTTATAGGACTCACCTATGTGAGTGTGATCATGGTCGATTTTATGAGAATCTTTATTAGGCAAATTCTCTAAAACATTTGTAGAACCCAAGAGAGTTCATGACTCAAATAATTAATAAAGAGAGAACCAAACTTGATAGAGAGTTAGTGTATGGAGTCTGTTGACTGGGCTTGTAATAACAACTGATAGTTCACTGATTAGCCAAGTGAGTCCAATAGGATTTTATTAGGCAAAGTTTAAAGCAAAAGCTACCTATCTTGATGCACTATCTTTCAGTATTCTTATTATATTTTCTAGTTTCATGTCAACTTCTTCCATTCATGTTTAGGATTGTTAGAATATGGGGTATCCCACATTGATAGCTTGTGGGTGAATGGATATGTCTCCAATCTTTAAAGAATATTCTTTAAGTATGAGTGTATTCCGCATTGAAAAAATGAAGCAAGTTTGTCTTGCATGTATGGAATTCTACTTGCAAGAACAAGTAATCTTGTGGACATCTCTATGGTGCACCTTGGTGGAATTTTGGCTAGTTTTAGCTTAGTATATAGACCATAACTCTACGCCCTGACATCGTCTACCGTTCGCCTTTTCCCCAGAGCTTAGAGGTTCCAAGAAGGCATATTTCACATATTTTGTGGAAAGATTTAAATAACAATATGGAAAATATAGAAGTTTCTAGAATATTCCACAATAATATAGAAACTTACAGAAGATGTCGAAAGATTCTAGAAAGTTCTAGATGATTATAGAACTTTCCACACAAAGTAGAATATTAGTGAAGTTTTTGGAGTATTCCAGAGTATTCTAGAGATATATAAAAGTATCTAGAAATGTATAGAAGTATGTACAATGTAATAGAGAGGTCTAGAAACATATAGAGTAGTAGGGAAGGTTCTAGAATATTCTTGGAGGGATCTAGAAAGCCTCTCTAACCATTGGATATTTTTTTATCTCTATCGTCCATTTAAGGAGGTGGAAAGTATAAATAAGAGATATATATGCTCATTTGTAACCATTGAAGTTGAAAATCAAAGTTTGAGTGGCAGTTGTCTTCCTAAGAGCTATTTCAACTTCCGAAATGGTCTTAGGATTATTTCATTTCTCTCGGTCTCTCTTATCTTAAACACTTTTTTGTGCACTTTTTCTTTAATCTAGCCTTATCTAATCACTTTCAATTCTTTCTTCACAGGAAAACACTCGAGAGAGACTGACTTAACTAAGCCAAAAGGGTGGGAAATAGTTAAGACCGGACGGTTCATTGTTAAGAGAACAAGTCCATGATAGATGATATGAGAGCTCGATAGGGGCTAAGCACTATTAAGTCATAAGTGATGGCCATTGGCGAGACTAAGTTAGGTGTTATTGAAGGTTGTGAGAGGGAACCCATTCAAACACAAGTTAAGAAGAAACACAACTAAATTAAAACCCTGAGGGTGGCTCTAGGGAACATGTCATGGAGGAGATGGACGAGTGCCTTGAGCAAGTCGAGCACAATGTTGAGACATTAGAGGGCCATGTTCTTGAACAACTAGACTCCCTGAAGGATAATGTCCAAGATTGCCTTGATGCTAACACTTTAAAGAGGATCGCTTTGCGTAGTTGGAGGTAAAGGTAATGGATGCCATTCAAGATTTACATGTGAGCATTGAGGGAATGCATGAAGACTTGGCCTTATGCAAACAAGCTGCTACTAGCAGGGGTGCTAACACTAGTGTGGCTAGTCTAAAGGTGGACTACCCCAGGCCATTGGGGTTTAACAACATGAGAGATGCTAAGAAAGTAGAGAACTTCTTATGGCAAAATGATCAGTATTTCGAGGGACTTGTCCTAACCGATGAGGCATCCACGGTAAGAACTACTACCTTTTACCTCACCAATACAACTACCTTGTAGTGGCCAGGAACCACACTGACAAATATAGGGCACTTATCAGATTGATACTTAGGAGGACTTCAAGACAGAACTTAAACGTCCCTTCTACCCAAAGAATGTCATTTATTTGGCCTAAAAAAGCTACGGGAGTTAAGATAGATGGGCATAATCCAACACTACATCAAAGAGTTCACAACCCTTATGCTTCAATCCCCAACATGGCAGAAAATGAACTTTTCTTTTATTTTGTGGACAGGCTTCAACACTGGGTCGAGCAGGAAGTGCAATAGTGAGGTGTTAAGTCAGAAGATGAGGCCATCGCAGTTGCCGAGTCTCTTATCGAGTATCACAAATATAGGGGCTTCCAAATGGTATAAGAAGGGCTTGTTCGTTGATAAGAAAGATGAGTGAGATAATCTGAAGACCTCTTTGAAATGAGAAGATATACATCTATCCTGTAAGGAGTACGAGAAGAATAAAAGGGATTTTATGCCAAAGAACGGATGCTATGTATGTAAAGGGACGCATACCATGCGCAGCTACCCAAAACTGAGTTACTTGATGGCCATCATGGAGGGTCACGATGTTGGAGAAGCACAGATGAAGAGATAAGCTACATCAGGCGCTGTAGCTTCTCGATGCCCTTAATACTAGTTGGGTCCATACTACATCTGGCAGGGGGCTAATGTACATAGAGACACGTATTATTGATATAATGCCCAATTATCACTTAGGTTGCCCTAATATATAATATTTTGAATTAGTAGTAAATATGGAGTATGCATGGTTCATGAAACATGATACTCTAAAAAATATAATGAGATTTTTGAAAATGAAGTATGGTACTTGATTGATGGTCAGGTAGGCAAGGGATACGGGAGGGACCGGTAGACCCAACAAATAGTGGAAAAATACTTGAGATTGAAAAATCGATATAGAAAAGCCACAGTGAATAAGTTAGAATATGGCTAATACCCGAAGTTGAAAGACCAAGTATAGAAACCCCGTATTATTTCTCTTATTGGCTAATCATTATAAACAAGTTCTGAAAACCACGGTCTATCTCTATTAGTTAAGTTCCACACTTCAAGAGCCCGAAAAAATAATTTTTGAAAGAAAGTTATTGAATTGAATAATACATTTAATGATTTATGAGATTTGCATGTACTATATTTGTTATTGCATCAGTTTCACCTTACTAAGTTTTTAACTCATTAGATTCTTGTGATGTAGATGAAAATGTACAGGTTTAGAGGTTGACTAAGTTTTTAGAGTGGCCGGACAGAGATTTGTTCATATGCCATGCTTCGAGCAGTTTTTTTTAGCCTATTTGGAAAACTCTATTTTTTATTTTTAAATAAGCTGCTCTATTATGGTTTTATAAATAGATGTGTTAAATATAGACAGGATAATAACATCATGTGCTCAGTTTTAATTTATATAAATGGTGTGTTTAAAATGAAATGAAACAACAAATGAATTCAAATTCTTTTCTCTTATAGTATTGATGAAAAGTTACATTTCTTAACTTAACTATATCAGCTTGTTTAGGATCTGTAATTAGATTAAGACGTGCTACAAATAGGAAGCCTACCAAGGTACTGGTAGACATGGGGGCCTTGAACAACTTCATGGATATAGAGGAGGCTAAAAGGCTCAGCCTCATGTGGACGTGGGGGGGAGGGGTCAATTTTTTTATAACTTTGTAATTTGTTTAAGCTTGTTTCTTATAATAGAGATGTTAAAATATTTTGTCATTAAAAGGAGTTAAAAAAGAAAATGAGATTAACATAAATTATTCAGTGGGATTCTATACTTAGAAAGAAAGAAAAAACTATCTAATAATTTCTAGGATTCATAAGACTTTGAATTAGATACTAATAATCTTTAAATACATGCCATAATATAGTATTTTTTTTATTGGAACCTAAGTAGATTACTATCACTTAATAAATATCAATCCGCTTATCTACTTATCTTCTGATTGCTGCTCCTAGAGTTGGGTTCTCTACCTAAAGTAGAAATAGAAGGTTAGGAGGAGATTATCCCAAGAAAGCTCATTCGAACTTAAGTATATAAGAATTCTAGAGATAATAATTATCAACTGAAAGTAAGAAATAAAGTGCATACCTTGTAAATGAGTATGAGTGGGTATTTATACCTATTTAATGGGGATATAGGCCTCATGGGCCTTTATGGTAATTTGGGCCTCTCGGGCCTACAAATTTACTTGGACTGAAATTAAATATGTGTTGGGCTAAAATAAAATAAAATGATCATACCCATCATACAACCCACTAACTCTAAGACAACTTAGCGAAGAGATGGCTAACTGGGAGTTGAGAGTTCCATTAGAAATAGGAGAGCATCTTTGGCATATATACGAGGAAGTAAAGGTCATTCCTCACTTTCAGCAGGGAAGCCCCTTTCACTTTAATGTTCTGAGTCATAAGTTTCAAATGTATATATTCTCTTTCAAAGTTATAATTCAAACTTCTTTATTCCTTTCTCTCTTATTTGCTAGGAAGTCATGTTCGGGACAATAGGTCCATAAGTGCATCAGGGAGTGAAGAATGTAGATGATACGTCATGTGGGGATTCAAGGAAGAGCCACCATGCCAGCAATGGCGCATCAGCCTATCGAGGTAAGGGCCTCTGCTGAAGTCAGCTAATAAGTTGGTTTTATATCAATAATTTATATGCCTTTTTATTAACATTTATTTTATTTTCAAGTATTTTTGTTAATTTTTATGTATTTAGTTTGAAATCTTATAGGTAATGACAAAAAGGGAAGAAAATGGAAAGAAACCAAAAACTTGGTTGAAATGTTGAAGAATTTGAATTGTGGTGCAACTGATGGCAGTTTTTGTATTTTAATTATAATTTTGACTTGATTCTTAATCCACTAGAAATCCAAGAGATAGATCTATAACTTTTATATCCATAAAATCCAATTCAATAAATTTCAATGAGAAAAACCAAGTTTAAGAATCAGCACGGGGTTGAAATTTTTTGGGATTACATATCTTAGTATTTTACGTATAACTCTCTCCACAGATATTATATTTCGTTTATTCAAGTTCTTATAAAAAGCCAAGACATAGAGCTACAATTCATTAGAAGACATCAAAAGCCAATTATGTAGTGTCATTTAACTAGCTTTGTGACTAACATTTGGATTCATGTGCAATAAAGATTGATAGGGCATTTGAATTGGTTGATCAAGTTTAGTAATTCATTTTCAAAGTATAAGCCTATGATTGTTTGATTTTGAGTTTTCCTCGAGGATGAGTAAAAGGTAAAGTTTGGGGGTATTTGATGAGTTAGTTTTATACCAATAATTCATATATCTTTTGATTAACATTTAGTTTGTTTTCAAGTATTTTTGTTACTTTTTATGCATTTAGTTTGAAATCTTGTAGGTAATGACAATAAGAGAACAAAATGGAAAGAAATCAAAAACTTGGTTGAAATGTTAAAGAATTCAAGTTGTGGTGCTATTGATGGCAGTTTTTGTATTTCACTTATAACTCTTGGCCCTAATTTCATATAAACTTGATTCTTGATCTAATGAAAATCCAAGAGATATATCTACAACTTTTATGTTTATCATAAATTCCAATTCATTTGATTTCAATAAAAAACATCAAGTTTAATGGTCAGCATCGGACTGAACTTTTTTGGTATGATATATTGTGATATTTTTGGCATAACTTTCTCCAAAGATGTTGCATTTAGTTGATTTAGGTGCCCATACAAAGCCAAGACATAGATCTATAATTAATTACAAAACAAAAAAATCCAATTCAGCTTAAAAAGAGGTCCAAAATCAGTTGTAATAGGATGAATAGTGTCTAAGTGCTGAAAAGAGGCTGCCAGGACAGAATGCCCGGCGCCTAAGCGCTGTCTGAGGCTTCCAATACAGAATACACAGCACCTAGGCGTCATTATTCCACACCTAGGTGCTTTTCTTCTAACAAAAAAGATGTTGATACATTATTTTGGCGATAATGTATCATGAATTTTGGCATTTTTTATGAGATATACATATTAGATACACCTATACATCATTACCCATTTGATGCTCTAGTGGATACACTAAATTGGTGGAGAGAAAAAGGAGAAAAACTCAAGAAAAGGGGAAGGATTTCAAGTTTCTTTTGAAGAAAAGCCAAGAAAAATGGAAGAATTTCAGGATTTCTTTTGGAAGACTCTTGGAGAGAGAATCATTGGGGAGAAGTTTAAAAGGAGAAGATCAACATCAACCAAAGAAGAGAGAGGATTGGTTCTTGGAACCAAAGGTAGCCATTCTTGGAGAGAAGTAAGCCATTTTTAGAGACAATGAGAGCTTCAACCATTCCTTCCACTTCATAAATTGGTGAACAATTTCCATATTCTTTCTTATTTATTTCTTGAAGTTGTATTCATCCATGGTGAACTAAACATTTCTTTCTAGAGGATGATGTAACCTTATTTGATCATATGTTTTGAATTCCAAATAATATTAGTTCAAGTTATTCATCTTGTTTGTGTTATCTTGTTTAGTATTTCATCTTGATTAATTGATCACTAATTGAGATTGTTTGATGTATGATATTCAGCACTCGAGAGAGGGAAGATTATATATGAACATAGGGATAATACAACCTAAGAATCATAGAGTTGAGAAGCTTATAAAACCTTTGAAGTTTTAAAGAAGAATTCATTGAACTTTTGTGGAGTTTTATTCTTGAGCTTTTATAGAGATATCAAAATTCATGTTACAACTCATAGTCAATTCGGCACTCGAGAGAGGGAATTGATGAGCTTAGGAATTCTTAACTTACATGTGTTGTTAACTTGAATTAATATATTTTGGAAGGAAGAACATATGTGATAATTAGGTCCTCTAGAATATCTTGCTCATAAGGTGTTTGTTATATTATTTCTAAAAACTCCACTATTGTCTTTTCATTTTTATCTTACTTTACTTTGTTTTCCAATCATCATTCGATCTTCTAGATAAAATTAGGACTATTTGAACTATGGTACTTAATGCAACTTTTGATTACAATTCATGTGGATACTAAACTCAACTTACCGTTATAATAAAACTTGACACCGTGCACTTGCGATTTGTAAATAAATCACAAACACCATCTTGCTCTTGCCATGAGCAAGAGGCCAAAAAGGGGAGGTAGACGATATCCTTCTAAGGCATAGCACTGGTTTGAGCATGTTTTCTCCTGGCATCAACTGCCAAGAGGGGATCCAGTCCCTGTAGGATACGTCTAAGGTGTCATTAGGCTAGAGCAAGAATAAGAGCCATCAGTTAGGATGATCTCAGCAGGCTCAAGCTTGGATGGAGACTTGGCTCGAGTAAGTAGTTTGTTTGGCTTTTCATCTTTACTTATAACACTTTCTCTTCATTGATGATAATCTTTGTTTTTTTTTTATTGTTTTGGCTAAGCCCTTCCTTTATCCTGTGTGGTTAATCGTTGAGTTGCCAACTTAGAGGAGGCAGTAGGGCGCAGTTCATGAAATATTTGGCAAACCTCAAGTGTACGGTGTCAAGTTTTAATACAATGGTGAGTTGAGTTGAGTATCTATAAGGATTGTAATAAAAAATTACAACAAGTACCGTAGTTCAAATAATCTCAATTTTATCTAGAAAAAGAAGTGATGATTAAACAAAGTAGAATATAAAAATTACAAAAGACAAAAGTGAGTTTTTAGAAGCAATACAACAAACACCTTATCAGTAAGAAATTCTAAAAGAATGACTCACCTAATTATCACATATATTTTTCCTTTAAAAATATACCAATCCAAGTCAATAACACATGTAAGTTAAGAATTCCTAAACTCGTCAATTCCCTCTTACGAGTGCCAAATTAATTATGAGTTCTAATATGAATTTCAATATCTCTATAAAAACTCAAGAATAAAACTTTACAAAAGTTCAATGAATTCTTTTTCAAAACTTCAAAGGTTTCATAAGCTTATCAACTCTATGATTCCTAAGTTATGTTATCTTTATGATCATGTATAATCTTTTCTCTCTCGAGTATCGAATCTCATACATCTAACACTCTCAATTATTGGCCAAATAATCAAGATGCAATACTAAGAAAAATAACACAAACAAGATGAATAACTTGAACTAATTTTGTTTGAAATTCAAAACATAGGATCAAATAAGGTTACATCATCCTCTAGAAAGAAAAGTTTAGTTCATCATGTATGAATATAACTTCAAGAAATACATAATAAAGAATATGAAAATTGTTCACCAATTTGTGAAGTGAGATGAATGATTGAAACTCTCTTTATTTCCAAGAATAATTTCATTGCTAACAAGAATCTCCTCTTTCTATCCAACAATACTCCTTCTATGAAGACAACTTCTCACATCCAAGAATACTTTTGGAGGCCCTTTGGGGTCCTTAAAATTAGATGGGAGATGCCCTAAGGAGGGATAAAAACCTATTTTACCCCTTTTATCTACATGGCAATGCGTAGATGCTGATTGGACAGCTAGGCAAAGTTAGGCACTGAACATTCTATCCAAAACCTATTTCTCCAGCATATATAGCCTATTGAAACTAATTTTTCACCATATTCTAAGCCAAATCGACTTTTAGTGTCTTTATAAGATTTGTATTCTTATCTCTTATCTTTCTATATAATCATGAATAATCTCAATAGGACATATGTGGAGGGATTTAAGCCTAAAATATCAAGATGTGGCATACAAGCAATTTTCAGTCTAGTGTTGACTCTTGAACTTGATGTTTCTTATTGAAATTGTAGGAACTGAATTTTGCAGTAAACATAAAAGTTATAGATCAATTTCTTATCTTTCCAATGAATTAAGAGTAAAGTCAATATGATATTGGATCAAAGATTATAATTGAAATACAAACACTATCATCAGTACCAACACAATACAGATTCTTCAATATTTCAACCAAGTTTTTGTTTTCTTTCCATTTTCTTCTTCTTTTGTCATTACCTACAAGATTTCAAAATAAATGCATAAAAAGTAGCAAAAACACTTGAAAACAAGCCAAATATTAATCTAAAGGTATATGAATTGTTGGTATAAAACCAACTTATCAGGCGCTCAGACGCTACAACACAGAAGAGTGCTAAGGAGATTAGCCACCATGAGAAGAACATGGCTGAGATGGCCTTAGAGCTGCAGAAGCTGAAGATCCAGCATGATTATAAGGTGAGGACTGGTTAGAGGTTCTTGCAGTCGCAAGATGGGAATAGTTTCGCAGCCCAACATGAGGCTACTGCAAAAGAGGCCTTTAAGAATTCTGAGGCCTTTAGTCAGGCTATTTTGAAGCGGGCTATTAGTATATATGACCATACACCCCATGATTGTCGAGCACTTTGAAAGAGGTTGGTCATTTCACTGAGAAAGACATGATGCTACTTAATCATATTGTATCTTATGAGGAGGAGGGTAAGATCACAACACTTCATGACATTCCCGAGGTATTCGCTATAGTTGAGTAGCCTTAGGACACTTAAGCTAGATGTAGAGCCTCTTAGGATGGCACCGCTTAGGATTTTGTAGCTTCTTACCTCCCCTATTATTTCGGGGTTATGCTTTATGCTTTCTGAACATATGTTAGGTTATTTATTTATGCTTTACCTTTATGGTGTTGATATTTGCTAAAGACTGGCATGTACATTCACTGCTACAGCTATTGATCTTGATCTATGATATATTGAGTAGGACCCTTTACCTATTTCATGTCGTGTTGCTTCATCGCTTATATTTCATCTTTCTTGTGAATGTTTGATTTCGCCTTAGTTGTCTCAAGGGATTTGGAAGTAAGTCTGGGGTGGCATTAAGCCTTCATTAATAGGATTTTGTAGTAGTGTGCCCGGGATGGTGTTCGGTCATTGCTTATGGGACTTTGTTGAATACATAAGATGATTTTGAACTACTACTTATAGGACTTATTTATATGCCTAGGATGGTTTTGAGTTATTGGTTACATTACTTTATTACATGCTCAGGATGGTTTTGAGCTACCGCTTATGTGACTTGGTCACATACCTGGGATGGTTTTGAGCCACCGCTTATGGGACTTAGTCGTATACCCAGGATAGTTTTGAACTACTGCTTATGGGACTTGGTTATATACCTGGGATAGTTTTCAGCCACTACTTACGGGACTTAGTCGTATACGTAGGATGGTTTTGAGCCACCACTTACGGGACTTGGTTGTATGCCCGGGATGATTTTAAGCCACCTCTTATAGGACTTTGGTGATGCTGCTTACTTGCTTATTTTTTTAATTTCAAAGTTTTGGGCACGTTAAGCTCTCTACAAATATGTTCAAGATATTTAACATGTGCAAGCAGTAATAATAATAATGAAACATAAGTATGACCAACCATACTCTTAACCAAATAATTTTATGAGTGCCTTAAAAATGTATATCTCCCACAAATAGAGAGTCCCAGGAAAACAATCATAAATACTGAAATAAAATTGTTCATGTAGCACATAGGCTAGTAAGGGACTTTGATAACTTTGCATGTGTCCTCAGGGCTTGTTGTTACTCTCTCCTAGACTTTTCTCTTTCTTCAGGTGGCAACATAGCATTCCCTAGCAGTCTGTATGTCACAATAAGCTTATCCTACTGCATTGATTGTTAGGAACTTGACCTTCATGTGGATAGTTGAAGTAACTGCTTGGAATTATTTAAAACTGAGCCTCACCAGGATTATATTGTAAGTAGAAAGGATCTTTACCACCAAAAATCTTACAAACTTTATGACTTGACATGGTCTATGTGTCTCTAACATGAGTGGACGCTTCACCTCTCCTAGCACATTCACCATTTCTCCAGTAAAATCCACAAAAGGCATGTTTATTAGAACTACCTAGGTGTGGTCCATTTTGAGCTTCAGGAAAGCATCATAGAAAGATAATGTCAACACTCCCACCATCTATCAATACTCATTTCACAAGGAAGTTGGATAATATTACTGAGATAATAATGGCATTAGCGTGCTACTTAGCTGCGAGGTTAATGTCCTGCTCCCCGAATATGATCGCCATAGTCCTCCATCGAATGTGGAGAATTCCTCTAACATTAGGGGGGACCTGGCAGAGATTTTTCTGCAGAATACCTACTAGGAGCTCACACTTGACATGAGTCACCTCATTTACAGCTTCAATGAAATGCTGAACGTATTCCCACAACATCTCATTCTCTTTCTACTTTAATGTGAAGATGTAGGCTGCGGTGTTTGGGCATTTCTAATTTTTCAAGAATTGATGCAGAAAGCTTTCAGTGAGTTGCTCCATCCCAGTGATAAATCCTACTGGCAGCTAGTTAAACTGTGTCAAAGCTCTATTGACAAGCGTTGTGCAGAAGACCTTGCAGTATGCAACATCACTTATATCATACAAATCCGCCTTAGCATAAAACTTGTCCAACTGTTCTTGTAGATCTCCTATTCCATCATATACTGGAAGGTTGGAGGTCTTCATTCCTGTAAGGAGGGGCTCAACTTAAATGCTCTCTGCAAAAGGACACATTACTTTCTAGGATGATAGAATGATGGGCAGTGACTCATCTACCTATAAGGCTTGGGCATTTGCTAATGGTTTAGGGAAATCTCATCGCTGGTCACCTCATTTAGGATCTCCTCCCTTCTTCTCTGTGCTCCTTCACTTGATTCATCCCTCTCTGGTTAGCATAAGCTTTCTCTTTGCTACGAAGGTTGTGGATGAGGGTTTAGCTGGGTGGTCAGCGAAGTATTTAGTTGTTGCTCGTATGACTGGTTCTTATAATAAAGCCTAAAATGTTGCTTGTGTAAAATAGATCATTGTTTCTGGGTAAATCCTCTTATTTGGTGCTATTGTTCAGGGGCTACCGGTGCTTTTGATGCTGGGGCTCTTGTTATTGCTGGGAGAAAGACGCATGAGGCTGCTGGTCCACTCCTTCATCATTAGCTCCTCACTTCAAGTGAGCTCCTTGCATGCTTGTCTCTCTTGCTCTCTTACGTATCTGCATTCTAGTATTGCAATGGGGGGTTTCCACAAACAACGCCAAAATAATGTGGGTTACCTTTAGATGGTGAGATATGACAATTCTACTCTTCCACTTGTCTCCTAATTGTTGCTCCTATAGCTATGTTCACTGCCTGTAACATGAACAAACAATTAGGAGGGCTCTTGTATTGCCCAGGGATGCCCCTTCAATGCTTTAGTCAGTAAGAATTCTGAAAAGAATAATTACCAACTGAAAGTAAGAAATAAAGTGTGTACCTTATAATGAATAGAATGAAACATTTTTTATACCTGTTTAATTGGGAGGTGGGCCTAACGAGCCTTTAAGATAATTTATGCCTCTTGGGCCTACGAATTTATTTAGACTTGTAAGTAATTTATAATCGCATATAAATAATAATTGAATCAATATTACATCAGCAGCGAAAATTTGTTTGATTCACGGATGAATAGCTCGCCTACAAGCCTCCTAATAATGTCACCACAATCTTTCTTGCTCCAGTAAATACTACTAGAGCATTCACAAAATTTCTAACTATACATCTTAAACCTGTGGAGATTTCTAAGCTTTTGGTGATACTCCAAGAATAAACGGAGAGAGAATATGGAGGAGAGAATATTTTTCTGTTAGTTAAATTACATATCATTGTGATATCTTGTAATGGTAGGGAGAGATAACAAAAAAGATTCTCTCTATCCCTATCACTCTTTGAGTCTGATTAGGAGAGGTTTCTTGATAACCATCATCCTTAGCCAAATAGGACTCTAACTAATCACAAATATGGATGCAAGTCAAAAATGCATCAATATCTCCCACTCATACATATTTGACTCGATTTATTCAAATCACATCCCCATAATTCTCATCTCACGTCTCTTCTTTCATATAGGGAATAAGGCGTATGACCAAGCAAGAAAGGAACAAGTAAGGAGAGTTATATTAAGTCATCACCTAACTAACATAACTCTACAACTCAAAATCGCTATGTACCCCAAACTATGTGGTCGCACTAGATCAAGCATCTCTGATCCCTCTATAATGAGTAGAGCATGCTTGACTCTCTCAGCTATGTATCTATGCTCATGACAATATCAAACACATTTTTAACTTAGTCGGCCAACCAATGAGCCATAGAACAAAAGTGCGTTACCAGCTTAGCTTTTTCTCGGCCCCTCATGTCAATCAACTTGGTCCTGATAGCTTTCTTAGTCACGCTCCGATAGACCGGATCAAACGTGTTCATTGGAAATATACTAAAGTAGCGTCATCAAGCTTACACCTCATGACACAGTCCAGAGTCCCAAAGGGTACGAAAAAATATATTAAGGGCTCACACAGTGATGAAGCAGGGATCCATTCAGTCACTCCACTTATAAGGTCGTCTCAAAGCACATGTAGTATGAATACATGCTATGATGGAGCTCCCACTCAATTTGGGCATGCCACGCTTTTAACATCATACGAATCTTAGTCCAGTCGCTATCCAAGCGCCTGACCTGCGTACCATCATAAGTCACTCTCCAAAGTGTCATGTAATAGTTCGCACATTCGGCTATAGACAGGCTTTTATGAAGTTTGGACATACTTCATAATTGATCAAGTATGATCTCATCTTGGACTCATGCCAAGGCGACTATAAATTAAACTTCAACCTTCCTCGCTATTCTAAGCATCAAGACGATCATTCGCGCCCCTCCCAATGGCGCGAACATGATCTTTGAGTCTCATCCTGCTCGCTGTCAAAGCGCCAGGGTGATTGCCCATGTGAGTGGGTCAATCTAAGCCTGGTGACATTCATAATAGACTCAGTACACTAACAAATTTAACAAGAAAAAAAATCTCATTAATCAACAAAGTGTTCATACAGGCCTATAAACTCAAATCCTACGAAGTCCCATACTACTAACATGCTTTTGGAACACATCTCTCCGCAAAGGCTTAGTAAAAGGATCAGCGACCATATCGCTAGTAGGAATATGCCTGAGAACAACTTGACCTTGCGCAATGCTCTCTCGAATGAAGTGATATCTGGTGTCAATATGCTTAGTTCGCCCATGATACTTGGGGTCCTTAGCATATGCTAGTGCAGCTGTATTATCACAATAGACAACAACTGCATCATCAACATGCGCCGCAATGCGTAGACTCTACAGGAATCTCCTCAACCAGATAGCCTCTTGGACTGCTGATGTACAAGCAACGTACTCGGGCTCCATGGTGGATAAAGAGATATATGGCTGCTTCTTGCTACACCATGTGATAGCAGCGCCTCCCAATAAGAATACATATCCCGATGTGGATTTGCGCTCATCTCTATCCGTTGATCCATCAGCATCACTATATCCAATTAGCTTTAAACTACCTCCATGGTAGCACAAAGCAAGATCACTTGTTCTCTTCAAATATCTAAGTATCCTTTTGACCACGGCCTAATGGTCGTCTCCAGGATTACTTTGATATCTACTCACCATTCCAACTGCAAAGCACAAGTCTGGTCGAGTACATATCATTGCGTACATCAGACTCCTTACCGTGCTCGCATATGGAACCTTAGCCATGTGTTCCCTTTCTTTTTCTATCTTAGGGCACAATTCTTTGCTAAGAACACAATTCTTATCCATGGGTGTGTCAACAAGATTAGCATTATGCATACGGAAGCGTTCTATAATCCTCTTGATATAAGCCTCTTGAGACAAACTCAAGAGTTTTCTAGAATGATCCCGGTGTATCTTAACACCAAGTATGTATTCAGCTTCTCCCATGTCCTTCATCTCAAAAGTAGAGGACAACCACTTCTGAGTGGCGACAATCATCTCTATATCATTCCCAGCCAACAAAATGTCGTCCACATACAGTGAGAGTATTAAGAAATTCCTCCCACTTCTCTTTATATACACACAATGGTCTTCCTCGATCATCGTAAAGCCTATCATAATGATAGCTCGATGAAATCGATGGTACCACTGTCTGGACGATTGTTTCAGTCCATAAATAGAACATTTCAAGTAGCATACTTTGCGCTCTTATCCCATTTCCTAAAATCCAATAGGTTGATCCATGTAGATCTCCTCATCCAACTCTCCATTGAGAAATGTTGTCTTAACGTCCATCTGAAATAATTCCAGATCTAGGTGGGCGACAATGGCTAATATGAGGCGAATAGAGGCAAACCTCACCACTAGGGAGAATGTCTCTTCATAATCTATACCCTCTCTTTGGGTATAACCCTTCGCCACAAGTCGAGCTTTATACTTGTTGATTGATCCATCTGACTTTCGCTTGACCTTTAGAACCCATTTGTTCCCAATGGTCTTGTATCCAGATGGAAGATCGACTAGCTCCCAAACATGGTTCTTAGCCATCGAGCTCAACTCTTCTTTCATAGCAGCTATCCACTCATTTGCATTTGGAGAAGTCATAGCCTCTTCATAAGTGGCTGGCTCATCAACATCCATAGAAGCACACATGAAAGATTCCCCTTCGATTCATAACGCCGATGGGGTATATTTCCATGTTTGCTCTTATGCGCTTGTGGATTTTGAGAGTCTTCTTCTAGTGGGTCACTCCCACTGAATTTAAGGTCGCTTGCATTATCCCCATCAATTATTGGATAAGGCTGCGAAGCCTCACCCTCGCCAGGGATTGGAGCACCACCTTGAGGATCTTGCAACTCATACAGTTCAAGGGCCCCTTTGACTTCACCGATGGTCGGAAAAACCTCATCGAGGAAATTCACATCACGGGACTCAATTTCAGTTATTCCTCCATCAAGGTGTTCACCGTACATCACATAGCCCTTTGAGTGATCACAATACCTTATAAAGATATGTTTGACCGCTCTAGGGCCAAGCTTTCCATGCTTATGAGAAGTGTTGTGAACAAACCCAGCCGACCCCTAAGGGCGCAAGCCTTCTAAACTAGGCTTTCTGCCATGCCACATCTCATAGGGTGTCGAAGAAACTGACTTGGAAGGCACACGGTTCAATATGTAGGCAGCAGTCAAAATTGCATCACCCCAAAATGATATTAGAAGATTTGCTTGCGCCATCATTGATCTGGCCATATCCAAAAGTGTGCGATTCCTTCTCTCTGCAACCCCATTTTGTTGCGGAGTGTGTGGAATCGTCAATTATTTGATGATCCTTTTTTCTTCACACATTTGTCTAAACTGATCAGACAAATATTCTCGCCCTCTATCAGTACGTAGAATTTTGAGGTTCCTATTTCTTTGGTTCTCAACCTCTGCCAAGAATCGCTTAAAATAATCAAGCGCTTCTGACCGATGAGACAAGAGATATACTGACCCATAGCGCGAATAATCATCAATAAAAGTGAGAAAATAGGATGCACCATGTCGTGCCCTCACATTCATGGGTCCACATATATCCGAGTGGACTAACTCTAGAGGATGAGCAGCCCTCTTTGCCTTTCCAAAAGGCTTCCGGCAAGATTTTCCTGCCAGACATGGTTCACACACAGGAATGTTGACTTTAGCGAGGTGGCCTAAAAAACCTTCTCGAGCAAACTTAGTCATCCTTTCTTGTCCTATGTGCCCTAATCTTGCATGCCACTTAATAGAATCAGAAATAGCATCAACAGTCAAAGAAACATAAGAAACGCAATCATTGGATAATTCTAACATGAAAAATCCATTATTCATAAATCCTAAGCCATAAAGGTCTTTGCCATAAAAAATAGACAAGTTGGTTCGCTCAAACAAGAAAGAAAAACCATGTTGAGAAAGTGCGCTAACTGAAAGTAAATTACATCGAATGCTAGGTGCATATTGCACATCACTAAGGAGTAGCTCTCGCCCAGTACCGAGCTTGAGCTGGTATGACCCAACTCCAAGAACCTCCTCTTGTGCGCCATTCCCCATAGCAATGTAATGGCTGCATGCTAACACTCGATGATAATCTACAAATCCTGCTCGATCCATTGTCACGTGTTTTGTTGCCCCTGTGTCTACAATCCAACCAAGGAGAGAATTAGCAATAAAAACATACGAGCATACGAATGAACTAAGAGAGCTAGGAGTGGGTCTTACCTTCTTCGGCTCAGTGCAATCACGAGTGAAGTGACCCAACTTTCCATAGTTAAAGCACTTATCTTTCTTCTTTCCACCCCTCTTGCCTCGGCGACGCTTCATAGACTTGTCACCTTGTGGGGCCAAGTTCTGGCTTTGACCATTACTTTATCCAGCATCCTTCTGCTTGTTCCACCATTTGCCTTTATTGGGCTTACGCTGTTCAGCATGTACGATAAGAGCTGCTGTTTGTGCTTGCTCCGACTCTCGACGGTCAGCCTCAAGCTTGAGATGACTGACGACACTGTCGAATGTCTGAATTTTCTCATTATGCGTAAGCACAAGCTTAACATGTCCCCAAGTCTGCTCAGGTAGCGACCTTAGGACAACCAAAACTTGTTGTTCATCAGTGAGCTCACTTCCAGCATTTTGAAGCTCTCGAATCATATCCTTCATCACATCAAGATGTTGGGTCATCGAGTGCTTTGGGTCAAGCATGTACTGGTTGAACCTAAGGGTTAGTGCCCTCAGTCTTGTAGCTGAAGTGCTACCGTACGTGACCTTCAACACATCCCACAACTCTCTAGCTGTAGGATACTGTTCAAACTCACGGATCAGATTATCGTGCATGCGGCTCAATATAGTAAAACGCACACTCTTATCTTGATCCACCCATTTATTGTACGCATCCATATCGCGACGATATTGGGCAATTGGTCCATTTTCTGGCTCAGTTGGCATAGGCATAGTATTGGTGAGATGATCAAGGATCTTTTCTTTGTGCAACAAAAATTAAATTTTTCTATGCCACATTGCATAGTTCTGGCCATCAAGTTTGCCAGTACCATAGAGATCAGAAAAAGCTACTTAAGCATCCATTATTATATAATATGCGCAATAAGTTGGGTACTGGTCTAAAATTTTATCCGGATCCAAGTAAATATTTATCATTTTCTTTAATTCAGTTAGATCAAAAATTTCGCCACCAAGGCTAGTAATCATCTCCCACCGAATTAAAAATCACAATAAAAAATTACTGATCCATGAATAAAATTAAAAACATTCATAAAAAATGCATACATTAAATACGAATAATAATCTTGAGTTGACATTTGGTGCATCATGTCGAGACAATTATTGGCCTATGGTGGTAATTAACGAAACATATCCCAAAAGTATATATACATGGCCTCCAAAAAAAATGGCCTCATAAATACATGCAAAAAAATTTACATTTTTCAAGACCTACTACATAATTCTAAAATTGGAATACCGTATTACCACCATTTCTATTAATTATCTCTTAAATAAATTAATTATAAAAACATAACATACATGAGCACCCAAAATGTCAACTCCCATTTTATGCATATTGATAAATAATCGCATTGGATAAAATAGCATAATCACAAAAAAATGCAATTAAAACAAATTTAAGCCTATAAAATAATTCTAGAATTTAAAAAATAAATTCTATTTGTTCAAATAGGCCAGAAAAAATAAAAAATTAAATTCTGCCCATTTGGCAAAATTTTCATTTTTCTTTCCCGCGGGCCCTTGGCCCGCACGCCACTGGACCACCAGCTGGCAAGTGCCCAGTGGCAGCTGGCTTTGCCAGCATGTGTTGGCGTGTGCCAGTATGTGGCTAGCGTGTTGCTGGCTTTGTTTCTCCTGCTGCGCCACATGGCGCAGCAACAACAACCTTCTTCCTTTTCTCAATACTAATTTATTTTTGATACATAATATATCGATTTAATTTTTCTTCCTTTTCATGCTCTCTATCCCTATCACTCTTTGAGTCCGATTAGGAGAAGTTTCTTGATAACCATCATCCTTAACCAAATAGGATTCTAACTAATCATAAATATGGATGCAAATAAAAAATACATCAATAAGACTGAATTTATAAATATATAAATGAAATATAAAATAATTTAGTAAATATATTTAGAAAATTTCTTAAATTACATGAACATAAAATAATTTTCAATTTTTACAAAAAAAATATAGGAAAACAATTTGAAACCCCATCTTTTTCGTACCCACCCACCCACTCCCTACGACAACCCATCATTATCACCGTTGAGGCAGCGGTAATTGCCAGAATCCACCGCCCGAGGAGCCACCAGCCCTTCCTCATTTCTTCCCTTGTAATTTTTCTTCTTCCCTCATCCCTGTACCCTTGACTCCTTCTTTGCCCAACCCTCTTCCTCCTTCTCCTCTTCCTACCGCCGAAGTCTTCACTGTTGTTGGATACCATAGGCCATTTGGATACCATGGTAATAGAGGATCAGGTGCTAACATAAAAACTCTATCTTGTCTAGTCCATCATATAAACCATAGGCCATTTGCAATCAAATTTTAATGCTATAATCTTCTTGAAATGAGAAAGATTGGATACCATCTAACTTTCCTATTGAGCTAGATAATTTAGTTTCAACGTAGAGGTAGTGCAATTTGTTCCCTTCTATCATGTTTTGAAACTTGATGTAAAATAAAAGAATGAAGTCCTTATTCGATTTACCATTGAATTTTTCCCCTAGTTAAGCATATGATAACAAATGCAGTGATATCCCTTTTGTTGGTTTCAAATGGCACTAAATGCGTCTAGAAGGGTAGCGAATAAGCCTTTTTAAAAATTCTTATGATCAGCTTGCAAATTTTAGTTTCAGATTTTATTCTCAGCTATTAGTTAATAAAAGTTAGTATTCCTCCTAATTTTTCACTTATTCAATTCGATTACAGAGTAACCAAGTTGTCCTTTTAGGTTACTAAGAGTTGTATATAGAAAGTCTGAAACAAAATATGTTGACAATTAATTCATTACGCAATAAAGAAAATGGTTTTCATGCAACAAAAGTAAAATTAAAGCAATAAAATATGTTGTAGACATATAATGGATTGAAAGTAAATGACACAACAATTATATAGTAGTGGGAAGTATAAGTCTACTCTTCTCCAACTAAGTGGAGGAATCCACTAAAAGCTTCCAACTACACAAGTCTCAACTCTTATAACTAACTCAATGTGTTTTGATGAGTTGGTTTCATACCAACTTTTAACTTGATATTTTGTTAGTTGAAGAGCGTTATGCTTGGTATTTTATGTGTTTGGGTTTTGCTTTGTAGATTTGGTGATGTTAGGAGCATTTGGTGTTAAATGGAAGTAGTTGGACTTAAAAGTAAAGCAAAACACTTGAAACCGAGTCAGCTCCACTGCCGTGGGAAAATGGGCACTATAGCATCTTTCTTAATAGAGACTCAGACCATGGTGCTGGAATGGTTGGCGCCATGGAGCCCACCTAAAAAAATTATACAAAGAAACCCATCAGTGTTGTGGTGCTGGAAAAGTTGGCATCTCAGCACAAGCTTGTTGTTTTTATTTTTAACTTAAAAATTATGCATTTTTTGGGTCGAAGACTATAAATAAAACAAATTAAGGCTGGAAAACAGAGGAGGGGAGACCTTTATCAAATTGAAAGCCTTCAAGAGAGAGATTCCAAGGCGAAAGAGAACGACGACATAATCCAACAATGAAAAAAGTTTTAATTCAATTCCAAATCATCATGTTTAAGATGATGTTTAGGGTTTATTTTGGTTTCATTGTAAACTATATTTTCCTTGACTAATTTGATGTGTTATTCCCTCATATGCTAAAATATTTCAATTAGTGCCGAATGCTTGTAATTGCACTATCAACAAATGCATGATTTGAGATGCAATTTCATAAAAAGAAGTGATAATTGAATTTGATTGTGATTGAAATACCATGAAATTGTCATAGGATAAAGATATCTATAGAACTCGAGTAGTAACTTAGAATTCCTTATTTCTAATGATTTTTTATGAGATAAAAACTTTCACTCAGATGTAGGAAATTTATTTGTTGAAATAAATCGTTAAATCTTGAGGAATATTTATAGTTATATTAGAGGAATTCAGGATCAGCATTGGAATAGTCATAAACTAATTCAATTGGAGAATTTGAACTAGATTAATCCAGGTGAAATTGAAAACCCTAGAGTCTTAATACATTGAGTTTTTCCATCTATTGAGTCTCACTTTGTTTTCGTGTTTGTTTAAATATTATTAGTATCTATTTTTTTTAATTCTACCACTCTTTTGATTGTTCAAATAAAATTAGAGGTATATTAAGTTCAGTATTAGAAAACAATAATTCTCGTGGGCAATATTTTTCTCACTATTAATATAATATTCAAGCCTCACACTATTCACTTGGCCAATATGATTCATGCACTACATGCTATTTATATGCTAATTTGCATTAACATCTATATGGCATCTTATATAGCATTTTTAATCGTTATACTTCTAATGCTATCACTTGATGTTAGTGGTTGAGATCCTATAACCTAATTAAGTAATTCTATATTTATGTAAGAAAATGAATAGATTGGTTAATATATTGGATATTCATAGGTTATATGTTATAATTTTGAAAATGTTAAAAGTGAACATATCACTATCTAGCAGCTATGGAAGCTCAGTCAACCTCTAAACCTACATATGCTCACCTGTATCATAAGAATCTAATGAGCTAACAACTCAGTAAGATTAAACTAATGCAACAAACAAATTATATACTAATTCCATAAATTATTAAATACATTATCCAATTGAATAACTTTTCTTTCTTAATTTATTTTTTAGGTACCCTTGAAGTGTGAAACTTAACTGATAGCAATGGATGGTTATTTTCGGTACCTGTTCATAGTAATTTACCAGTAAGAGAAATAACACAGGATTTTCTATACTAGTTTTTCTACCTAAGATATTAGCCATATGCTGTCTTATTCATTGTGCCTTTCTATATCTTGGTTTCTCAACCTCAAGTATTTGTCAACTTTTGTTGGGTCTACTGGTCCCTCTCGCATCCCTTATCTACCAGAGCATTAATCAAGTACCATAATTCATTTTCAAATATCATTATTTTTTTAATAGTATCATGCTTCATGAGTTATAAATGTTTCAAACACTATACCATAGATAAATAATAACAATCACTTCAAAATATAGACAATATTATATAATTCTTGTGATACCACAAATGAAAGATTGAAGTTATCTTAAGTTCGATTTATGTTATGAAGTGAAAATATCAGTGTCTTTGGAAGATCGAACATGCTAAAGGGCCTAACACAATCAAACATATACCTTTCAATATTCTCTTAATCAATCACATAACATGTTGAAAATCTAAATTAATTATAACAATATATATACACTTTTCAATCTATTATAAATACTTTCATATCAATTACATGACTTTATAAAGAACAACATAATTTCCATATTTCACTAATAGTTAGGCAACATACTCATGAACATCATCAAAAACATCAAACTCAAACATAGTATAACCTTAGTCCTAACTTAAATTGATTGTAACCATCAATTGAGCAAACTAATTGCTATTGTTCCCGATATTCATTTGCACTTTTAAATACTATATAAGTATTACAAGATCAATATAAACAAGTAAATTAATTATATTTCGTAAGGCTATCAATTTTGCTAGAAACTAGTATAACTAGTTTGGTTTGGCTTCAAATCTATCCTACTTAAGTTTTCAATAATACAAAAGATACTTAATCATGTAACCATTCACGACACCATAAATTCATCCTAAAAAACATAGAAAAAGAAGATACTTTGATCAGATTGGAATTAAAATTCAAAATTAGTGGTTTTCAAGCTTGAAAGGGTAAACATTTGTTCTAGTTTGTGTTCTATAGATTCCTATATATTGTATTCTACCTTTGTGAGTTTGAAGGTATATAAAATTGAGAGAAACTATAGAAAATAAGCGTTGGTCATTTTTAGGAGCTTCAACTTGAGAATAAGGATAAAAATAAAATTCCTACTATATTTAACTTTTCAAAGAGAGGTGAGAGAAAGGTAGTAATTGGTTGGACTCATGTTTGATATTCTCTTATGCAAAACCTACATGCATGGGCTAAGAAGATGACAAGAGTTAATGCTTATATATTAGAATCAAGTGCAATGAAGTTTAAAATGATATAATGCAACCTAGTCGACCAATCAATCAAATTGCATCATTTTGTATATAATTCTTAGTCAAATATGACCTATTTCAAGCAAATATGTAGGCGATCAATTATTCTAGGATGTAACTAGTATGGAAGAACATAAATAATCTATTTTGTAGCTGTTTAACATACATTTCACAGTAAACAAGCACTTAAAGAATATATTAAATAATAAATTAAAGTTTGATCTCATATTTCATGTATTAATGCATGTTAAAGCATAACTGGAGTATAAAATAATAATTATTCATGTTCGTGCAATCATGTTATTTGTAGGCTATAATATAATAATACGTACTGGTTAGATGTATTTTGATGTAAGATGCTTATTATTGACTAAGCATGAGATAATTGGGTATATTGATGTTCATGATGGCATACTTACGATGGAGTTTGATGGTGATGTTATAAAATTTAATATTTTTGAAACCATGAGATATCCTAGTAATGTGCATGTTGTTTTTGTTATTGACATTATTGATCCCATGTTACAACAAATGCTTGAGTTGACTAGAAATGATGGAGTGGAGGTTTTTTTTAAAAAACATCTCTATATGAAGGATTTAAAGGAAATGAAGTTGGATGTGCAAGTGTTGGATGATGTTGAAAATGTCGTAGCAAGCTTGGGTTTATTGTCTCACAAATCAAGGTATGACATATTCAGTGTTGAATTATTATTATTTAATGAGAGACTTCTACCTTTTGTGATGCAGACATTTGGAGTTTAAGTTGTTTCTCAACCATCTCAAATATGTGTGATTGAGTGAGAAAAAAATACCATTAATCAATATTACTAAAGACTTCATCCAGGTATAAGAGGACAAATTTATTCGAGTGCTTCAAGATCATAAGATGGTGATTGGATGGAATGGCAATGCCAACAATATATTGATGAGTGAAAAAGGAGACTTTGTCGAGTTAAGGACATAAAACTAAGTACTTGTTGGTAGCAACCAAAAGGATGGAAAATAAGGCTTTAGGGGCTCACAATCACATATTTGATCTTTGTAACTCTCATTCTCTTTTCTATCCATACATTTTGTTTTCTCTAGTTCTTTTGTTTTTCTTTATCTTGTGTTACACCTATCCAATTTGTTTGTATTTAGTCCTTTATTTTGGTAGTCTAGATTTACATTGAGGACAATATAAGGAGTGGGGGGGGGGGGAGGGAATTAGGATTTGTAGATTTTTCTATTTTTTCAATTTTTCGACTTAGAATTTTATTTTTCTATTTTTTTTGTTTTCTTTGTGTCTGGTTTTTAAATTTTTTAAGTTTTAGGTATTCTTCCAACTTCTATGATGATGATGTGTGATGGGTTAAGCGGGAATAACTATAAGAAATAGAAAGCAAAAAGGAAGATAGTTGGCTATTGAAAAATAAAATATTTTGAGAACGAAATTAAATGGTGAGAAAGTGTAACCAAAATTAATGTGAAAAAGATGCAAATCTATTCTTTCACTGTTGGGATTTGGATTTGTCATCCAAAAATGTAATCCAAACGAAGCCATATTCCACTACTAAAATAACTCTGTCCTAACTTAGTAGATCATTTGATCAATCAATTTACTATCTTTTCAAGTGCAACAATAAACAATGTAATCATGTTTTTTTCTATCTGATTGAATAACATATGAATACCCATATTAAGACTCAAAATTTTAGTAATATTAAAATCATCAAACAATCAATAATATATATTCAAAAATTAAATAATTTGACTCTGAAGTACAACAAATGAAGCAATAGAGGACATGTAATTTGTATTGCATTTTAGATTCTCTATTGCAAAATAATATTTGACTTCTTATTTTATTTCACCAATACACATAATGTATATATTAATGATGTCATTAATAAATAAAAAATAAAATATAGGACATGTAATCTGTATTGCATTTTAGATTCTCTATTGCAAAATAATATTTGACTTCTTATTTTATTTCACCAATACACGTAACGTATATATTAATGATGTCATTAATGAATAAAAAATGAAATATGATTTTGTAATAAAGAATCTAAAATACTAGTATAGTGGTGAATCAAGCCCACCCATGGAATTGATTCTTCCACTTAAATCCATTCCATATTTTGGGCTACTCTTTTTTGCCCAAACCTAATGTATAAGGCTTCCAAATTAGTGCAGAGCCCAACATAATACTAGATGGGTTAAGTGGGTCAAACGCCCAAGTTACACACCTTTAATCTAGTGTGTGTATATATATACATACATATTTATTAGCTATTTGGAAACAATAATTGAAATCATAAACCAAGAACAAGCTATACAAAATTTCCCCCTATTTATTTTGGAGTTATTTTTAATAAGTCGAAACTACTGCAATTCAACCAAAGTGTCATGTTTTTCTAGCATTTTTTTTTTGTCTGGCAAATGTTAGCTGTTGTATGAAGTGATTATCTTTACTTGCCGTATCGAATTATTCGTTAGTGTTCGACGAAATGCGACAGTCAGATTAGAGCTGAAAGCTTTTGATTTTCTTATTTAGACAGAGGTTTTGGTCTGTTTGTTTCTTTTGGGAGAGCGAAATTCAATGGAGACCAACAAAGAAGAGGCACAGCAGCACGTGTTTCTTGATCGTGCCACTAGGGCCACCAGGGGCAAACGGTATTTGGAAACTATTTGTATACTATAAATTCATGTATATGCTTAATTTGGTCAAAATGAAACTAAAATTATGTGGTAGGATGACGAAGTTGCTTGATGAGGAGATTGAAGAAGACGAGCTCTTTTGGAATCAAGATGCTCTCAAAGAGGTAGTGTTTCCATTTAATGTTGGTAAAAAAATTGCATGTTTTGCCATCAAGATGTGTTTTTTCGTTTAACATGATGCCCACTGTTGTTGTGTTATTTTACCTTTTAATATAGGGGTGTTGGCTCAAATAATTGGACCATTTGAAAAATTGAAAAAAAAAACGAAAAGTGGTGGTGTTTAGGACTTGTACAGCCTTGGGGGCTTACAGAGGTGATAATAATGAAAATGATTGGGAAATATACCAGAAAATGAAATCATCTTGTAGAAATTATTGTCAAAGACGAGTAAATATGTTGTTGAGTAATTGCAATAATCAGATTCCTGTTTTCTGTCTGGAGAAAAATGTATTCACAGGTATGTGTATGTAGGATTGTTGTGAAGTTTGATGGTTGAATGAGATGTAAGGTAAATGACACAGTTTGTTATTGGTGCAGAAGCTGAAACTTTTTGATTTTATAAAAACAGATATTTCATACTGGCATTTATGGTTTTTAAGAGCTCATCTTTTCTTTCATCCTGATTATGACATGTGGTACAAGATTTTAATCCCTGACTTTTATTTACTCGGATAATAGTTAATGTATGTTCCTAATGGCTGCTTATTGGACTAAGTTTTTTTCATCCATATCTTTCCAGGAAGAGAATGATGCAGAATATGAGGAAGAAGGAGAGGCTGCTGATGTTTTTGATAGTGACTTTGATGAGGATGTAAGTTCTATGTTTTCATGAGGTTGCATTCTCATCTTCACCATTTCTCTTACTTTTGACTTACTGCATTGTGCTATCAGGAGCCTGAGGCAGATGAAGAAGTGGAAAATGAACCTGATGAGAGGTTTGACTTTCTCTTCCTCCATAGGAAATAACCTCATTTGATTGTAAGACTTATGCTTTTTTTTTTTTTTGTGGGACAGGACAAGGACAAAAAAGAAACTAATATTTCCAGGAAAGCTACCCACAAAGAAGAAGAAGAAGAAGAAAAACAAGGTCATTTCTAAGTCAGAAAGTGCACCTAAAGATGAGAAAACTCCAGAGCAGTTGACTCCAGAACATCATGATGTTCCCGATGATGCCGAGGCAGAGAAAATAGTTAGAAAATCAACTAGAACTTCTGTGATTATCAGGCAAGCCGAGAGGGATGCAATACGTGCAGCACTGCAAGCTACAATGAAGGTATGGTGAAATGATTATTATTGACTATGTTTTACTAAAAAGAGAAATATCTCTTGGCATGTGAAACTAAACTTAGCTGTGAGAAGCATGAGATCTAGTATGATTGGTTTTCCAGAAGGTGACTGCACGGGTGACGAATTTTACTTCCATATGGGCAGGCAAAAGCCTCTGGAATTTAATAATCAAATAAACCAAACTTAGAATGATGGCTTATAAAACAAGCGATAATTAAAATTTCTAAAAACTTACAGGAAAAATAAAGTTATCATAAAGTGCTAACTTTAGGAACTACATTAGCTCTCTTCACAAGTTATTCACGGACAAAGGTTAATATATGAAACAAAACCTCCACATTATAAGAGTCTCGCAAAAAACAAGACAGATTTTAAGTTTCTGAGTTGGACTAATGAGACTCTGAAATGATTTGCAGACATACTCAAGAAAGAGATTGGTGTTTGGAAACTTTTTTCTTAAATATAGTTTTTGTAGAAAGAGGGAAATCCTGACGATATTCGATAGTATTAATTGGTTGAGCATTCAAATCCATGAAATATTGTTGACATAAGTGATACTAGCTTGTGCTTTTTTCTTTGTGTTCCTGTTTTTAGTTGAGAAGAAGAGACATTAAAAAAGATTGTTTTGCACCTTCTAGGAATCTGCAAGGGACTGTGAGTTTTTGTATTAAAGGCGAGGGATAATACCTCTATATATTTTTGAAGTCAAAAAATACCTCTTAGGCTAAAAGCACATCCATGGGCATAGGCTTCTGCTAGTAAAAGTCAAATGCCCAAGTATACTTAATACCCGCCCAACCCCCCATCCCAAGAAATTTGTTTCTTGGGGCAATTATGGAACCTTCTCCACCTTGTGGGAAGCCAAAAGCATGCCTCAAGAATGACATTTAAAATAGTGTAAGATAATATCGGAGGGAGGGAAGAACAACAGGAGGCCGTGTTAATTCCCCCTTCCTTCCTAGAAACCCTTTCTGAAGTCTAGTAAGTGTCATCCATCCTCCCCCCCCACCCCTTACCCCCCACATATCTTTTACAGGCAATGCACCCTTGTTTTCGAACTTAGTTTGCAACTTTTGGCTAAGTTTATGAGCAAAATAGTCTTTTCAATAATTGATAAGTTACATATTCCCTCAATTTTTTTATGCAAGGAAGTAATATAGATATTTAAACTTTAGCATCCTCTCCAAATATGGAGAAAAAGATGCATGAAAATGAAAGAAATTGTATACAATTTTTGCCATTTAAAATATTCCTATTATGCCAAAAATTAAATGTGTAGAGATAAGTTTATCATAGTCTGCTTAAAATATTGGAGAAAAAATGACATGTTTTTCTCTTTTAGAAAAAAATTGTCAACTAATATCTTTTATAAAGGACTTTGCACCAATATTGGCGGTTTCACCAGCTCTTGGCTAACATCTTAGGCATCTCAATGATGAATTTAAGTTCTTCAATTAGTGTGTTGTCAAACAAATTATATTGTAATTCCAGTTAATATGTGATGCTAGGGGTGGGCTCGGGTCAGGTTCCATCGGGTTTGGGTTTACGGGTCAGGTACTCGACTTGTTGGGTAGCATATTTTGCTACCCATCGGGTACTCAACAGAAGTTCGGATTTTGTCCTTTTTTTTTTCTCTCTCTATCTTTTGAGTTGTTGTCTACTTGACTTGTTGGTGTTGTGTAATTGTACAATACATATTTTGTGACTGAATGATTTGAATTTTGTGATGCAAAATAAGCTCTGCCAACCAAAGCAATGAAAACTTGTACTATAACTATAAGGCTTTGTGTATCTTTTATCAAGACTAACTGCATTTTTGAGAGGATTTAATGGAGTGATAACGAATCATATTATACCACAATAACAAAAATTACAATCTATAGCATCAACTCTTTCATTTCAAGTACAAATGATGATGCTTTAAAAAGTGAATATGCTGGAACCAAATTTCACTAGGGGTGCACATTCGGTTCGACCGAATCGAACTGAAATTTCGGTTACGGTTAACCAAAATTTCGGTTCTGCAAAATCATAAACCGAAAATCAAACCAAAATTTTTAATTTGGTTCGGTTATAATCGAATTTCTTTTTCGATTTTTTGGTTTGGTTTTCGGTTAACCGAATTTTTCTAATAAATAAATAAAATAAAATAAAAACTAAACAATAAAATTATAAAATATAATTTTTTATATATTATTTTTAATTTGGGTGAGAAAAACAAAAAAAATAGTATGAAAACAAATAACAAATATAAAAACTTAAATTTTAAAATAAAAATAATACAAAAATATAATGTAAAAATAATTTATATAAATATATAAAAATAGTAATTTGGTTTTCGGTTTGGTTCAGTTAACCGAAATAAAAAACCGAAACCGAATCGAAAATAAAAAATTTGAAAAAAAAAAAACCGAAAACCGAACTGAAATTTTTCGGTTCAGTTTGGTTCAAATCGAAATTTCGGTTCGGTTCGACCGGTTAATCGAACCGTGTGCACCCCTAAATTTCACCCTCAGATGTACCTGGACAAGTATCAATTATCGCAAAAATGTTTTTTATTTCTAAATCAAAAATTTTATTATGTCCAACTATTGAAATTTGTACATAGGTCAAGGATAAATTATAAATTTATAGACCAAATATTCAACATTCCAACTAACCCAATTACATCAACATTCCAACTACTAACCCAATTACATCAACATTCCTATTACAATTCAAACATTCAATTCTAAACAATTACATCCCAATATTCAATTACAAATTGCATATACATCAATGATTCGTTATATAAGCTCATAGTAATCAAAGTAGCAATAAAATAGTGACAGTGTGGCTCAATCAAATATTAACAATTGTTGAATGAACCCCCAACTTTGTTAATTCTACAATAAAATAAAAGGTCAAGAAATAAACTATAAGTAGAATATATTAATGTATGCATAAATGAAATTGAATAAACAACAATGATAAAAATTGAAAAGTAAATATGATAAATGTCTTTCTCAATTATTTAACTTCTCTCCATACTTATTGGCTTGGAATCCAAACGAAGCCAATCTTGAGCACAAATAAGGGTTTGAACTATTTTAGAAGATAAACAACTCACAAATAAGGGTTTGAATTATTTTAGAAGATAAAGAATTCCTAATTGCATCAAGAACATGAACCAACTGTGGAGACTGGAATTACCAATATGTTGTGAGCTATTTTGGAGAGAATAGAAAGCATGTGATAATTTACTTTCACCATTTTAATATATCTTCATTATTATCCTTAGGAACCTCACTGAAATATTTCTCCAACTCCGACTTCACATACTCACTTTTTCTTCTACTCTTGTAATTCCTAAATTGAACTTTCAAATATGTTTTAAATTGTACCTGACTACTAGATTGAGAGTTTGCCTAGAACCACCTGAAGAGGACGAAAACTTGATGACAGGGTTAGGCTTCCCGTTGTTCCATATCTTTCATCAAACAACTCTTGCATGCTATGCTTTACTTTTTCTTTCATCATTAGCACTTTTTGCAATATCATACGTTGTGTTAAATGAAAACTCAATGTACTCTAATTTATGGTGCGCGGTTCAAGGATCACTGCATAATACAAAATTATGTTTATTTTTTCAATTAATTCCCAATATTTGTCAAATTTCTCTTTCATCTCGACATCTCACTAAATTAACGTTATCACTATCCAACCATTATCTAAGAAGCATGCTAGTTGCTCTTATTTTATGAAACATAGTGTTTGATGTGACATATATATAACCGAAAATGCACAAAGTAAGCTTATAGATATGACCTAAAAATTCAACAAGTTAGTCCTATCCCAATCAACTCCATCATAATTCCTTCATATGGTGGTTTTGAAATATTTTTTGCATAGGCAAGCTCTACGTCCTTATAAGCATCAAATATTTTTTTAAGGCATGTTGTCTACTCCAACATCAAGTCTGTAGAATTCCACCTATTACGTACATTGAGACTTAACAATTTGTTTATTTCTAAATTTTTAATCCCAAAACACTCTAAAATTTTTTGTGCCTAGTTGGAGAACCTAACATACCTTATGACTCCTCTAATATGAGAGATAGCCGAATGCTTATCCTTGCTCCTCAAACCATCCTGCACAATGAGATTAACAATATAAGCAATGCACCTCATGTGCACATATTTAACGCCTAAAAGATTCGTACCCCAGTAATCAAATTTCTTTTATAAGTACGTAATTGCACCATCAATTTATGAAGCATTATCACTTTGACATTGAAAATCCTATTAATCCCCACTCAAGCAAACATTTTTCCATACCTATATTCACTTTCTCACTCTTATGTCCAGAAATTAGACAAAAGTTCAGGATTCGCTTTTGTAAATTTTGATCATCATCAATGAAATGTGTGCTAAGACACCTGAATATTTGGGGGATTGATAGGATTTTCACTGTCATGCATCAAGTACGGTGCAACTACGTACTTGCAAAGGAAACTTGATCATTGGGTATAAATATTTTAGTTGGGAAGTATATGGACATGAGGTGCATTGCCTATGTTGTTTATCAATTGTGCAAGATGGTTTGAAGAGTAAGGATGAAAATTCGGCTCTCTCATATTAGAGGAGCCATAAGGTATTTTAGGAATTCTCCAGCTAGGTACAAAAAGTTTTTAGAGTGGGTTGGGATTGAAAATTAGAAACAAATTAATTGTTAAGTCTAGATGTACCTATTGGGTGGAATTCCACTTAATTGATGGAGTCGACAACATGCTTTAAAAAAGAGCATTTGATGCTTATGAGGACATATATCTTGCCTATACAAATGATCTTTTAAAGCCACTATCCGATGGAGTATGATTGGGAGAAGGCTAACTTGTTGAAATTTTTGGGTCATTTCTATAAATTTACTTTGTGCATTTCTGATTCTTTATATGTCACATCCAATACTGTATAAGTGTAGCGGATATACTTCCTACACAATGGTTGGATAGTGATGACTTTGAATTGAGTGAGATGTCGAGAAATTTGACAAATATTTGGGATCAATTAACAAATGAATATAACTTTGTATTATGCAGTGATCTTTGATCGACATCATAAATTAGAGTTCATTCAGTTTTTATTTGATATAATGTATGATGATATTGCAAAGAGTGCGATGATGAAAGATGTGAAGCGTGGCGTGCAAGAGTTACTTGAAGAATATAACTTGTGATATGGAACTCCGGGAAGCCTAGCCCCCTCATGAAGGTCTTCGTCTTCTTCACTTGGTTTTGGAAAAACGTGAGTAGCTCTTAATCTAGTACTCAGGTGCCATCTAAAACATATTTGAAAATTTAGTTTAAGAAGTACAAGAGTAAAGGAAAAAGTGAGTATGTGAACTTGGAGTTGGAGAAATATTTAGGTGAGGATTCTAAGGATAATAATAAAGAGTTCGATAAATTGTGAAAAGTAAATCCTCATAGGTTTCCGTTTCTCTCTAAAATAGATCGCGATAAATTGGTAGTTTCAGTCTCTACAATTGTTTAGAGGCCACATTTAGCACCGATGGTCGTGTTCTTGATGTATTTAGAAGTTCTTTGTCTTCTAAAATAGTTCAAGCCCTTTTTTGTGCTTAAGATTGGATTCCAACCTATAGTGTGGAGGAGGACTTGAGTAAAAGTATTTATCGTTTTTAGTTTTTATCGTTGTTCTTTATTCAATTTCATTTATGCTCATGTATTGATTATATTCTATTTTGTAACTTGTCTCTCGACTTATAATTTTCTTTTAGAATTAACGAAGTTGGGTTGATTCAACAATCATTAATATTTGATTCAACCACACACCAATATTATTGCTACTTTAATTGTTATAAGCTTATATAATGAATCATTGATGATCATGTTATGGTTTGTAATTGAAATGCAATATATACACTTTTCGGGCATCATTTGTACTTGGGAGATTGTAATTTTTATTATTTTGGTATAATATGATTAACTATCATTCCATTAAATCCACTCAAGAATACAGTTAGTGATAAAAGATAACACAAAGCCTTATAGGTATAAATTTTGATTACTTAGGTTGGCAGGGCTTATTTTACATCACAAAATTCAAATCATTCATTAAAATCACACAATCTCTATTATACAATCACACAACACCAATAAGTAAGTAGTCTACAACCCAGAAAAAGAAAAAGGACAAAACCCGGACCCTACAGATTGGGTTGGTGTCAGGTAGAAAATATGCTACAAGCCAGGTACTCGACCTGAATCGACAGAACACAATCCTACACCCACCCATATGTGAAGCAGGTCAATCTCATGTTATCTTCGAATAATGTCCAAAATTTTAATCAAATACATCTATTAAAGAATAACATGTGGAGTCGTGATTGTTCAATGTGCTTTTCATGGGACATTGTTTTTATATTGAATTAATGATGCTATTTTTGCTTGTTGATCTAGTTATGACCTTTGAGGACATCTTAGCGGCAACTGTTTAACGGTTAAACAAATAATTAATGTAGAAAGTTTATTCTAGATAGCCAGTTTACACAATTGTATTTTTCTTCTTCCTGCCAAGATACAATTATAGAAATTTTTTATGCTATCCATGTCCTATATGTTGGGTAATAGGACACATGGGATAATGTTTTAAGTTGCGGAGTTTAGATTAACTAAGAAAGCTATGCTCATTTGCTGATTTTAGAATTTTCACAGTATATACTGGTTTCAATGTCAACGTGGTGGTTTGCATCAGATACTAAGAGCAAACCTCAAACACTGTTGTTATGCTTTGTGGGGATTCTATTCCATTAAGTAGTATAGAGAACTTTGAGAAACTAATGGTGCTGTGCAATTGAACTCTTTGGCTTCGCAGTAGGGTATAACTACTCTAGTGTGGTTTCATTCTGAATTTGGGTCTTGAGATGTATTCTTGTTTCATTTAGAATGGAATTTTAATCATGGAAACAGTGTATACAAGTCGTCCGTGAACACTAGTGTAGGATTGAAGAGGAACCATCCTCTTCATGAAATGCAGAAGCTTGTTGATAAGTCTCATACATCATCCAGAAGTCCCATAATGCAGTTACTGAAGCTTTTATTGCTTCATCCTATGATAACCATCACAAAAGTTGTGTCACCATACTACTATAATCTGCATTACAGAGGCTTAAACATGGTACAACTTTTTGCCATATTCTGAGGCTTAAGTAAACCAAAATTAAACTTCTAGTGTCACATCCAATGCAGACCGGAAAGGTTTATCTGTGTTCTTATTGTGACATTTTCCTAGCTATAATCCCAACTTTGACATGGCCTGATTAGCATGGTCAGATAACAGCGACTATTATTTCCAGATCTCATTGAAAAAGTTATGCAGTTATTTCTACGGTTAAACGACTTCTATTTATTCTTTTCTTAAGTTCTTTTGATCTGTTAAAACATGTTGGAAGGCACTAAGGGCGTAAAAACCAATTTACCAACGCCTTTTGGTTGCATTGTTTTTTAACCTCTTTAAGTTGAATAACCATTCAATTATTTACCACAACCATCTTCTACTGGTTACAATCTTCTCAATTTTCAGCCGATAAAGAGGAAAAAAGAAGGTGAGGAGAAGAGGATGACCCAAGAAGAGATGCTTCTGGAAGCAGCTCAAACAGGTGCTTCACATGACATCCCTCTTGTAATATTGTTGTAATGGGTGGTATGTTAATTTCACCCTTTTTAATTGCACGGCATGAAAACCTTGTTGCAGAGATTATGAATTTGAGAAATTTGGAAAGGGTGTTAGCAAGAGAAGAAGAAGTTAAGAAAAGAGCTATTGTGCATAAAGCAATTTACAGTGGTCCACAGATACGATATCTTTCTAAAAATGGCAAGCTTCTGTTTCCTTAACATCTTGAATGTTTACTTTCCTCTTGAAACATCTGCTGGTTAAAAGTACTTTTATTGGTTTGTAATTCTAATTATTTACTCTCATTTCTAATTCAAGAGTTTATTGATAAAAAATGTAAGTCAGTCAACATATTTGTTACAGGTTACTCATATCTAGATTTCCTGAATGGATCATCATTTCAGTCAAAGTTCTCAACAACATCCACTCCATGTAAGTAAAATACTCCTGCGATCACATTCACTACATGTTAGTGCACTGCTCTTGTATCCTGACTCTGTTCACCCATTGCTTTCGCCTTTAAGCATGATGCTTACTACTGACAGATTTGTAATTATTGGCCTGTAGAGGTTAAAAATCACCTTCTGAATATGCATTGTACAGTGATAGCCACCTGTGAGTGCGAAACTCTTGGATTTGCTAGAGATAGGGGTTCCCATTAAATTTTTCTGTCATTTATTGCCACCACATACTGATGTTTGAGATATTAACAACGAACTCATTCACTGCTTATATCTGCAACATTGAACAAATGAACCAGGTTTCTTCTCCTTTCGTGCAATGCTTCTGATATTTGGAATTTATATCTAATTTGAAAACCATTGGTCCTGCTACACCCCATAGTCTTCTTTAGCTATAATTGATGATGAGCATCGCAAAAAGCACGTCGCTTGTTTTGATTTTAATAATCTTTCAGCTACTGCATAAATGCAATCTTTAGTGTCCTTGTTTCAAAGTGAAAAGAGAAGGTGATGGATTTTTCTTGTTGATGGTTAGAAGCATGTAACAGTTTTATACTTGAGAGAAAATGAAAAATGATCAAAGCATTAAGCACACATACTTTCAGAAACCTAATTGAACAGCCAAAGAGAAGGATAAAGAAATTATATTCAAGTATGAGAAAAAATCGAATGATAACCCAATAATAAGATGATAAAATCTCAATTTGGCAACCCATAAGATCTCATTTTGGCAAATAACATGATAAAAATGCTCTAAGTATTAAGGTAACAAATGCATAAAGTAGAAGGGCTCTTCCAATCTGTCTTGTTCTAATCCAACCATTGGACCTTTTGCCAAATATTTAACTATGTCCCTTTCTTAGCTGATATTTGAGGCAAGTCATCAATCAAGTGTTAGAAAGTGATTAAGACTTCCTCAGTATTTGCCTCAGCAACCTACGCCTCAGAACACGAAAGCCGTATGCCTTTGAGGCAAGCGATGATGGCAGTTTTAGAATTGCCTCCTCAAACAATTTAACAGTCTATAAGATGCTGAAAATCCAGTTATGTTGACTATAATGTTATAGAAGGTTGAATATCATGAGAGCAACAAAATAATAGTGATGAATGAAATGACAGAAAAATTGCTTTAATTGGAACCATTTTAAGATAACCAAAAGTTGAGGATTAGCTCAAGATGATGGCGTAAATCTAATATGCTTTAGTAACCATAAGACACTAAAAAAAATTAATATACCTGTTTAAAAAATAATCTATAGGTGCATGCATATTCGTGGTCAATCACAACCTTACAGAGTAAAAGATTACTTGGTCAGTCATTTTGGAGTATCAAAGAAAGTCAAAGTTCACTCCATGTTTCTGCCTCCTGCGGGCCCCTACCCCTACCCCTACTCAAAACACAAAACACCACCCATTTGTGGACAGAATAGAGTTTCTTGGTTTGAGAATGGATGGGTAATGGGTAATCCATATGGATAATGAGAGCTTTCTGTAGTTCGATTGCTTTCTCTACGTGAGGAAAGTTGTTCATGAATTTCTGTCAGTTTTCTTTACATAGTAACTTTATCATGGAAAGAAAGGATGCTTTAGGACAGAAGTAAATGGTTAGCAACATAATTTCAGTAGAAACCCAATTGGAGATACCAGGACCGAAGATGGCGAGTGCTCTCTCTCTCTTTTCTTCAACATTAGCAAATGAATAGCCAATTCTTTAAATTTCAAATAGAGTTAATTCGACTTCATCAACATCTTAAACAGTAGCTGTGCTGACTTTGAGCTCCAATAGTCCAGTCTGCAAAAATTATTGAATCTTCAATAGCTAGTGATTTATGCATCCTCAATCTCTACAAGGCATTGGAAGTGGTGCCTTGCAGGTGTTGAGCTCTCTATTAATTCGTTTTGACAGGTAAATTTGCCGTCACTGCATTTACGGTTACAATACAGTTGCAAATTTTTCTCCACAAATGTTATGTGCTTCTTGCTATTGACTGATTTTACATATCCACATCTTCCCAGATCCAGAGAAGGCAGTGTGTACTGTTACGGGCCTACCAGCAATGTAAGTTATGACAATTATAATCTTGCATTATCAAAGTTGCATTTTATTTTCTTGTAGATGGTAAGGCTTGTAAAACCTCTGTTGCCTTTTGTACTGCTTTTCTATGATTAAAGCTGTAAACAAGTTTTACCAGCTAAACTACAGGCGCCTTGTGTTCATCTTCATGTTTATTAACAGCTAGTGGAGAACCAAGCCTATTGGTGATCTACTTATCACTCTAAAGTAAATTGGAAAAGATAATTAGGTTTTTCCACTGAAAAAAATTATTTCTTAATGAATTAGTTTATAGGTTTAAAGAAACTTGAATTTGTTAAAGAAATTATAACATATATATCAATAATTAAGGAAATGGCCATTATCAGTTTTTGTTCTAGTTGTTAGAAGCACAACCATTAATATACATGTAAGTTGTTTGTTTGCCTATGTTCATGTGCATAAATGTAAAGAAGATATTCTCAAGTTCAGCTTAATATGCTAGAAGCACCAAGAAATGTTAACCTATTCAGTTTATTAATCATATGAACAAATATGAACGAGCTTCTGCATGAACCAATACGAGTTGTTCTTGAGCACCTTTGGTTTATAACCCAGGGGCCTTAACTACTATGAATGGAGATTCTGTGTATATTTTTATTTCTTTTACACTTCATTTGTATCTGGGATGAAAGGAACATAAACAGGAAAGTTAGATCAGTGAAAATCAATTTTTCTATTGTTCTTTTTAACAACATAATACAATTCTAAAACCTTTTTCAAGTTTAATTGAATATTATGACAAAAAAATGATTTTGTGTTCAATTTAACAAATTACTCGCCTAAATATAGATGTACAAGCTTTTTGTTCTTATTTTCCTTTAAAACCGAGCAAAGGAAAATATTTTTGTCACTCAAATCCAAGATCCAAATGGAGCATTAAGTTCCTACACCTCATTTTACCCTCCCCGTATGCTTGTACTTTGGTGTTAGATCCATATATAGTATGAAAACATTGGAGCATTAAGTTCCTGCACCTCATTTTACCCTGCTTATGCTTGTACTTAGGTATTAGATCCATCTATAGTATGAAAATATTCTAAAAGATATGTTTTGCTCTGTGATATAATGCAGTTACCGTGATCCAAAGACTGGTTTACCTTATGCAACAAAAGAAGCATTCAAGATCATTCGCGAACGGTAAGCCTTTCTGTCTCTATTATGAGTCTCTCTTTCAATAGGGTACCATAAATGGTAATCTATTTGTTTACCATTATTACACTCCGAGAAAGTTAGTGAGAGCTAATTGTTTACTCCCCCACTCCTATATGTTCACACTCTGTCATGTTCATTATTTACAGCAGGTAACCCTAGTTCTGAATCTAGTTTTAACTGTCTAAAGAAATTTGATATCTTTTTTGTTTATAATGTTACTAATGCTAAATTTTAAAGTTAAAACACGAATTATTGTCAAAGCACAAATATGCTTAGGCAACTACCACGAATAAATTATATTGCACATTGTTCGTTACTAATGCTCAATTATTTCGTGGTTAGCTATCACCAAAATAAAGAAAGGAAATTACCACTGATGGTGCTGTTGAATAGAAATAATCACCAGTGCTGTTTTGGAGTTGGTGCAATGTTCTGTTTTTTTAAGAGAAAGGGAGGGAGGATGTCAAAAGGGGATGAGGGTTTTGATGGTGGTAAATGATGAGATGATTTGTCTTGAGGAAGAAAAAAATGAAGAGGAAAAGAAAAGGCAAAGTTGCCGAGAGAAAAAGGAGTACCAGAAAAGCTGGTAAGAGAGAGATATGGAAGGGAGATGAAATTATGGTTTTCATTGTCATTTATATATTACATGTTTTTTAGGATCTATTTAGTTTGATAAATATGAGTTAGTTAATGGTAACTGGTAAAAATTTAAGCCCTAAACATCAAAACGATATTTAATTTCAATCTGAAAAGTTTTCCATTATTTAAGTTCAAAGATTTTTTTTTTTTCCTCATTCTTACGGAAGGCGCCACGTGGCGGCTTCATAAACTAACTTCATATAATCTAATTTCATTTATCCAATTGCATCCACAACATTAAATGCTAATTCACATCCATCACAAAATTTGTAACAAAAATGAAGATTTTAAAGTGAGATAACAAAATTTACTATGCCATATCACTTTGATTCCAATTGCATCCTCAAGAGCTCTATGTCACTGACCCAATTCACTCTTAGAAAACTGATTTTCTAAGGGTGAATTGGGCCTGTGACAAAGTGGTATGAGAGCAGGATCCTACCAGTGCCAGGGGCTGTGTATGTGTGTGAGTGTTGAAGGTTGGCCGGCCAGGGCGCCCGCACACTGCACGAGGGCATGCGTGGTTTTGGGCGGGGGAGATTGTGACAGACCCTGCCTGACCAACTTATAAGGTTTCCTTCCCCCTTTGTTACTGGTATTCTAAGGGTGGATTGGGCCTGTGACATTCAGATTTTCTTCCATCATGTCATACTCATACAATCCTAAAATAAATCAAGGGGTGAAGAATCCGGCTGGAACAGGTGAAGAAATTGAAAGGGAAGGCGCCACCAGTCAATTGTAGGTGCCACTTGTGGTGGGGCCTTCAATGTGTAGGCGCCGTGCCGCCCTCAATGTAAGGTGCCGCGCCGCGCCGTAAGAAAACAAACTGGAAAATTGAAGAAAACGCCACACTAAGTGGCACTTTGAAGTGAGAAAATAAGGTCTTTTTGGAGGGGTTATTTTGTAATAAATTTTAATTTATTAGAAATTGTTAAAACACCCCTTGGGTGATGGTTTTGGTGCATCTAAATGATGATTTGCGCTAGTCATTGCTTTTTGGCTGTCAAAAGTGTAATGACTGTTACCAGTGGTACATTAGAGAGTTTGGTGTTCTGTAGCATAGTGCTTTTAATTCTTTTTCAATATGCATTTTATTTGAGAATTTCATGTGCTTAATTGACCAAAACGCTTCTTCTGAAATTAGGTGCTGCTAGTGTATTTACTGTCTGTCCAGGACCTCTCATGATATAAAATGCCATCTTACTCCTTGACCCCCCAAAACAGTAAGAAGGGTCTTCCCTTGGTGCTTCACTCTATCCTCCTTTTAGCGTGTAAGTAATGGCAATTCCGAAATTTTGTTTCCTTATTGAAGTGGTTGCCTTTCCTGGGTGTTCATCATTCCTGAAGCTAGAGTTAGTTAAAAAACTAGTAAAGTTATCATGATGCACAGAAAAATGCCTTACATGCCAAAATTCTCACAGGAAGACTTGCCAACTGATGCAGCAGATGCTGCTGATCTCTGATCAACCTGGCAGACCCATTAAAAGTTTATTCTAAGAATTACTGACTTTCTGCAGAAATGACCCAATGTATACAGGATAGACTAAAGATATTATTCTCTGATACCAAAGGTTGTTTCATTGCCTTCACCCAACGTGAGCACATTTTTATGTAACTCTGCTAATTGTGTAGGTTTGCTGAAGAGAGTAGCTGCACTAAGAAGGATGGTAGCATGGGGCTATTGTCTGATGCGACTTATGAGCAAGGATTCTCTCAAAAGAGAGAGAGATCAGTGATTCTGCATGACAGGGAAACATCTTACTTTCGACAGTTTGCTCGTTTCCGTAGAATTCCTGCTCTGGAAATCCAAGACTCAGACTGATATCCTTGCTTGTTTCTGAAGGATTCATGCTCTGGAATCCATCCAAGACTCATACTAACTGCCATGTTGAGAGGTTATTATCAGATAGTTTTTGACTTGTATATGAGTAGTGTCGGCAATTTTTTTCAAGTTGCTGTTTATAGTTAAAAGTTGGAGAAGGCTGCAGGCATTTATGGGGAGCCAACGTTTAACTATCTCAACCCATGGGTAGTGTTGATAAAGTATTTGTTTGGGTTTATTTTTGCAATTTGAAGATAACATTGCGATGATTTATGGTGAATTCGAGATAAGAATTTCATAACTAAGAATGAACAACTAATCGTTTTAGGTCACATTTGGTTACATGGTGCATGTAGTCCTATATACGATGTTGTGGGTGGATCTGTAAAAACGGGCTAGGATCGGCTCAAGAATTTTCCTTGGAGTGTGGACGAAAGATGAAAAAAGTTGTTCTGACTATATGGCTAGATCTATTCATAACCCTATTTTTTCTATTCTTTTTTCTTTTTTTTTTTTCGTTTTCCTTTTTTTTTTCGTTTTTCTTTTTTTGGTAAATTAAAGGGAAGAGAAGGCCCACCAGTCTAGTAACTTTTTTTTTCTTCTTAAAAGTGACCGCCGGAGTCTTCTGTAATAAAATGTTTACTTGTATTATGAATCCAACTAATACAACAAAACCTGAAATTCTTAAAAATTCACATAACTGCTAAAAGGTTATATAGGACTTTTGAAGCATCATCAAATCTAAATTAAACTAACTATGTGGGATTTATATTCAACCTTTTGAGTTCGACTAATAGGGTTTATCTGTAAAAGGAATTTGATTCACCTGTCACAATACTACTTTTCTAGAAAAGGTTTATCTATTATATCATATTCATCTTTTAAGAAACGTTCTCTCTTAAAACTTTATGAATTATTATAATCCTCTATTATGCCCCTCGTTTAGAAATAGATTAATAGTGATTAAGTTTTTAGTTTTCCCCACCCTCGATTAGCTAATTGGATAGATCTCTTTCATATTCTTGTAATAAACATTCTTTTTCAATAAATATCAATAAATTATATATTTTTTATTTTTAAATTTAGATGAAATCCATAGGTCATACTAGATAAAGAACATGGTTATATATATGAACACGATCATAAAATATGTCTGTATGACTTTCATATTAAATATTTTCAAGTTGACAATCATTAAGGTAGGACATCAACAAATCAACAAGGTTTGTACATACGATACATGCTCGCAAGAAGATGTGTTCTCTCATGAACATTGGTGTAGGGACTTTAATATATGTGCGTGAGTGTTTGTTAAGAAATAAATACACAGAACAACCCACCTAGAAATTTCTAATTATAATGAAATATATTTGAATACTAAATTTACATGTTACTATAGTGTAAAATTGATTTTTAGACTTGAAGCACCATATCAATCTTGTGCATAGTTGGTTGTAATTCGATTTATTCTCTAATTATTAGATAATCATAAGAAGCATATTTTAGGTGCAATTTAATTGTGTATAGAGGTTAATGAGTGACAAAACAAAATAATTTGTTACCTATTTAGATAACAATGGAATCCCTACGTTTCCATAGATTTTAACTTGAAAATTCTTGGACAAAGCTGAATGGAAGTTAGAAAAGAGTTTTCTAATTTCATCGTGCCATCAAATAACTAGGAATGGATACATAATTATTAGATCATTTGAGTTTTCACTAATTATCCATACCTCAGACCAATCGGGAGATTGATTGATAAAAGGACTTGCATGATACTCGTAATTGAAAAGATTAACTATTTCACCTATATTTAGATTTTCATGATGTGTTGCTAAATGCTAACTATGATTTATGGAATCTTAGGATCAAGGGATTAATCAAAGCAATTTTGATTGTTCAATTAAATTATAAGAGTTGGGAGTGATTTAGATTGTTAAATTAAATCATAAGAGTTGTGAGTCCATATTGGCTTTTTGGTGAAGCTAAAGGGTATCACACTAATGTTACTTAACTAATTTAATTAATTAAATCAATTAAATGAGCTTAATTTATTTTAGGTTCGATAGAGATGGGTTTAATGGGATCAGGGCATAATAGAAATTGGGTGATATAAAATAAAATCCTAGAGCAACAAGGATTTTTAGGCAGTCGAATGGATATAGTATTAGGTTCGCGTGATCTCAGGGTATGCACAGCAGAAAATTAAAATTTAAAAATATCATATCATAATAGTTATAGTAATACTCTAGATCTGATGCGATTTCTAAAAATCTCGTAATTTTCAATGGTTGTAATAAAATAATTAAAGTTTTGATTTATACCTTTCTATATACTCCGAATGTTGTAGAATATGAAGTAATCAATTGCTAGTACTTTTTTTGAATTTGGTTCACAGGAATCCAAACGTCTCTCATCTAAAATAGTCCACACTTTGAGTAAGAACAGAATCAGAATTTCACCAGCAATTATGATTTCTTTTCTAATCTAGTTAATGGAGTGTGTACAGAAAAATATTAATTTTTGTTATCAACTTGTGATAAAAGAATTAATACTTAAAGATGGAATTTTTGAAGAAAAATGATAGATAAAGAAAATAATTTTTCTTCTATTATTTCTATTCGGCCATGGTGTATATATCAAGGGCATAAAATTTCAAGAGTTATACTCTTGGTATTTTGTGTCTCTTTTTAATTGGTTAGAAAATATTTTGGTTCATCCAAATTTCTTCCAATTTATCTCTTTCATATATTTCAAAGATATTCAAGATTACCCAAAAATTCAAAACTCTTGACTTTTTATCATTTTTCAATCACCTTCATTTGCCTTTCCTAATTTGGCTTGGATTTAAAATTAAACCCCACAATTAATTCAATTAATTATATCTTACCCAAATTAATTAATTCCATCTTGCCCATCTAATTAAATTAGAACCAATTAAATAATCTAATTATTTAATTAAGTAATAATTAAATTAATTTATAGACTACTCTATTAATTTGATCCAATCAAATAATTATTTCACTCCAATTGGACTCTCTAATCATATTAGGTCTAATTAAATAATCTAATTATTTAATTGAATAATTAATTCAACTCCTTGAATTAATTTAAGCCCCCAATTAATTAATTGGATCCAACCTTTTAGATCAATTCCTAAATTAGAAATATTTTATCTCAAATTGTGTGTGACCCTATAGGTTTACAACTAAACTAGCAGTGGGCTTGCAACATTTATAATTTTTAAATAATAATAATTATTCTGATTAGTTAATCCAATTAATTAGTTCATTTGAAATTAACTCTTTAATTTCAAGAACCTCACAAGTCATGGGAAATACCTAACAGGTGTATCATGACTACCTAGAAATAGCGAGTGAACCTATTTCAATTACGAGTATCATACACGTAAGGTCTTTTCATAAACTAATCTCCCAGTTGTGTCTAAGATATGGATCAATAGTCGAAACTCTAATTGTTTAATAATTATGATTTCATTTCAAGTTTCAATGACTTAAGACGAATCGTTAGAAAATCCTTGCCTAACATTCATCCTACTTTGGTCAAGGACCTTTAAGTCATGAACTATGAAAATATAGGATATTCACTTATTCTACCAGATAAGTGATGGATCATTTGTTGAACACACATTAACCTTCATACATATTAATGAAACATCTAACGTATCCCTTTTGTAATTTTCAGTCAATCAAAAGATACATCAAAATGAAACACGACATGCATAAGACTACTATGGTATCTCAAGTTAAAAAACTAATCATGTACTATCGTAACAAGGAATTTCTTATTTCGACAAACAAATTTTCAATTAAGAAATTTCAGTGGGCTTGTTCAGTGTCCTTGTTCCCTAACAAATACCTGTATACATACACTAGCGTCACTACGCTAATTTATATGGAGCGAGATATCCTCCTTATATGAGCATGCATCGTATGCGCGAGTCTATTTGGCTATTCGATGTCCCATCTCAAAAAGCCCTTGACTCAAAACTAATTTAAGAACAAAGGCATAGAGGTATATTCCATGATCACCATCAAATGCATGACCATGCCTCGTAGCTAAATTTGATCTAGGGACTTTATCTAATTACAAGAAGCAATTAAAGATAATATGATTTGAAAAAGATTGTTTTTATAAATACAAGAGTATAAAGGATGCATAATCTAATTAGCACGTCGGACACTATTCTAATAATCTCTCACTTCCGCTAGTCCTAATTGCCCATGTACTTTAGGCCCATCTTCTCAAGATGTCCATCGAATACCTTCTGCGCTAGAGGTTTGGTCAATGGGTTTGCTATATTTTCTACCGAAGCGACTCTTTCAATGATCTCTCTGATCAGATAGTATCTCCTCATGATGTGCTTGGATCTTTGATAAGATCTTGGCTTTTTTGCTTGCGCAATAGCTCTATCGTTATCACAGTAAATCAATACAGGATTAACAATGGATGGAATCATACCCAACTCTTGGATGAAGTTTCTTATCCAAATAGCTTCTTTTACCGCATCACATGTAACAATATATTTAGCTTAGGTGGTAAAATCTGTAGTCATCTCCTGTTTGGAACTCTTTCAGTTGATCGAACCACCATTTAAGGTGAATATGTATTCGGACACTGACTTTGAGTTGTCTATATTGGACTGAAAACTAGAATATGTATAGCCTTCTAGTTTTAGTTCTCCAGAGCTATATACTAGAAAGATATCCTTAATCCTTCTCAAGTATTTCGAGATCATTTTAATGGCTTTCCAGTGTTGTTCACCTGTATTAGACTGATATCTACTCGTTACACTCAGAGCATATGTAACATCAGACTTTATACATAGTATACCATACATTATGCTTTCTATGGCGGAAGCATAAGGTATGCGGGTTATTCTTTCCCTCTTCTTAGGAGTCTTAGGAGACATTGCCCTCGATGGAGAAATGCCCCGACTCATTGGCAAGAATCCTCGCTTAGATTTTTCCATACTAAATCTCTTTAGCATTTTGTCTATGTACGTAGATTGGGATAGTCCGATTATTCTTTTTGACCTATCTCCATAGATCTTTATTCCAAGAATAAAGGATACTTCTCCCAAATTCTTCATGGAGAACTAATTAGACAATCAAGTCTTAGTTGACTACATCATCCCTACATCATTTTCAATGAGTAGGATGTCATCAATATATAACACAATAAATGTCACTGCACTCCTACTAACCTTCTTATAGACACAGGGTTTATTTGGGTTTTTATGAAAATCAAATAATTTGATTGCCTTGTCAAATCGGATGTTCTAGCTTCGGGAAGCCTGTTTGAGTTAATAAATAGATCTCTAGAGTTTGCAAATCTTTTGCTTACTCTATTTGGATATGAAGCCTTCTGGCTGCCTCATATAGATTTTTTCCTTAATATTTCCATTGAGGAAAGTGGTCTTCACATCTATTTGCCATATCTCGTAGTTATAGTATGCTGATATGGCTAGCAGTATCTGAATGGAATTAAGCATCACTACTAGAAAAAAAGTTTTCTCATAATCACTTCCTTACTTCTGAGTATAACTTTTTGCAACCAGTCGTGCTTTATAAATTGTTACCTCTCCATTTACTCCAAGCTTCCGCTTGTAGACCCATTTGCAGCCAATAGGAACTATTCCTTGTGGTGGATCTATATAATACCCAATCCTCACACTATTCACTTGATCAATGTGATTCATGTATTACATGCTACTTATATGCTAATTTGCATTAACATTTACATGACATCTTATATAGCATTCTTACTCGTTAGACCTCTAATGCTATTATATGATATTAGTGGTTGAGATCTTATAATCTAAGTAAGAAATTCAATATTTAGATAAGAGAAAGAATAGATTGGTTAATCTATTGGATATTCATAGGTTATATGTTATAATTTTAGAAGTAATTAAAGGTATTAATAGTAAGCTAATATATTTCGATTCAACTAGATCAAGGTGTTTTAAATGTACATATCTATAAACTAATAATACTTAGGATATTAAACATGATGTAATTTAATTTAAGTGTCATATTTCAAGGTCCATATGTGCATATGATTTTAGAAATGAAAACTAGATAATTTATTTAAGAATCGGATGTCAATCGATTTAAAGATCGAATCAACGATTAAGAAATTAGAGTAGAATTTATTATCTAATTGTACGAAAATTAAAATAGGTTGTAAATAAAGAAATAAATGCTGAGAAACACCAAATTAGAGCTGTGTAAGTTGTGTATAATATCAGATTTAAACCACCATTTGACACCTCAAGCTTTGCCACCTCATGCTTTCTTATTAAACTTAAGCTAACATCTCAAGCTAACACCTCAAACCCTTCAACCTTAAGCCAAGACCACACCCTCATTTCAGTCATTTTCAACTTCTAAACACATACCTTAAGGTCTCCAAGTGCTCCAAATTGATTCCAAGTTGAAATAAAAGCAAGAAAAGCAAAGGAGAAGTGATTAGCATCAAGTTTAACCTCAAAGTTTGCATAGGTAACACTTTTCTACGATTTTGCCTTTGGTTTTCAAATTATTCTGAATGGGTTTATTATTTATTAAACTTTCAATATCTCTTATAAAAGTTTTAGGAAGTTTTTAGTTAGACTTTGGTGTACAAAGAAAAGGTTTTTGATGACAAACACTTAATAAGAAATACTTGTGGCATAAACTGTCACCTTACTATTTTCTTGTGTTTTAGGCTTCAAATGTGTGTGGTATGTTGAATAAAACCTATAATTATTACCATTTACATGTCCATATATGAGTTAAGAGTATTGGAATTATTTTGGATCAGTTAAAAATTAAAATAGAGCATGATATTGGAGAAACACTTAAACTGCCTATGTAGCAAAATTTATTTTAGTGTGCTATGAAGGAGACTGAATTAGGGGAGCCCAATCCATGAGTTTTGGCAATAATTTAACCTGGTTGTCTCTTTGTATATGTTATCTAAGTGTGCTGAAAATTTGGGAGTGATTGAATATACTTAAGGGTGCCAAAACCATTAATGTCATGAAGTACGCAAAATTATCATGGTAGGAAAAATCTGTTTCAGTATGCTGTGAAGGGAGCTGAACTTGGGAAGCTATATCCATGTGTTTTAGCCATTATATGACATGGTTACATTATTTTTATGTCAGCTAGGTGTGATAAAAATTGGGGAGTGAATGAATATGTCTAAGGGTGTCAAAATTATTATACAAATTAATGTGGCAACAAGAAAATGTAAAGTTGTGAATCTATCCCATTTGGTTCATTAAATTTAAGATGTGGAACAAAGGTTCGTAAAAGGTTGTATTCGATTATAGTTTCTAAGTGGTAAGGTTGTTTAGTTAAATTAGGATTCAAGAACTTTATACTACATTATGTATAATGAACTTGTTAGTTGAGGATGATGATTGATATCTTATACTTTTTACAGATTATTTCACATCTATGGTTGGGGAGTAATACTTAAGAAACCTAAAAGTAACACACAACCAATGAAAGGTAAGTGAAAATTCATTTGCAACTACAATGCATGGGCATAGTATTTTTTGCCTTATTTCTATTAAATGTGATTCTTGTGTCTTAATGAGTGTCTTGATGAGTATTATAAATACCTTATAGTGCATATGTTGCTTGGATAACAGGACATGGGATCCGTTGTGTCATCGAACATGCCATTCATCAACGTTTACACATGCATGCATAACACGTGCTCACAATTAAGGTTTTGCATGCATAACATTATTTTTAAAAAGAAAATATTTTGGTTGGCCACTACTAGTATACCGAGGCCTGTGTGGCTTATTTATATGATATTTTGGGATACCGTGAGTATTACTTTTTGGATGATTATAGGGGTAGACAGGGGGTGCGCCTTAGGTGGTCATGAGAGTGTGGACCACTTAACTGTGTCTTTATCGACGCTACTAGTGGGAAGACTTCTAGAGGATCATAGGGGAAGATAGGGGGTGGACCTCTAATGATCCCAGGTGATGGCCCCCGAACTATATCGATCTATTTATAGCCATGAATCTATGATTATTGATATTATTGATAGCTCTATCTGGTATATAGTAGGTGGGCCAAGGGCCCAGTGATGGAAATTGATTTGGAATGAACTATTTTATGCACGAGTTTGAATTCTTGTCATGACCTCATAGAAATACATTGCATATGTGTTAGATTATTCATTCATCATGCATGATTTTCACTTACTCGGTATTAGCTCATGTAGTTCATTCATTGTAGGTGAGTTTGGTGATACTTGAAGCTATGGACTTACTAGGCAAGCAGTTGGAGCTCCTATAGGTTCTGAGGATCAGTGTTGGGCTGGTTGTTAGCGTATTTGATTTTGGAGTTTACTGTATTAAATTTTGGGACTTGTACTATGCGTTGCTTTTAAAACTTTTATGTATATGAGTGGACAAAATAGTTTATTATTTATTAAGCTGTTACAGAGAGAAAAAAATTTCACGCATGCACACAGGTTCTATCATGTCAAATGATACTATATATATAATTGTGTAGTAATGGGGGTGTTACGCAAGGGCCCAATAAAATAAACTGAGTTTGAATAAAAACTCTTGATTTATAAGCACTCAAATCTAATACATTTATAACATCATTTCTTAGAGGTGAGTTGCAAGAGATTTTATATCATATTCTTGCCATGTATGATTTTTACTTATTGAGAGTTAGCTCATATAGTTCATGCATTGTAGGTGAGCATGGTGAGACTTGAGACCTTTGGTTTATTAGGCCGGCTGTGGAATTCCTATAGGCTTTTGAAAGATCTACCTACTTGGATGACGACCTGTTGGGCTATTTTGTGGGTTGTGCTTTTAATTTTACAGTTTATTGTATTATATTAGTGAATTTATCCTGTATATTATCCTTTGTGATAGAGAGTTTGAGTTTGATAGACCTGGTTATTGTTTTAATAACCACCTATATATATACAGTGTTATAGGATTTGAAAGCACTTTGCTTTTTATTCAATGTTTTGTCAAGCTAACAAAAAAAAAGTTATACACATGCATACGTGCACAAATTATATTCCACAGGTTGTTTATATATATATATATATATTTATACATATTGTTGTGAGGTTGCGAAAATTAAATTACTAGTTAATGACACGTGCACTTACGTAATAAAATCCACAACAAGTTTTCGGCATCGTTGCATGGGATTTTTTTTGTTAATATCGATACCTAATAACTCCAATTTTAATTTAAATTTATTTTATGTGTGTTCTTATTTTTCTTCTCAGGCATTTTCTTAGGTGTATGAAACGAGCTAGAAATGGTACCTTGGTTCATTTTGATTTTTACACAACACTATGGTTGACAATTGAAAAGATGAAGTTGAGAAATACTAAACATTTTATGTTAATGTTATGCCCATGGTTAACTAGATACTCTTAGGAAAAAGGCATCCCACTATCCAAGCCAAAAACTTTGAGATTAAGCTGGTAACTGTAGAAATGGTTAGTAGCCACAGTTTGCAGTATGCCCCATGATGATCCGAACCTCTATAAACCCAACTTTCTCGAAATTAGTGATGCTTTTAAGTATAATGGCTAATGATGCCATTAGACTAAGATTTTTCAGGTTCTCACACTGACAAGAAGAGAGTGGGCTCAATTCATGCCATCGAGGTGTATCACTACTTCGATCACTTTGGTTCAGAAGTTCTTGTCCAAGTTTTTCCTATCATAAAAAATATCCAAAATGCAGAATGATATCACCACATTCTGTAGCATGCCACAAATTCCTTGTATCAAGTTTTGGGAAGGGTTTGAGGAATTGTTGAAAAAATGCCCACATCACATACTTTAAGAATAATTGCAAATGCAGAGTTTCTATAATGGGTAGATTTGTTCAACAAAAACCCTTATATATGCCGTTGTTGCTGATTCTTTAATGGGAGGAAACTAGCCTATGATTTGTTGGATGAGATGACTGCTAATACGTATCAGTAGCCAACTAAACATGTCGTAACAATGTAGACTTCTGGAATACAAGAAGTAGATGCCCTTACTGCCAAGGTAGATACCTTATCTAAGTAGCTTGGGGCATGTTAAGCAAATGCTATTTACAGACCTCCAATGGTGTGTTTATTATGTGGCATTTCCCATGCAAGTACTGAATGCCAAGTGAGTAATCTATTCTCAATATGTTGAAAATTACAATCGACTGCAGCACAATCCCTTCCTATTATATTCAATATAGGATGGCATAATTATCTAAATCATTCAAGGAGGAACAATTGAAATGTGATGGAAGCCTAAACCTATTCGCCCACCACAAGAGAAAAAGCTGAGTCTTGAAGAAATAATGGCTCAATTGGAAACTTCCCATAACTAGTTATGTCAGAACCTAGAACTAATTTTCAAAATCAGTCGGCACAAATTTGGAGCAGGGAAGTCCAAATTGGTCAATTGACTAATATGTTTTTTAAGAGATAACAAGACAAATTACTTAGTACATTTGAGGTAAACCCAAGAAGAGAGGGCATAAATATTGTAAGGCTATTACTTTGAGAAACTATAAAGAGTTAGAAGCTCTCTTAAGAGTTGAAAAATCCATCAAAGGTAAACAAGAATCACCAACGCAAATGCCTCTAATAGAAGATAACAAAGACCAAGTAGCAGTTCAATTAAGCTCTCCTCAAGAGCTATTACCAAGCATTCTTTATCTTCATTGCGTATAGAAAAAAAGGAAGCTTGATAAGTAGTTTGCTAAATTTCTTGATGTCTTCAAGAACCCTCATATCAACATTCCATTCACTAATACTCTTGAACATATGGCAAGTTATGTGAAGTTCATAAAGTATATCATCTCAAATAAGGGAAAATTAGAGGACTGCGAGACTGATACACTTACAGAAGAGTGAAGTGCCATCTTGCAGAGAAAGTTGCCTCAGAAGCTTCTGGATTTAGGGAATTTCACTATTGTGTAAAATGCATAAAATCCCCCTATATTTTAGAAAAAATGCAAAAAAAGCCCATATGTTAAAAAATAGCCTAAAACCCCATCGTGTAATTTAAAAGTCTGCACACTCTCCCTTGCTGTCATCTAAAATAATGTTGTTAACATGTCTAGTGAAACCCTTTACACCAACAGTATAGTTTCTCACTTTTTATATTTTCACAATCGAACAAAAAGAGAAAGCGGCTAAAAAATTCTAGGGTTTATTCATTGTGCAATTTTCTCAAAATTAACCATCATTCTAGCAAATTTAGCATTAATATTATAGTGAATAGGAGGTTTTGGCATATGAACACCAATCTATGGATTTTAATAGTGATGATGTTGGGGGCTTTAAGCTAAACATAATGAAGGTTTTGAGGCTATTGAGAAAAGTCTGTCTAATGAGTCTGGTTATATGTTTCAGTAGGAATGTGATCATTGGTATCTAAATGTCTTTCTTGGATGTTTGAAGAAGATGATGAGTTTTTTGCTAGCAGACCCCGGTCATGCTATGTAAGTGCTAAAAAAATTGAGGGCTTTTTTGAAAGAAAAAAAGAAAAAAAAAGTCTAGGGAACTACAACAAAATGAAAAGAATAAGATAGAGGGATTGAGTGATGTTGGGGGTGGGGGGAGATGAGTTGCATTCTTTGAGAGATTATGATGATGATGACATAGGTCATCCTATTTGGAATAAGGGCATGGACATGAGGAACTCTAACCAAGTTGTAGGAATGAAATTTCCTATAAGACAAAAATTCAGGGAGATGGTGAGGGACTGGACAGTAAGAAAGAAGCGGGACATAAAGTTTAAAAAAAAAATAAAAAGCATAAAATCATTGCCACTTGTAAGAATGAGTGTGAGCGGATATTGTACATCCACTTTCTAGGTTAAGTCAATCAAAGAAAACCACACACATAGAATAGAACAAGCAAGCAAACTACAAATACATAGCAAGAGAAAAGAAAAATCGTAAGGGATAATCCTCTTGAGGGTTTGGAGTCATGGAAGAACAAAATCATAAAAGATTTACAGGTTGATGTTGTATGCACAAGGTGTACATAGCTAAAAGGTTTTCTTCGGAACTGGTGAGAGGGGACATAAAAGAACAGTACAAAAGACTTTTTGATTACTATGCAATAATGGAGAAGAACAATCCAAGAAGTAGTTTGGCATTAAAGGTGGATAGATCATTATATCCACCTATAATCTTGAGAGAATGTGCTTCTGTTTGAGTAGCTTGAGAGAAAGGTTTGTACATGGTTGTAGTCCAATCATATGATTGGATGAATGCTCTTACAAAGGTTATACAAGGGCAAGTTATTATCAGCCATAGGTAGATGAGAGTGATATATCTTCCTCATTGCAATAACTTATATTGAGATTGAGAAGACACACGGTTGGGAGTGGTTTTTAAACTTGTTGCTTAGGGATAATGGTTCATAAGATAAGAAGGGTTGGGAATTTATTCATGAAAAACAAAACCATTGATTGAATCAGTTCATAGCCTAGCTCCACAACAATTTTCCTAACTAAGAAAAGCTCAACCTCAAGTTCCTCTAATGCCTTGAGAAAGGGAAAATAAGCCTTTACTTTAACTTTTGGTTTTAAGAGAGCATGTTGCTCATCTTATCACACTTCCACCTCATTCCATGGATTAGGTTCTGCCATTTTAATGCTAAGAGTTGTTGGGAACGGTCCCAAGTGATAGTAATTGGAACTTCAAACACATTTTACCTTATTTTTGTATGAGGGATGATTGCATGGTGATGGATTTAACTTTTTTAGGTCAGAGATGAATGTTTTTGTATGTTGGTGGATGTTTTATATGGTTTTTCGTATGTACCTTCCTCACTTAAAGGAAGTCGTATCCATAATCAACAATGCTATATTCTCGTTATTTTTTTCCTTCATGTGGGCACCATGGCCATTATAATAGGGTTAAGGTGACTTTTGTGGGTCCAATGAACTCTATAAGATAATATCTTCTTAACAATGTCTTCTTTTTTGTTTTGCCACTTTTCATTTTATTTTTATTACCTTTTAAAAAAAGAGGCTTAGGAAACAATGTCATTATTTCTTTTTTATTTTTTTCATTGTCTCCTTTGTACACATATTTAGGTTTTGCCATATTTCTTTTGGCCTTTTATAATTTTTTTTATGTTTTGTTCCAAGCCACTCAAAGGACAGTGTATTCTTTGTCATGTATTCTTGTTGTTCCTAGTCAATTTATTTTTACCATTGTAATGAATCTAGTTATACTTGTATGATTTTTAATTTTCTAGTGATTCAAGCTTTCCATTATTTGAAATGTATAAGATGTTATCGCATTTTTTTTATTTAGTTAAATTTGGCTTGTACTTTTATTTATTTGTCATTGTTTAAAATGATTTGATTCTCTTTTAATTTCTTTAGGTTTTGGGTGTTTGTGTTTCCTTTATTTTTCCTTCTACTATGATTTTATGGGTGTAAAGTTCTATTTAGTTTATACTTTTTAATGAGAAAAAGTAGATTTTTTTAAAATGCTTTTAGAATTTTTTTTTTGGAAGATTTAGTTAGATTTTGGTGAAGGCTTCAACAAATCTAATTTACTAGGGAGAATATATACGAACTAATTCTTATTAGATTTTAATAATAGATTATTTACTTTTCCATGTTTATAGTATTCCAAATCTATAGTTTTTCTTGTTTTAATAATGCAAAAAGAATTTAGATTGGAGGAAGAAAACTATGTGGCTGAAGAAAACAATATGATTTTCCTTATCACTACCTCGAAGCACAATATCTATTTTCTATCTCTACTAAAGACCTATGCCTATAACACTAAGGTGACAACTCAATTCAGTTGGTCTGGCCCATTCCTTTCCACATGGAGGTTACAGGTTTGAACACACTTGAAGTAGTAGTGCATGAAATAGTCACTTATATAGTGGAATAGCTTAAGTTTGAGTGGCATCTTGGTGGGTTGTAACGATCGGCTTGCCTATGCAATAACAACGATAGCTTAATTAGACATTATTGAGTAGCGGGGGACTCCTATGGTCACATAGGAAGGGGTTGCTTCAGTGGTTGTCGATCTAATTCCAGGACCCACTAAACATTAGGCATCACTTACCGGTTCTATTTGACATAATTTATCCCTTACATATCAATTTTTTTGGTATGTACACATCTCGATTTTGCACTCGATATACACTTGCACATCCCCATATTATAAGCCATAAAATTGACCAATTAGGTTTGCTTATAAAATCAAAGAACTCAAATCTTATTGGATTGGACCCTTACACCATTCTCATTCAATCTCTCTAAACTCCAAATGAACCCATAAAGCCAATCTTACCATAATCATTATTCCACCAAAATACTACTGGAAAATAGCCCATTAAAAGCCTGCCTTAGAAATAATGCCAGTTGATCCATTACCCCAATTAAACATGACAAACCTATTTCAAGTTATCTAATGAAACCAAGTCTAACACAAGTTTGATCTAATTTGAGATGATTGGGAACATAGAAAATAGCCCGAACACTACCACACTCAAATAAAAACCATACAAAATGACAAAAAAATAGGGACCTGATAGGATGCAAGGTCCTCTAAGTCGAAGTCCCACCCTCCAACCTTTATAGATTTGGCTAGGAAAATGACAAGACTTTATTCAAAACTTAGGGGACTACCTTAGATGTCACATTTTCACAAATGGGTGTGGAAAGGCAGCACAACCCTTGGACCCCCAAAAACCTACTCTCTCTCACATTGGAGTTTGAGGTCATCCAACAAAAAAGGCCACACGACCATTTATTAGGCAATAAAGCCCTTAGTGAAAAGCTAGGGCTGGGTGACCCTTTGGGAAAACCTGCCACTTTTGGGAGTTTGCTATGCTTTTTATCTTTAGTGTGTACCACAAGAGATAGATTTTCTACCCAAGGATGATTTTTTTCCTATTTCACACACATACACTTGCTAAACCACAAAATACATAGCTTACACACTTGTGTTGCATATATTAACTCTCTCCCTCACACTTAGCATACCAAATATTATACATAATAGACTTTACACGCTACACACGAGCACAAATTCAAATATATATCCTCTCACATAGGGTCATAAGAACACCTCTAAACACTTAGTCCATACATATCACACATAAATCTCCATCTTTCCTAAGAAACTCAAGTTTGAAGAAAGAAAAGGAATCAAGAATGCGGTTCATGAGAAAAACATAAGTTTTGCAATTCTTAGCTCTATTTTAGTATTAATATCCCATAAAATCCCTCTCCCAAGAATAAAAGAGAATGGGTCCTTAGGACTTGTGGTTTTTGAGGAGTGAATTGATCCTTGTTATGTTCTGATAAGTGGGTTTTTGTTCATTATAATGATTACTAGTTGCTTATCTAATGACTCCATGGCTTGAACTCCCACTTCCATGCTATTTTTTGTTTTTGGTGAATTTGCCATTTTTCTTGATTTTTCAATACATATATCATTGTCATTTCATGTACATCCCATCATTTATCATCACTCTAGGCTATATTTGGCATTTCTAGCATTTTTTTGATATGTTTCTATTTTTCAATATTTTTTTATGAAAAATGGGCATTTCGATCATTTTTCCCTCTGAGGCCTTCCGCATTTTCTCCCATATTTTTTAGTGTTTTTTTGCATCCTAGGTCGTTTTATGCATTTTCATGAATTTTTCATATTTTCCATATATTCCTACCATTGTTTTAATATTTTCTGAAGAAAAAGGCATTTTGGTCATTTTCCCTCTAAGGGGTATACTTGTTCTCTTTTTTGGCTTTTTTTAGCACTTCTAACCATATTATAACATTTTTTGCATCATTATAAATTTATCACATTGTTAGATTTATATTGTATAGATGTTGATGATGAGTACATTGAAGGTTTAGGATCCTCGAAACTCTTACAATATTCTGTTTATTAGGAAATTATTGTAAGAGCTATTTCAGAATAGCGGAGCAACAGATTACAATAGACCACATAAATGCAGACCAGATCAGAGTAGAGTAGTTTATAACAGAAGTTCTGAGTTCAGTATATTTAGAAAAAGGGATGATTCTTTCAAAGATATGTCAACAATAATTCAAAATTGGAGCAAAAGGGTTTAGCCAAGCTAAATGTTTAGTGGAGTGAAGATATATGCAGATTACCATGAAGTAGTACTCATAGCTATCACAAGTACTGACAGGTAAACAAAAACCTATATGAAAAAGGATAACTGGTACTAAAAGGACAAAGGTATAGGAATTGTGCACCACTAGATATACAAATGTCATGTGTGCAAACAGACCAAAGAATTTAAAGCAAAGGTTACAATGAGTAGAATTTTTAAAGTCTATAAATAGCAATAAAGATCAAATTTAGGACATACATGCTAATATGAGGAATTACAAGTCATTTTGAAGCAAAAAACTCTAAGTCGTAGATCAGTTGACTTTATTACATTGCACTCAGGATAATCCAAATTTAAGTGAAGAGTTTTAGTTGAGTATATTTTATACATTATTCATATACAACATTAGACAAGTCTTGAGTCTTGTTAGGCTAACACTTGAAAATCTACTCTTGTATAGGGTGACTCGATAACAATTTAGTCTTATGTAAAATGATTGAGAAATAAGGGAAGGTCAAGATTGTGTAGTTGATAAATAACTTACTCCAAATTAATCTTAATTGTGTTTTTTCGATGAGCAATTTGTTGAAACTTCTTTAGCTTTTAGAAGATCGAGTCTCTAAGTCTTTAGATGAGTAACTGTATTTATTAATAAAATAGGCGACTGAGTTTTCAAAGCAATTTGAATCTTGATCTAGAACAACTTACACAGTTTTCAGCATGAAGAATACAACCAATGCTGCACTTTCCAAGATTCCAATGTTTTGTTTTGAGGAATATGATGATTGGAAAATTTGTACACTTTTGGAAATCTTAGATGATGAGATGTGGTCCGTTATAGAGGACAAACCCTACAGAGATCACTACGAAAGACACAACTTGTACTAGTCAATATATGCCAATGCCCAAGGCTGAGTAGATGGCAGCTGATAAAAAGAGCGCCAACTTAGATGAGATGGCCAAGGACTTCTGTTCAAGACTACAGGCAAAATCATTTTTAGTGAAATCAAGAAGTGCAAAACTGTAGAGGAAATTAGGATCAAATCAACACAATTGTGAAGGTACTGATCAAATTAATGGACAAAAACTCTCTCTAGTTGTCCAAAAGTGTGAAAACTTCAAGAAGAACATAGATAAACATCGGATAGGATGGATGAGAGGTTTACCAACCTAATCGATGAACTTACATACCTGAACAAAGAATATAAAAATAAGAAAATGGTACTTAAAATCATCAAAGCACTGCCCAAAAAATGGGACATCTAGACTGTTTCTTAGAGAGAATCAAAGAACCTATACCAAATGAGGCTACACAAATTATTCTCTGACCTAAAATATATGAATTTAAAATAGGAAGAACTGAAATATAACCATCATCATTAACACAAAACTGATGGTTGCTAAGTCAAGTAACAAAGCCACTGACTTGTCGAGGGATAAACTAATAGCACCCCTACTGAGTAAGTTCAAGAAGTTCATGAAAAAGAACTGCAAGAACAAAAGACAAACATCAACTCCTAAATGATAGCAACAAACTCAGGTAAGTGAGGTTAAGCAAGTATCATTACTGACTTATGTTATTAATGCAAAAAACCTAGACATTATGCTAGAGACTGACCTTATCTTCTTGTGCAAAGATATACCGATGAAGAAAGAAAAGAGAGATGAGAAAGAAGGATGAAAAAAAAATAATTAAAGTTTGGTTGTTGAAGCTAAATCTAACAACCAACCAACAAAAGTAGAATCAAACTTTTCAATTGAAAGATCTCATGAATGATCTTCATAACATCATTGACACAAACATACTGCTCACTAAGGAGAATGATCAGTAAAGAATGAGCACAACATTCTTAAACCTGAGTTAGAATCCAACAAAGTTGTATAAAAAATTGCAAAAATCTCCAAGTTGAAAATGATCAACTCAAGCATAACATTGCATTATTTGCCAATAGAGAAGCTGATATTTGCAAAATAGGTTGAACTAGATAAGTTGATCTACTTATTCTCTAAGCTATCTAAAATGGCCAATGAATGTTTAGAAGAAATTCGATGACAAATCAAAACTTGGATTTGAACACTACAATTCTATGAGTACTTCAAAGTCACAGGCTACTACAATTAGTGACTTTCCAAGGAGAACAAAAATATTACTTTTGTACCAAACAAAACTAAGTAGAGTTAAATTATGTATCAAAATGACATCTATGAGTAGCATATGGTTAAGAAAGCCAAGAGGAGTGGACTTGGACATATGAACGCATCAAAACCTATCGAGTCTTAGTCACCTAAGAAACAAAGTCCAAAAATTCAAAAGATAGAATTAGGACTATGGTGAAATGGATCACAAGCGAGGAAACCTTAACAAGTTTAGAGTAGGACAATTTGTTGGGTTCACATAGGCCTAGGGATATAAAATTTTAAAAAATAGAAAACATATAATTGCATTTATAATAAAAAAAAATCTATATATCCCATTGTTGTCTGGATTAGATTGATTCTGCATAATTTAATTCTCAAGTGGGAAGCTTAGGGTTTTTACATACTAGCTCGCACTTAAGTACAGAGGACGTGAAATAGTCCAAATCATTCTACACCTTATGCCGCTAAAATTGGGAGTTGTTAAATTTCCACAAATTCAAAACCCTTACATGAACTGGTTTTTCCTAGAGCTTTAGTTGTATATCCTATAAGTGTATCTAGTTCACTTGTAATTAATTCTATGCTAGTAGGATTAATTTGATAATTCTAGCTTAGGGAATTATAGATTGGAACAACAATACAAAACACCTTTTGTATTTAAGTATAGGATATTGAATTCATAAATCAAATAATGGTATAAAATAGAATACAAAATGTAATGCCTAATTCTCTCATGCATAGCCAATAATAAGCATCTTACATGAATTTTCATCTAATCAATATGCATTATCGGATTATGGCATACAAATAGCATGATTGCACAAACATGAATAATTATTACTATATGCTCCAGTTATGTTTTAACATTTGGCTAAGAACTAAAAGTATGCAAAATAGTGCAATTTGATTCGTTGGTTGATTAGGTTGCATGAAATCATTCTAAACCACATTGCACTTGATTATAACACCCAATCATCAATTTTTGTCATCTCCCTAGCCCACAAACATGGCTTTTGGCATGAGAAGACACCAAGCATGATGCAACCAATCATCACCCTCCACATAACTCTCTTTGAAATGTAAAAGAAGTCATTTTTAGCCTATTTTCTTGTGGAAGCTCCTCAAAAATGACCAGCCACTCTTCTCCAAAGTTTCTCCCAAATTTATACACTCTCATACTCACAAAAATTGAATTCAATCCATAGGAATCTATAGAACACAAACTAGAGCAAGTTTCCATCCTTTTAAGCTTGAAAACTGTTGATTTTGAAGTTTAATTCCAACTTAATCAAGGTATATTCTTTTTCAATGTTTCTTATGATGAATTTGTAGTATCTTGAATGGTTACATGTTTTAGTATGTTTTTGTATGATTGAAAACTTAAGTAGGTTATACTTGAAGCCAAAACCAAGCTAGTTAAACTAGTTTTTAGCAAAATTGATAGTTTTGTGAAATATGCTTAATTTACTTGTTCTTATTGATGTTGTAATGTTTATATTATGTTTGAAAGTTTCTATGAATGATTGTGAACAATAATAATTAATTTTCTTAATTGATGGTTAGAATCAATTTAAGTTAGAATCAAGTTTACCTCATGTTAATTTGGATATTTTGAGATTGTGTACAAGGTTTGGGGGCTACCCTAATAGTAATTTAATGGCTGCCCTAATGTTTTATTGTCTTGAATTATTAGTAAATATGGAGTACGTATTTTTTTTGAAGTAATGTAATCGATATGGAATTATTTACAAAAAATTAAAAAATATATATGATTTTAATTAGAATAGATTATGTGATTTATTAAAAGGATATTAAAAGGTACATGATTTGATTATGTTAGGCCTTTAACACATCCTATCTTCCAAAGAGATTGACCTTTTCACTTAGCACAAAGTGGACTTGAGGTAAATTGAAGCTTTCATTTGCTGTATCACAAGCATCATATAATATTGTTCATGTTTTAATATGATTGTTATTATTTGTCAAATGATGTAATGTTTGATGCATTTATGGTTCATAAAGCACGACATTATTAAGAATATAATGAGGTTTTTAAAAAAGACAAGGGATACAAGAGGGACTTGATTGATGGTCGAGTAGATAAGGGACGCAAGAGGGACCGGCGGACCCAACAAATGGTGGTAAATACTTGATGTTGAAAAATCAGTATAGGAAAGCCACAATGAATGAGATAAAATACGGCTAATACTTGAGGTCGAAAGACCAAGTATGAAAATCCCGTATTAGTTCTCTTATTGGCCAATCCTTATGAACAGGTTCTGAAAACCATGGTCTATCGCTATTAGTTAGGTACCGCCCTTCAAGGGCCCTAAAGAATGATTTATGAAAGAAAGTTATTAAATTGAATAATATATTTAATTATTTATATGATTTGCTTGTACGCTATTTGTTATTGTATCAGTTTCATGTTACTGAGCCTTTAGCTCATTAAATTCATGTGATGCAGGTGGAAATATACAGGTTTAGAGGTTGACTGAGTCTCTAGAGTAGCCAATCAGAGATTTGTTCATATGCTATGCTTCGAGCTATTTTGTAGCATATTTTGAAAACTCTGTTTTATTTTTAAATAAGCCACTCTATTATGGTTTTGTAAACAGATGAACTCAGTTTTGATTTATGTATATGATGTGTTTAAAATGAAATAAAACAACAAATGAATTCAAGTTCTTTCTCTTATAGCCAAAAAGAATTTTTTTTATCAAAACCATAACTCTAGTATTGATGAAAAGTTAATATTTCTTGATTTAACTGTATTAGCTTATTTAGGTTCTGTAGTTAGGTTACGGGGTGTTACACAAAATCAACTATAGGTGGAATAGTTAAAGGTCGATTTTGGGAAAGAGGATCCATGCAGTTTTCTCGATTTTGCGAAGGATAAGAACTAATTTTTCAAGGAAAAAATATGCTAGAATTAAGTGCAAAAACTATGTAGGAGGGAGGCCTTTTATAAGGCCCCAAGTCTTATCCTTATGGGACTCTTTCCCAACTTCAACTCCACATTCTTTTTGATGATGTCCTTATGTTTTAAGGTCTCTTTTTTCTTTTCATTTTTAGGATTTGGAATCTTAATCCAATTCCCATTAGGCCTTGATTTTATCAAACCCATACCTAAGGCCTAAAATTAATTAGGATCATTTAGTTGTCCAATCAATTAAATTTGTTATTCTATCTCATGAATTAATTGAAGGTTGGTTTATGTAATTGATCCATTTAATTAATCAATTATTCCAAATTTGGCATCCCTAATCTTATTAGATCCAACTAATTAATCCAAATAATTAAATAAATAAATTCAACATTTAAATTAATCAAATCAAAATAAATTAATTAATCCTATTAATTAACTCATTATATCCAACAACTGGATCAATTTCCTTAGCAAAAAAAAAAATTGTGACCCTGGTTCACCAATAAGCTAGTAGTAGGCTCACAACTCTGATGACTTAATTAAAAAAATAAAATTATTCTGATTAATTAATTTAATTAATTAATTTTCTTAGAATTAACCCTTTAAATCTAATAACCCATTGATCATAGTTAGTGCCTATCAATACGCCATGATACCTAGATATAAATGAAGTAACAAACCTTTTCAATTATGAATATCATGAAAATACAATCCTTGTATCAACTAATCTCTCGGTTAGCCCTAGGGTATAATTATTAGTCAAAACCTAAATAACTCAATGATTATGTATACATTCCCAGTTATTTGACTCCATAATGAAATTAAAAAATTATTTTCTAACATTTATTCAACCTTGGCCTAGGATTTCCACATTAAGAATTGTGAAAAATATAGGAGATCCATCTATTTGACTGATTCTTTGTTGGTCACTTACTAACCTCCATATGTAATTAATTGCACCTAAAATTCTCTCCTGATTAATAAACTATAATCTAAGAATAAATCAAAGTACAACCAACTATGCACAAGATTACCATGGTACTTCAAGTCTAAGGACTAATTTTTACACTATTGTAACATTGAAATTCCAACTTATCAATGTTTCTTTTCCAATTAGGAATTTCTAGGCAGAATTGTTCAGTTAGGGACCTAACAAGCACCCATATACATGCACTAGTGTTCCTACACCGATATCTATGAAATGGAACATCCTCTTTGTGAACATTCATTTTATATGCAAGTCTTGAATCAGTGATATTCCATCTTAATGATTCTCAACTTAGCATTATTTAAGACAAAAATTATAAATGCATATTTCATAATTATCATTATATGCATGATCATACCCCATAGTTATATATAGTCTAGAGAGTTTATTTTGAATTTAAAAAGAGCAAATAAAGATGGCGAAATGCCTATTTTATTGTTAAAGATTGAAAAAGAATATTTTTATAAGAATACAAAAGCAACCATTCTAATTGGCTTGCCATGCACTACTGTAACAATCTTTCACTTGCCTTAGAGTTTATTACCCATATATCTACAACCCATTTTCTCAAGATGTCCTTCAAACACCTTTTGTGCTAGGGTTTAGTAAGTTGGTCTTCTAATTTTTTTGTCAAGACATATTTATCTACTTTGATGTCACCTCTGCAAATGATCTCTCGAATCAAAGGGTATCGCCACAATATATACTTGGATCTTTGATGAGACCTTGCCATTTTTTATTTGCCCAATCGCCCTATTATTATTTTAGTACACGAGGATCGAATCAACAATGGATGAAACTACAACTAACTTTTGCAGCATCACATGCCATAATGTATTCAACCTCGGTGGTGTAATCCACGATCTTATCTTTCTTGTAACTATTCAAGCCATTCTAGGTGAATAAAAAATCAGACACTAATTCTGAGTTGTCTATATCGTACCTAAATAGTAGAATTGGTAAAGCATTCTAGTTTCAATTCTTCATTTTCGTGTATTAAGAATACATCCTTGGTCCTCTATAAGAACTTTAAGATCATCTCCACGGCCTTCGAGTTCTCTTTGACCGGATTAAAATTGCTCGTGGCACTCAAAGTATACACAACATGAGCTCTCGTGCATAGAATTATATATATTTGGCTTCCAATCACCGATGCATAAGGTATATGAGCCATCATTTCTATTTCTTCCAAAATCTTTGGGGACATAGACTTTGAAAGAAAAATCCCATGACTCATCAGCAAAAATCCCCTCTTGGATCCTTCTATGCTTTCCTCTTTAGCATTTGTCCTTGTACATAGATTATCCTTCTAGGTCTATCTCTAAAGATCCTAATCCCCAATAGGATGTTTCTTTAGTGTTGGGCATAATAGAAACAAATAGGATCCAAGATTTAATTTCTAGGAGTCCACAAATCACATCTGTAAGTTAATAACTGTTCGTGATATATTTTGCAAACCGCAAGTTTACGGTGTCAAGTTTTAATACAATGGTGAGTTGAGTTGAGTATTCATAAGGATTGTAATAAAAAATTGCAGCAAGTATTGTAGTTCAAATAGTTCTAATTTTATATAGAAAATTAAGTGATGATTGGAAAACAAAGTAGAATAAGATAAAAATTGCAAAGGTAAAACTAGAGTTCTTAGAAGTAATACAACAAACACCTTATGAATAAGAAATTTTAGAGGAATGACTCACCTAATTATCACCTATATTATTCCTTCTAAAACATACTAATTCAAGTCAACAATACATGTAAGTCAAGAATTCATAAGCTCATCAATTCTCTCTCTCGAGTGCTGAATTGATTATGAGTTCTAATATGAATTTCAATATCCCTATAAAAACTCAAGACTAAACTCTACAAAGGTTCAATGAATTTTTCTTCAAAACTTCAAGTTTTCATAAGCTTCTCAACTCTATGATTCATAGGTTATGTTATCTTTATGATCATGTATAATATTTTCTTTCTCGAGTATCGAATCTCATACATCAGACACTCTCAATTAATGGCCAAATAATCAAGATGCAATACTAAATAACATAACACAAACAAGATGAATAACTTGAACTAATAATATTTGGAATTCAAAACATAGGATCAAATAAGGTTACATCATTCTCTAGAAAGAAATGTTTATTTCATCATGTATGAATATAACTTCAAAAAACACATAAGAAAGAGCATGGAAATTGTTCACCAATTTATGAAGTGGAAGAAATGGTTGAAGCTCTCATTGTCTCCAAGAATGGCTTTCTTTCTCTTCCAAGAATAGCTCTCTGGCCAACAACACCTTTTTGTCCAAGAATACCTCTCCACATCCAGAATCCCTTTCGAAGCTATTTGGGGTCCTTAAAATCAGATGGGAGAATCCCTAAATAGGGCAAAAAATCCATTTTGCCCCTTTTATCCGTGTGGCAATGCGTAGGCGCTGATATGACAACCTGGCATAACTAGGCACTAAACTTTCTATCTTCAACATCTGCAGCCTTTTTAAACCCATTTTTAACTGCTTTCTAATCCGAAATAGCTTTTAGTATCTTCATAAGAATTGTCGTCTATGTCTTGCTTTTCAATAGACACTTGAATCAACTAAATATGACATCTGTGGAGATATTATACTTGAAATACAATGATGTGTCATAGCAGAAAATTTCAGCCCAGTGCTGACTCTTGAACTCGGTTGTTATCATTGAGATTGATAGAATTAGATTTTGTGGTAAACATAGAAGTTATAAATATATCTCTTTTCTTTCTAGTGGTTTAAGAATCAAGTCAAAATCATATTTGAGCAAAGAGCTATGATTCAAATACGAAAACTTTCATCAGTAGCACCACAATTCAGATTCTTCAACATTTCAACCAAGTTTTTGGTTTCTTTCCATTTTGTTCTCTTTTGTCATTACCTATAAAATTTCAAACTAAATACATAAAAAGTAGCAAAAACACTTGAAAACAAACCTAATATAAAGGTATATGAATTGTTGGTATAAAACCAACTTATCAAATACCCCCAAACTTGAAGATTTGATTGTCCTCAAGTATCAAACATGAAATTCTCAATAACAACCCCTCTATGAATTAGGTAACCAAAGTCGAGAAATTTTTTTTTTCATCTAATCTCAAAAGATTAGAAAAATATACCAAGTTTACATGTTAACATGCATATTGGTTTCACTTAACTTTATGGTATTGTGTGTGTGAGTGTGAAAGTAGTAGTTTATCAAATTTCATTTATCATCCGGATAGGTTTACAAAGCCAACTACTCAAATTTGATCCATTTTTGAAGTGTTTACCAAATTCCATAGGCTTGTTTTTCACACTAGTCTCCACTAATGTAGGTGGATCATAGCATCAAAGATCAAAAGAACTTCCAAAGCTTGTATTGTGAGGCTTGGGTAATGGTGGGAATATATGAAAAATTGTAGCTAAAATCTACCCATTTAATACAATCATATTAGAACCTTTACGAATGAACACCAACTTCTTCATAAATCCCTTCATTTTTCTTTATTGAACATCCCATTCTTCTTTTTGATCTTGGATTACCCCCAAACTTATTTCTTATGTTGTATGCAACGGGGGTCTATTTATTTTAGGGAGTTCAAATCATACACCTCAATTCATAATCTCTTTATTTTCATCATTTTTTTAATCTTTTCTTCTCTTTGTTTTTTGCTTCTTCTTTTTTTTTAATACAATAATTCATTCAAGAATGATTGTGTAAAAGAGATGAAAAAGGGTAGAATATTGGATTTTTTTTTCATAAAAATCGATAATGTGTATAGGGTGTCCAAAGAATTATTTCAATAGGCTCAAGAGGAGACACTAGGGAATAATTCAAGTATAGGTTGGCTTGAAAGGCTCAAACAGTCCAAAAATAGCCTTAATCATTTCCTTAATGCTATGCCACCTAGGATTTCGCCTCGACTAGTGATCAAGCAAGTTCTAGAGGTTGGTAGGATCATTTGGAAAATAATTAGCCCTTATAAACTGTCTATAAACAATTAAATATAGCTCAACAAACTACTTAGTGCATCAAGATTCACAAAACCTCATAAAGTAAATAAAACCAAAATTTGATGTTTAGGCATGTAAACAAGCATATATATTCTATTGTTCACTTATTTTTAACATGCACATTGTTGATCACTAAACTTGACAATTAATAAACTAAATAAATCAATAAACCAAAACAAGCTACAAATAAGCATTAAATATCTCAAACAATAAGGCAATTATCCAAACTCCCCCCTCAATGATTGAGAGAATTGTAAAATTAGAGGACTTTCCTGAAAATGGGTGGTGTTCTTTCGGAATTAAAACCCTACTATTTTTTTTTATTTTTAGCATTTAGCCTGCAAAAATGAGTAAAATATCAAGGAACAATAATCATGATATGAAACAACACACTAATAACAAGAAATAAAACAACACACGCGATAACAAGAAAATAGAGCTTGGGTTGCTTCCCAAGAAGCGCTTTGTTTAAAGTCTTTAGCTAGATTGAAACTGAATACCTTATGTTGCTTCCCCAAGTAAAAGATTAGACATCTTCCAAATTTCATTTCCATAATAATGTTTCAACCTTTGGCCATTGATACGAAATAATGTGTCATCCTTACCTTTGAGCTCAACTGCCCTAAATGAAAATATCTTGTTGACAATGAGGGACTCGACCATCTAGATTTCAATTTTCCTAAAAAAAGTTTTAATCTAGAATTGAATAGCAACACAAGTTGTTCGGGTTGAAATTCCCCTCTCAAGATCATTTTGTCATGTTATTATTTTGTTTTTTCTTTATAAATTTTTGCATTTTCATAGGCATCAAGCCTAAATTCCTCCATTTCATTGAGTTGCAACAATCTTTTCCCTCCAATTATGTTTGTATCAAAATTTAATTATTGTACAACCCAATATGCTCTATGTTCTAGCTCAACAGGGAGGTGACAAGCTTTTTCATAAACTAATCGATAAGGAGACATACCTATAGGAGTTTTATATGTTGTGCGGTATGCCCACAATGCATCATCAAGCTTATGTGCCCAATCCTTTCGATTAATGCTTACTGTTTTCTCAAGGATTTGCTTCACTTCTCAATTTGGGATTTCAGCTTGTCCATTTGATTAAGGATGATATCCAAGAGCTACCTTGTGTCTTACACCATACTTAGTCAAAAGGTTATTAAATATTTTATTGCTAAAATGAGAACTTTCATTACTTACAATTGCTCTAGGTGAAAATAGTTAAAATATGTTTGTGCAAGAATTTAAGCACTACCTTGGCATCATTAGTAGGTATGACAATTGCTTCTATCCACTTGGAAACATAATCCACATCAAGCAAAATGTATGATTTACCATTTGATGGAGGAAATGGTCCTATGAAGTCAATCCCCCAAACATCAAAAAGTTCAACTTCCATCATGTTAGACAAAGGAAGCTCATGGCATCTAGTAATTCTTCCAACCTTTTAACACCGATCACATATCTGCACAAAAGCAGAACAATCCTTAAACAAAGTTGGCCAATAAAAACTAGATTGCAATACCTTAGAAGTTGTTCTTATAGGTCCAAAATGACCACCACATGGAAATGAATGACAATGCTTGAGAATTTCATTTGTTCCTCCATTTGAATGCATCTCCGAGTCACATAATCTGAACACCTTTTGAGGAGCAAGGGATCATCCCATAGATATGATTTCACATTATGCAAGAATTTTTTCTTTTGATGATATGTGAGGTCCGGGGGTAATAATCCACCTGCAAGATAATTCACAAAATCTGCATACCAAGGTAAATTATCTTTGATTGCCAAAATAAACTCATCTGGGAAAAATTATTTAGTTGGCCCTTCAAAGTTCTCATTTTTTTGCTCCAACCTTGATAAGTGATCCGCCACCACATTTTCACTTCCCTTCTTATCTTTGATTTCAAGATCAAATTCTTGAAGAAGGAGTATTCACCGGATTAGCCTTGGTTTTGCATCCTTTTTGGCAAATAGGTACCTAATAGTAGCATGATCGGTATACATTACCACCTTGGTACCTACAAGATAAGCACGAAATTTATCAAATGCAAAAACAATGGCTAACAATTCTTTTTTAGTGGTGGTGTAATTTTGTTGAGCATCATCAAGTGTTCGGCTTGCATAGTAAATGACCCTGTAGATTTTATCTTTTCTTTGCCCTAACACTACTCCAACCGCATAGTCACCAACATCACACATAAGTTCAAATGGTTGGGTCCAATCCAGTACCACCATAATATGAGCTGAAATGAGAGCCTTCTTGATGTGATCAAAGGCCTATAAGCAATCAACATTAAAGTCAAATGGCTTATCTTTTTCTAAAAGATTGCCCAAAGGTTTTACAATTTTTGTAAAATCTTTAATGAATCTTCTATAAAACCCGTCATGTCCCAAAAAACTACGAATAGCTTTCACATTGCTTGGTGGTGGAAGTTTTTCAATAGCAATAATTTTTGCTCGGTCTACCTCAAGTCCTTCGCAGGATACTCGGTGACCCAAAATAATACCTTCTTTTACCATAAAATAACATTTTTTCCAATTTAAAACAAGGTTAGTCTCCTCACATCTCTGCAAAATAAGAGAAAGATTATGTAGACATATATCAAATGAGGAGTCAAATACTGAAAAATCATCTATAAAAATTTTCATTATGTTCTCCACCATATCATGAAAAATTGCCATCATGTATCTTTGAAATGTGGTTGGGGCATTACATAATCCAAATGGCATTCTTTGAAAAGTAAAAGTACCATAAGGGTATGTGAATGTTGTTTTCTCTTGATTATCGGGTGATATGATAATTTGATTGTACCCTAAATAACCATCAATCAAACCATAGTATTGATGCCCTACAAGTCGGTCTAACATTTGATCAATAAATAGGAGGGAAAAATGGTCCTTACGAGTAACTTTGTTGAGTTTTCTATAATCAATACATACTCACCAAACTGTGATCGTTCTTGTTGGTATTAGTTCATTATTATCATTTTGAATTATGGTCATGCTACCCTTTTTTGGAACTACTTGAACTGAACTCACCCAAGAACTATCATAAATTGCATAAATAATTTCAGCATTCAACCATTTCAAAACTTCATTTCTTACAACCTCTTTTATTGCAGGATTTAGTCTACGTTGATATTCAATAGATGGTTTGTAAGGTTCTTCCATTAAGATTTTATGCATGACAATTGAAGGACTAATACCTTTTAAATTAGAAATTGACTAACCAATAGCAAATTTATGCTCTCTTAAAACACGAAGCAACTTTTTAACCTCTAAAGGAGATAAGGATGCTGAAATAATTACCGAATAAGTGTTGTTAGCACCTAGAAATTCATACCGCAAATGCTTGGGAAGTGCTTTCAACTCTGGTGATATTGTTTATTCCTTGATTGTGGAATCTACTATTGCTTCCTTGCATTGATCCTTCTTCAACTCCACCTCTCCTGATTCAAGAAAGAGTAACTAATGCATTAAATCATCATTATCAATATCATGGTGATTACCTTGCATTATGGAATGAACAATGCATTGCTCTAAAGGTTTGGTAGGAATTTGTTTGAGAAAATGATCATGCAAGCAAGTTTCTAACATTTCAATCATATTACAAGTATGTGGTTCCTCTTGAAACTTTAATGCATGATAAATATTAAACATCACTTCATCCTCATTAACTCTTAGAGTTAATTCACTACGTTGCACATCAATCAAAGCACACCTGGTAGCAATGAATGGTCGACCAAGAATTAAAGGAATTTCTTGGTCTTCTCCATATCTAACACCACAAAATCTGCAGGAGATATTTATCCACTTTTACCAATACATCTTCAACAACTTCTCTTGGATAAGTGAGAGACCTATCTGCTAATTGCAATATGATAGTGGATGGCTTGACTTTTCCAAATCCTAGTTTCCTGAAAATAGAAAGTGGCATCAAATTAATACTTGCTCCAAGATTACGTAATGTTTTATCAAAGAAAGATCCTCCTATGGTACATGGAATAGTAAAACTCCCTGGATCTTTCAAAGGAAGTTTTTTCTGTAAATGGCACTACATTCTTCTGTGAGATTCACAGTTTCAAACTTAACCAATCGTCTTTTTCTTGACATCACATCTTTCATGAATTTGGTGTAGTTGGGCATTTGCTCAAGAGCATCTGAAAAGGAATATTAATATGAATTTGTTTGAAGATTTCCAAAAATTTTGCAAATTGTGAATCAATCTTTTTCTTTTGAAATCTTTGTGGAAAAGAAATGGGAACATCAAATTTAGAAGTTTCAAAGTTTGGAGTAGATTTTAGCTTCTCAGCCCCTGTTTGTTCATTTGATTGCCTTTCTTCTTCCTTTGGTTGTTCCTCCATAGGACCTTGACCAGAAGTGCTTTCCATTGGCTCATCATTGTTAGAACGTTTCATTTCTGGCCCCTTGATTTTTGTTTCACTTTGAAGTTGGATGGCTTTGTAATTCTCTCTTGGATTGATTTCTGTATCACTTGGAAAGTTTTCTTTATGTTTTTTAGCATTAAATTCAGTAGCAAACTGTCCAATTTGAGTCTCCATTGATTTTATTTGAGCTCCTAAACTTGAAGCTAGCAGCCCCAATTGAGTCTCAATGTTGCCTATCTTTGTTTCATCCCTATTGATTCAAGCTCTTGTCTTGCCAATGAAAGTGCTAATCAAATCCTCCAAAGATGCCTTTTTCTCACCTACTTGAGGGTTGGAATGTGGTGGATTGTTGTAACCCGATGGGGGTTGAAACACACTTTGACTGTGTAGGAAAAATTCTTATAATTTCTAAGCCTCGGATGGTAGTGAGTCAAAAATTGATATCCAGGTTGCAAATTGGTTAGAAAGAGCATAAATTTGTGCAGTTAATTATGTAAATGAATCTACCTCAAGGACACCGACAACCTTTTTTATAGAAGACCTCTCGGAAGGCCATTGATAGCTATTAGTAGCCATCGCCTGCTGTAAAATATGGGCTTCATTTGCGGTCTTAGACATCAAAGTTCCACCTGCGGCAGCATTTATTATAGTTCAAGTTTGCCCGTTCAAACCATTGTAGAAGTATTGTACCTGCTGCCAATCCTCATAACTATGTTGAGGACACCTTCTTAGAAAATCTTTAAACCTCTCCCAAGCTTCATATAGTGGTTCAAAGTCTTGTTGGCGGAATGGAGCTATCTCACTCTTGAGTTGAAGTGTCTTGCTTGGTGGAAAGTACTTAGCAAGGAATTTTTGTGTCAAGTCATTCCAACTCGGTATGCTATATGGTGCAAAAGATTATAACCATAGCCTAGCTTTGTCCAGAGTGAGAATGGAAATAAGCAAAGTCTAATGGCATCATCAGGCACTCCATTCATTTTGATGGTGTCACAAATCTCCAAAAACATGGCTAAATGTGCATTAAGATCCTCCTATGGGCTTCCACCAAATTGATTTTACTGCACCATGCTAATGAGGGCTGGTTTGAGCTCAAAATTATTAACATTAATCGGTTGTTGAGTTATGTCAGAGTAATTTTAGTTCATGGCTGGTTAAAAATAGTCCTGGATAGCTCTATGTGGTGGCAGTTGTTGCAATGGAAGATTGACATTCACATTAACATTGTTGATGTTATCCGCCATGACTTGATTGTCAACTCTTTTTGTTTCTCTAATAGCTCGAAGAGTCCTATCAATTTCTGGATCAAAATAATCTAAGTCAAGACTCCTAGTCTTACGCACACAAATACGTATAATTCAATGCAAGATAAGACAACAACAAAATATGGGAAGGAAATAAAAATAATCTAAATTAAAATCAAGACTAAGTCATAACAATATTAATGCAATTATGATAAAACAATCCCCGACAATGGTGCCAAAAATTTATTCATGATATATTTTGCAAACCGCAAGGGCACGGCGTCAAGTTTTAATACAACGGTGAGTTAAGTATCATATTCATAAGGATTGTAATAAAAAATTACAGCAAGTATTGTAGTTTAAATAGTCCTAATTTTATCTAGAAAATCAAGTGATGATTGGTAAACAAAGTAAAATAAGATAAAAAATGTAAAGATAAAACTAGAGTTCTTATAAGTAATACAACAAACACCTTATGAATAAGAAATTTTAGAGGAATGACTCACCTAATTATCACTTATGTTCTTCCTTCCAAAACATACTAATTCAAGTCAACAATACATATAAGTCAAGAATTCCTAAGCTCATCAATTCTCTCTCTCGAGTGTCGAATTGATTATGAGTTATGATAAGAATTTCAATATCTCTATAAAAACTCAATAATAAAACTCTACAAAGGTTCAATGAATTCTTCTTCAAAACTTCAAAGTTTCATAAGCTTATCAACTCCATGATTCCTAGGTTATGTTATCTTTATGATCATGTATAATATTCCCTCTCTCGAGTATCAAATCTCATATATCAAACACTCTCAATTAATGGCTAAATAATCAAGATGCAATACTAAACAACATAACACAAACAAGATGAATAACTTGAACTAATAATATTTAGAATTCAAAACATATGATCAAATAAGGTTACATCATCCTCTAGAAAGAAATGTTTAGTTCATCATGTATGAATATAACTTCAAGAAATACATAATAAATAACATGAAAATTGTTCACCAATTTGTGAAGTGAAAGAAATGGTTGAAGCTCTCCTTGTCTCCAAAAATAGCTTTCTTTCTTTTTCAAGAATAGCTCTTTGTCCAGCAGCACCTTTTTTCCAAGAATAACTCTCCACATCCAGAATCCCTTTGGAAGCTATTTAGGATCCTTAAAATCTGATGGTAGAATCCCTGAACAGGGAAAAAATCCATTTTGCCCCTTTTATCCACGTGGCATTGCGTAGGCGCTGACTGGATAGCCTGGCACAGCTAGACACTAAACTTTCTATTTTCAACGTTTACAGTCTCTTTAAACCCATTTTGGACTGTTTCTATTCCAAAATGGCTTTTAGTGTCTGCATACAAATTGTATCTCTATGTCGTGGCTTTTAATAGGCACTTGAATCAACTAAATATGATATCTATGGAGATATTTATACTTGAAATACTATGATATGTTATAGTAGAAAATTTCAACCCAGTTCTGACTTTTAAACTCAGTTGTTCTTATTGACATCGATAGAATTGGATTTTATAGTAAACATACAAGTTATAAATATATCTCCGGGCTTTCTAGTGGTTCAAGAATCAAGTCAAAATCATAGTTGAGCAAAGAGTTATGATTGAAATACAAAATCTGTCATCAATAGCACTATAATTCAGATTCTTCAACATTTCAACCAAGTTTTTGGTTTCTTTCCATTTTCTTCTCTTTTTGTCATTACCTACAAAATTTCAAATTAAATGCATAAAAAGTAGCAAAAACACTTGAAAACAAACTAAATGTTAATCAAAAGGTATATGAATTGTTGGTATAAAACCAACTTATCAATGATAAAAGTAATATCGAGAGAGAAAAAAAAATGATACAAATATTTACATAGTTTGGCTAATAATCAGCTTACATCCATGGGCGAGAAGACCTATTCCACTTTATTATAAATAACAATTGATAATTTAAAATAAATAAAAAAAATATTCTCTAATTAATTCCAATACCCTAATTAAATAATCTCACAATTCACTCATAAAAACTCCTCTCAAGTGTTTCCAACTCTTAATTTCTGGCCTCTAAATTTCTCTCCAATTATCTCCCCAAAATTGTGTACCCGAAATGAAAAAAAATCAATAGCCTATTTATAGGAATATAAACGTCATCCTATAAGCTTGAAGCTTAGTGTCCGTCCATGCAAATAATATGCTCTACAAATTTGCAAGGGAGTGATGCATTTACTTTGGAAACGAAACCATTTGAGTATTCATGTTTCCAGATCAAAACACCACTAGGCCATGTAATGAATGAAGTGGGCCAGCTTGCAATAATAGAATTGAACTCCAACATTATACTTGCAAGTAGTCGTGGCCACTATTCTTTCATTTGATTATCTCCTAAAAGGCTAAGAAATCAACAAGTCAGATAATTTAATTTAAGTCACTTCTTTTAACATCCCATATCCGTCACACAGAATTATATGGAGAATTTCTTTTTTGTTAATTGTAGCATCATTCTCAATTAGTAGGATGTCATTAAAATAAAACAACAAAAATCATCACGTTGTTAGAGAAGAATGTCCAATGCCCCAATTGGATTGGGTGTATTGTACTCTTTTATTTTGTAAAGACAATCTTATTGGAAAGTATATTAATAAAAATACATTTTCTTTATATGATGTCATGCATCTTTTATTTCTGCACATTTGATAAAGTCTTTAAACCAAATTTAGTTACGGGGCATGGTCGCGCATATGATGGTGATTATGAAATATGTCTCTAAGGTTTTAGTTTTAAATAAGTTACGAGTCGAGAGTTTTTTGACATAGGATATCAAATAGCTCAGTAAAACTCGCACAAATGATGCATGCTCGCGAGACGAGAATGTCACATTCTATTGGCATTAGCGTAGAGACGCAAGTGTATGTATGTGGGTGCTTGTTAAGGAACAAGTACACCAAACATAACCCTCAAAAAATTCTTAGTTGGAGGTTTTCCCTGTCGAAAGAATTTCTATGTTGCGATAGTACACGGCTAGTCCTCGAACTTGAGGTACGATGGTAGTCTTGTGTGCATCCTGTAACACTTTGATATATCTTGTGATTGCTTGACAATCACAAAGGAATATGTTGAGTGTTGCATTGGTGTGTATGGAGGTTGGTCATTAGCCAACATAGAATTCAACACTTGTCTTTGTAAATAAGAGAATCTTATGTGTTTTCATAGTTCGTGGTTCAAAAACCTTGGTCAAGGTAGGATGAATCATGATTCATCAGGAATTATTGGAACTTGAAATGGGATCAATTATTGAATCATTTGGGGTTTCGACTTATAATCCATACCCTAAATTCAATCTGGAGATTAGCTGTCGAAAGGACCGTACGTGAATGGTACTCATAACTAAAATAGGTTTACTCACTATTTCACCTAAGACTATTTTACCATGATTACTTGTTAGGTGTTTTTATGGATAGTGAGGTTATTAGAATTAAGGAGTTAATTTCAAAACGGATTAATTATTTAAATTAATTAATTAGAATAATTATTATTCATAAGTTGCAACTGTTGTAAGCCCACTACTAGCTTAATAGTGAACTTAATAGGGTCACACATCTTTATGAAAAGTAACATTTTTAATTTTGGGATTTATCCAATGGTTGGGAATTAATTAGTTAATATTAATGAATTAATTAATTAAGGATTCTATTTATTTTTTAATGGTTAAATTAAATTATTCAATTAAGTAATTGAATTATTTAATTGGACCTAATTTGATTGGAAAGTCCAAAATGGAGTAAATTAAATTAATCAATTTGATTAATTTGGGATTAAATCAATTAGATTGATTTGTGGATTTTATAGTTCAAGCCCAAAAATTAATATAGATAACTTAAGAAATCCACTAAAATATGAAGAGAATAAATTAAATAAATATAATTTATTTAATTAGCATATTTAGAAATAAATAAATGTAGTGATCGATTTTTATGGGATAAAAATTGGCCACTAGGATTTATTTAATATATAAATATATTTATGGTATATATATTTGATATATATCTATCTTGATAATTATTTGAAGAGTTCAAATTAATATCAAGAATGTATGTAGACAATTTTGATGATTAATATAGTTTCAAATAAGTCCACATGCATAGGAGAGAGAAAATAGAAGAGGAGTTAGAAGATTTGGAATCATTCCAAGATAAAATTTGAAAGTAGTTCAAAATTAACAAATTTTTTAAGAGTTGGAGTAGGAGCAAAATTTTAGCCCCTATAAATAGGGATGGCAAAAAATTAGCTACGACAATAAGAAAAATAATTATTTTGTTAAATCTTCTATTTTTCTCTCCAAAAAAAAAAAATAAAGAAAGAAAAAGAAAAAAGTGTTTTCTTGAAATCTTGATTTTCTTGTTCTTTAGAAGAAAACTAGTTTCTTGATATTCTCTTTATATTCAAGTTTCAAGAACTTAAAGAAAAAATCTTTATTATTCTTGAAAGTTTGTTCTTGATCCATCAATTGAATCAAAAGAAAAAATTTACTTCGGATCTAGATTAGTAAACAGTTAAAATGATACTAGCGAATCTTTTTAATTGGTGTTACTCTTTCATATTACGGACCTGATAAAAGAGAGATACTTGGATCCTTGGGAGTTCTAAAAGTCTAGGATAAGTAATTGATTGTTTCATTCCCTACAATAATCAGAGTGCGAGAAAGGTATAATTCGAATTTAATATTCGTCTATATATTCACTTAAATAAGAGTGATCATTAGAATCGCTATCGAATTGAGGGGATATATATATTTATGTTTGATATATCTTTTAATTTTTTACCGCGTATACCCCTGCAATTATAACGAACCCAACAGTGGTATCAGAGCCACGGTTTCGCTTATTCATTGATTTTCGGATTTATGTATGCATATTTTTAAATTGTTTGAATTCTTGTAAAGTATGTAAAATTTGATTTTGCATATTTTTTTCAATTTTTAAATGGAGTTATTTTAATTGTTTTGCAAAGAAAATTATTTTTCAAGCAAATTAAAATTTATCCCAAGTTAAAAATTGTGTTTAACAACTTGATAAATTTACATGTTTTGATAATTGCATGTGATATTAATTTTGAGCATATATGGGATGATCATGCGTCATTGGACCAATGTGATTGATTTTGTTTAATATTTTTGGGTTTTAAAATGGGGCCTGCGAGCCTTTTATTCCATTTATGTAAGTTATTTAATTTTTGCAAAGAGAGTAGAATAGATGGTGAGATTTTTCTTTTTATTTGGAAGATGAATGAAAATCAAGAAGGAAGTTCCAAAGAATGCCCATGTTTGTATGGGATACAATTATGTAATAGAATAGGTTTTATTCTATTTTATTACCCTTAAACTGACATTAGGTCCACTTTTGGCTCAAATGGACCGCATATGGCTAGTTCATGATCGTCTATTTATTTAAGTATGTATTAGATGCATGCTTAGGATTTTATTTAATACTTTTATGCTTGTGCAATGATATTATGATGTCATGTATTAAATAACCAACCTAAATTATATTATGTTGAAGTCTTGGATATAATTTAAACTCCACTTAATTTACTAAAATTAAGTAAAAGATTTTTTTGAAAATTTGATTTAAAATAAAAATGGACAAGTTAGGTAGGACCTATCATTCCATGCCTACCATCAAAAGTAGAGACATGATGACTGCTACCGCACTTGACCACTGGTCATTAGTGTGGGGTGGTCTTGTGTTGGAAAGATGTGATCTCTACCAAGCATTGAGATGCTCGTGGGATGGAATCATCATTATGTTGGTCATGAGTCATGGGACATCTTGATGCTCCATCTACACGAATGTTTGATAGGTAATGTTTGACACGTAATACCATATGGGCTTAATAAATTGGGGTATATGGGAAGAGGTGAGGCAAAACAAACTTGAGGGTTGTATAGCGATACAATTGTCAAAGAGTTGACTACCAATAGAAATATTTCATGGGCTCATAAAATTGGGGTGTGAAATTTTTTTGTTGGACCTCACGCTTACTAGGAGATTTTTTGAAATTCCATTATGGGTGATGGAATTCGAAGAAATAGTGGGAGATATTTAGTATTAAAGACCTTATATTAAATGAACATGATGTTCCCATAGTTTACTCATTGTTTGCTTTGTGCATGTTTTGTAGATTATTCTAATAAAATGACAAAAAATCCACTTGCAACAATCTTTGAACAAAACAAATTAACTGGACCTAACTTTGTCGATTGGCTAAGAAACCTGAAGATAGTTCTTCAATCTGAGAAAAGAGTGTATGTCCTCGACGTTGCGCCTCCTTCAATTCCTCTAGAGGATATTGCTTCAAAGGCTTATGCCGATCACCTACATCATGTTGATGATAATTTATAGGCTCAATGCACATACTGGCATCGATGTTAAATGAACTGCAGATGCAAAATGAGGATCAAGATACTGCTTATGGGATTCTCCTTCACCTACAAGAGTTATATGGTGAACAAAATCAACAAACGAGATATCAGATCTCAAAAGAGCTTTTCAGATGTCATATAACTCAGGGCTCTTCACTCCATGACCATAGGTTGAAGATAATAGCCCTCATTGAAAAGTTGGCATCCCTTGGAGTCGTTATGGTGAACGAACTCTATACAGACCTTCTACTGCAGTCTCTATCTGTTAGAGTAGGATGCCCAACGCCCCAATTAGATTGGGTGTATTATACTCTTTTTCTTTTGTAAAGACAATCTTATTGGGAATCATATTAATAAAAAGGCATTTTTTTATCTTATGTCTTGCATTTTTTATTTCTGCACATTAGATAAACTCCTTAGACCAAATTTAGCTATGGGGCATAGTCGCGCATATGATGGCGATCATGGAACATGCCTCTAAGGCTTTGGTCTTAAATAAGTTTCGAGTCGAGAGCTTTTTGAGATGGGACATCAAATAACTCAGTAAGACTCGTACATATAATGCATGCTCGTGAGATGAGGATGTCACATTCCATTGGCATTAGCGTAGAGACGTAAGTGCATGTATGTGGGTGCTTGTTAGGGAACAAGTACACCGAATATGGCCTACAAGAAATTCTTAGTTGGAGGCTTTGCCCGTCGAAATAAGAATTTCTGTGTTGCGATAGTACACGACTAGTCCTCAGACTTGAGGCACGATGGTAGCCTTGTGTGCATCCTGCAGCACTTTGATATATCTTCTGATTGCTTGACAATCACAAAGGGGGTATGTTGGGTGTTGCACTGGTGTGCATGGAGGTTTGTCAGTGGCCAACATAGAATTCAACACTTGTCTTTTTAAACAAGGGAATCTCCTGTGTTTTCATAGTTCGTGATTCAAAGACCTTGGCCAAGGCAGAATGAATTGTGATTCATCAAGAATCATTAGAACTTGAAATGGGATCACAGCAATTGAATCATTTAGAGTTTCGACTTATAATCCATGCCTTAGATTCAATCAGGAGATTAGCTGTCGAAAGGACCGTACGTGTATGGTACTCGCAACTGAAATAGGTTTACTCGCTATTTCACCTAAAACTAGTTTGCCATGATTACTTGCTAGGTGTTTTCATGGATAGTGAGGTTCTTGGAATTAAGGAGTTGATTCCAAGCGGATTAATTAATTGGATTAATTAATTAAAATAATTGTTATTCATAAGTTGCAAATGTTGCAAACCCACTACTAGCTTAGTACTGAACCTAAGAGGATCGCACATCTTTATGGAAAGTAACATTTTTAATTTTAGATTTTATCCAATGGTTGGAAATTAATTAATTAATACTGGTCAATTAATTAATTAAGGGTTCTATTTAATTTAATAGTTAAATTAAATTATTCAATTAAGTAATTGGATTATTTAATTGGACCTAATTTGATTAGGAAGCCCAATTGGAGTAAATTAAATTAATTAATTGGATTGATTAAATTGGTATTGAATCAATTGAATTGATTTGGGGATTTTTGAGTCCAAGCCCAAAATAAATGTGGATCACTTAAGAAGCCCACTAAAGTATGAAGAGAATAAATTAATATATTTAATTAACATATTTATAGATAAATAAATATAGTGACCAATTTTATAGGATAAAATAGGCCACTAAGATTTAATTTATGTATAAATATAATTATAGTATATATATATGATATATATCTATCTTGATATTATTTGAAGAGTTCAAATTAATATCAACAATGTATGTAGACAATTTTGATGATTAATGTAGTCTCAAATTAGTCCACATACAATAGAAGAGTGAAAAGAGAAGAGTTCTTGGAAGATTTGGAATCCTTCCAAGATAAGGTTTTGAAGCAGTTCAAAATAGAAAAACTTTCCAAGAGTTGGAAAAGGATTAAAAATTTTCAACCCTATATATATGAGGGATGAAAATTACATAATTAAATTCAAAAATTTGAGCAAAAATATTTTGTTTAAAGTCTTCTATTTTTACTCTTCAAGAAAAGAAAAGAAAGAAAAAGAAAATCAGTTTCTTTTTATTTTCTTCATATTATTGTTTCAAGAACTTAAAGAATCAATCTTTATTGTTCTTGAAAATATACTCCTGTTCTAGATTAGTAAACAATTAAAAGGATACTAGCGAATCCTTTTGATTGGTGTTGCTTTCCGTATCGTGGACCTGATAAAGGGGAGACACTTGGATCCCTGCGAGTTTTGATAGTCCAGGATAAGCAATTGATTGCTTTATTCCCTACAACAACCGGAGTGCACGAAAGGTATAATCTGATTTTATATTTATTTATATATTCACTTGAATAAGCGCGATCGTTAAAATCGCTTTCGAATCAAAGGGGTTAAATTTATGTTTGATAAAAATTTTAATTTTCCGCTGCGTATACCCCTGCGATTATAGCGAACCCAACACTACCTCCATCATTTGACACATTTGTTGTCAACTTTAACATGCACAGCATGGAGACTAGTCTCGCTGAGTTTGTGAACATATTAAAGATGGCTGAGTCCACCATGAAAAAGGACAAGCCGGTTCTGCTTGTTGGATCTTTTTCAAAATCAAATGCTAAAAAGCCCAAGAAAGGAAAGAAAAAATGAAAGGGTTCCTCTAAACCCAACAAACTAAAGGCTAAGAGCGGTGTCAATAAGGTTTCTTCTCAAGCCAATAACAAGTGTCATTACTGCGGCAAACCAGGGCATTGGAAGAGGAATTGCAAGGAGTATCTTGCAATACCAGTTGTAGCTCATGTATCTGTAATGATTTGCAGATGATGACAAGAAGTAGGAAGCTGGATGAAGGAGAGACGGTCCTTAGGATGGGGAATGGAACAAGAGTTGCTACATTAGCTATAGGAATCGTTAATCTACCTTTAGAGAATGGTTTTGTAATAGTTTTAAACAATTATCTTTTTGTTCTGGATATTGTCAAGAGCATTATCTATTCCAGTTTTGGATAGAGAAGGTTTAGATTTACCATTGAGAATGGAAATTATTCCATTTTCAAACGTTCTGATTTTATCTATTCAGGTTCTGTGACGAATTGTTTATATATTGTTACTCCATATAACCCCATTTTCACAATTCAACAAAATAAAAAAAAATTAGATAATCATAGTTCCATGAGCCTATGGCACACAAGATTATGGCATATTTCTAAAAAATGATTAACAAGTTGGCACAATTGCTTAATCTAAAGAACGAGCAATAACTGCCAACATGTGAATCTTGCCTCAAAGGAAAAATGACCAAATCTCCATTTGTTGGACAAGTGGAGCGAGCCAAACATCTATTGGATTTGGTCCATACAGATGTATGTAGGCCACTAAGTGTTAGTGCCTGCGGGAACTATAACTACTTCTTAACTTTTACCAATAACTTTTTAAGGTTTGGTTATGTGTACCTTTTAAGGTATAAGTCTAAAGTATTTGAAAAGTTCAAATAATTTAAAACTGAAGTAAAGAAACAAAATGGCTTAAGTATAAAGACTCTTCGATCTGATCGAGAATGTGAATACTTAAGCACAGAGTTTTTGGATTATCTAAAAAAGAATAGGATTATCTCACAGTAAACTCCTGTTGCTACTCCACAACTCAACGGAGTTTCAGAATGTAGGAATCAAACCTTGTTGGACATGGTTCGATCAATGATGAGCTTCACTACATTACCTCTTTCATTTTGGGGCTATGCCTTGAAACATCGGCATACCTATTAAATAGGGTGTCATCTAAAGCCATGCCAAAAACATCATATGAGATGTGGTGTGGAAAGACACCTTCTTACAAATACCTTAGGGTATGGGGGTGTATTGCTTATGTAAAGCAGCAAGTGGGAGATAAGTTGGATATGAGATCCAACTTATGCAAGTTCATGGGGTATCCAAAGGAGTCTATTGAATACTATTTCTATGATACCTCGAAACAAAGAGTGTTTGTTTCGAGGAATGTCACATTCCTTGAAAAAGAATTTCTTTCAGAGAGAAGTGGCAAAGTCGTCGAACATGAAGAAATTCAAGAACCACAGAATGCCCTAATTGTCATGGTAGATAACACACCAACTGATGTTGGACCCTCTGAGGCACAACCTCTTCAAAGATCCGAAAAGGTCTCAAGTACAACTTGTTGTTAGAGAACAAAAAAGATGAACTTCCCTTGGATAATGATCCAGGAAGCTATGGAGAGGCGATGTCTAATATCGACTCAGAGAAGTGGCAAGAAGCTATGTAATCTGAGATGGACTCTATGTACTCTAACGAGGTATGAATCTTGGTGGACCCACCACAGGAAATTGTTCCTATTAGCTACAAATGGGTCTACAAGTAGAAGCTTGGAGTATATGAAGAGGTAGCGACTTAAAAGGTATGACTGATAGCAAAAGGTTATACTCAGAAGCAAGAAATTGATTATGAGGAAACTTTTTCGCCAATAGCGATGCTTAAATCCATTTGGATACTGTTGGCCATATCTACATATAATGACTATGAGATATGGCATATAGAAGTGAAGACCGTTTTCCTTAATGAAAACATTAAGGAAAAGATCTATATGAAGCATCCATAAGGCTTTATATCCAGTGGGAACGAGCAAAAATTTGCAAGCTCCAAAGATCCATTTATGGACTTAAACAAGTTTCGAGGAGTTAGAACATTGGGTATGATGAAACAATCAAAATGTTTGATTTTCATAAGAACCTAGATTAACCATGTGTCTATAAGAAAGTTAGTCAGGGTGCAGTTACATTTGTTGTGCTCTCGGTTGATGGCATTCTACTCATTAAGAATGATGCAGGGATGTTGCAATCAATGAAGACTTGGTTATCCAATCATTTTTCCATGAAGGACTTGAGAGATACATCTTTTATCCTAGGGATAAAGATATATAGAGATAGATCCATAAGGATGATCGGACTATCCCAATCCATGTACATAGACAAAGTGCTAAAAAGGTTTAATATGGAGATATCCAAGAGAGGATTCTTGCCTATGAGTCATAGGGTTTTACTCTCTAAGGTTATGTCTTCCAAGACACCTGAAGAGAGAGAAATGATAGCTCGTATACCTTATGCTTCTTTAATAGGCAGCATAATCTATGCAATGTTATGTACAAGGTTAGATATAACACATGCACTGAGTGTCACGAGCAGATATTAGTCCAATCTAGGGGAAGAACACTGGAAAACCATTAAGATGATCCTCAAGTACTTGACAAGGACTAAGGATATCTTTTTGATATACAAAAATGGAGAACTAAAAGTGGAGGGATATACAAACTCTAGTTTTTAGTCCGATATAGATGACTCAAAGTCTATGTCTGCATACATATTCACTTTGAATAGTGGTGCGGTCAGTTGGAAGAGTTTCAAGCAAGAGACGACTGCAGACTCTACCACTGAAGCAAAATATATTGCTGCATCAGATGCAGCAAAAAAAGCTATTCGGATAAGAAACTTCATCCAAGGGTTGTGTATAGTTCCATCCATTGTGATAACAATGGAGCCATTATGCAAGCAAAGGAGCCAAGACCTCATCAAAGATCCAAGCATATAATGCAATGATATCACTTGATCAAAGAGATCATTGGTAAAGGCAACATCATTATGGATCGAGTTGCCTCAGCAGAAAATGTAGCAGACCAACTTACTAAGCCCTTAAAATAAAAGATATTCAACAGACATCTTGAAAATATGGGCCTTAGATACATGGGCAATTGGAGCTAGGCAAGTGGGAGATTGTTTAGAGTAAGGTGTTGAATGTTCCAATTGGATTGGGTGTATTGTATTCTTTTTTTTTTTATAAAGACAATTTTATTGGGAATTATATTAATAAAAAGGCATTTTCTTTATATGATATCATGCATCTTTTATTTTTGCACATTAGATAAAGTCCTTAGACCAAATTTAGCTATAGTACATGATCGCGCATATGATAGCGATCATAGAACATACCTCTAAGGTTTTGGTCTTAAATAAGTTCTGAGTCGATAGCTTTTTGAGATAGAACATCAAATAACTCAATAAGACTCACATATATGATGCATGCTCATGAGACAAGGATGTTGCATTCTATTGACATTAGCGTAGAGACGCAAGTGCATGTATGTGGGTGCTTGTTAGGGAACAAGTACACCGAACATGGCCCGTAAAAAATTCTTAGCTGGAGGCTTTGCTTGTCGAAATAAGAATTTCTGTGTTGCGATAGTACATGGCTAGTCTTTAGACTTGAGGCACGATGGTAGCCTTATGTGTATCATGCAGCATTTTGATATATCTTCTTATTGCTTGACAATCACAAGGGGGTATGTTGGGTATTGCATTGGTATGTATGGAGATTTGTCAATAGCCAACATAGAATTCGACACTTGTCTTTTTAAACAAGAGAATTTTCTGTGTTTTTATAGTTCGTGATTCAAAGACCTTCGCCAAGGGATGATGAATCATGATTCATCAGGAATCATTGGAACTTGAAATGAGATCACACTTATTGAATCATTTGGGGTTTCGACTTATAATCAATGCCCTAAATTCAATCGGGAGATTAGCTGTCGAAAGGGCCATACGTAAATGGTACTCGCAATTGAAATAGGTTTACTTGCTATTTTACATAAGACTAGTTTGTCATGATTACTTGTTAGGCATTTTTATGGATAGTAAGGTTCTTGAAATTAAGGAGTTAAATTCAAAGCGGATTAATTAGTTGGAATAATTGTTATTCATAAGTTATAAATGTTGTAAGCCCACTACTAGCGTAATAGTGAATCTAAGAGAGTTACACATTTTTATGGAAAGTAACATTTCTAATTTTGGATTTATCCAATGGTTGGGAATTAATTAGTTAATATTGATTAATTAATTAATTAAGGGTTCTATTTAATTTAATGGTTAAATTAAATTATTCAATTAAGTAATTGGATTATTTAATTGGACCTAATTTGATTGGAAAGTCCAAATAGAGTAAATTAAATTAATCAATTGGATTGATTAATTTAGGATTAAATCAATTAGATTGATTTGTTGATTTTTAAGTCCAAACCAAAAATTAATGTGGATCACTTAAGAAGCACACTAAAATATGAAGAGAATAAATTAAATAAATGTGATTTATTTAATTAGCATATTTAGAAATAAATAAATATAGTGACCGATTTTTATTATTTAATGTATAAATATATTTATGGTATATATATTTGATATATATCTATCTTGATAATTATTTGAAGAGTTCAAATTAATATCAAGAATGTATATAGATAATTTTGATCATTAATGTAGTCTCAAATAAGTTCACATACATAAGAGAGAGAAAAATAGAAGAGTTGTTGGAAGATTTGGAATCTTTCTAAGATAAAATTTTGCAGTAGTTCAAAATTGACAAATGTTTCTAGAGTTGGAGTACGAGCAAAATTTGAGTCCCTATAAATAGGGATGGCCGAAAATTAGCTATGACAATAAGCAAAAAAATTATTTTGTTAAGTCTTCTATTTTTATATCCAAGAAAAGAAAATAAAAGAAAGAAAAGAAAAAAAACATTTTCTTGAAATCTTGATTTTCTTGTTCTTTAGAAAAAAATTAGTTTCTTGATATTCTCTTTATATTCAAGTTTCAAGAACTTAAATAATGAATCTTTATTATTTTTGAAAGTTTGTTCTTGATCCATTAATTAGATTAAAAGATAAAATTTACTCCGGATCTTGATTAGTAACAATTAAAAAGATACTAGTGAATCTTTTTAATTGGTGTTGTTCTTTTATATTGTGGACCTGATAGAGGGGAGACACTTGGATCCCTACGAGTTCTGAAAGTCTAGGATAAGCAATTGATTACTTCATTCCATACAACAACTAGAGTGCGAGAAAGGTACAATCTGAATTTAATATTTATTTATATTTTCACTTGAATAAGCACGATCGTTAGAATTGTTATCGAATCGAGGGGAATATATATATATATTATATATATATATATATATATATATTAGATAAATCTTTTAATTTTTCGTTGTATATGCCCCTACGAGTATAGTGAACCCAACACACGCTCCCACTTAACTTACTGCCACATTCTTGTGAAAACCAAACAATTTGATGACCTCATCAAATCGAATGTTCCAGCTTCAAGAAGCTTGTTTCAGTCTTTAAATGGACCTCTGAAGCTGCCAAATATTTTTCTTGCTTCCTTGGGATGTGAGTCTCTCCGACTTCTTTATATAAATCTATTTCTCAATTTTTTCGTTAAGAAAAACATTATTCATATTCATTTACCAAATCTCATAACCAGAATATGTAGATACAACAAGCAAAATCCTCAGAGATTTTAGCATTGCCACTGTGAAAAGGTTTTCTCATAGCCAACAACTTACCTTTAGTTTAACCATTTGGCAACAATCATGTTTTATAGGTCTATACATCCCCATCCACTCATTTATGAACCCACTTGCATCTGATGGGTATGATACCCTCCGATAGGTCCACCAAAGTCCATACCTTATTGGAATACATGAAGTCCATCTTAGATTACATAGAATCTTACCATCTTCTTGAACTATGTTCTACATCACCTCCCCATAACTTCTTGGATCAACATCCAAGGAGAGGTCCTCCTTGTTGCCTTTATGCAAGAGGTCTACCTCATAGTCGGCCTTAAGATCTATCGGATCTCCACAGAGGTAGTGTATTTGAAAATTGAGTGATTGGTTGTGGCACCATTGTTTCTGTGGGATCATTTGTGGTTCTTGAATTTCTTCAAGTTCTAGGACTTCTCCATTTCTATCTAATAAAAACTCATTATCCAAGAAGAATGCCTTCTTCAGAACAAATACCTTTTGTTCCATAAGGCCATAGAAATATATCTAACAAATTTCTTTGAATACCCTACAAACTTGCATAAGATGAATCTCTATCTAACTTTTGTCCTACTATCTGCTTCACATAAGCAAGACATCCCATAACCAAAGGTATTTATATGACGGCATTTTTGACACCACATCTCATTTTTTATTTTGAGCACCAACTTTGATGGCACTCTATTAAGTAAAAATATAATTGATTCTAAGGCGTATCCAGAATGAAAGAGAAAGTCATGTGAAACTCATTATGGATCGAACAATATCCAACAAAGTTTGATTCGTTCACACAGATACCTCATTTAATTGAGGCGTGCCAGGCAGAGTCCACTACGAGAGATCTCATTCTCCTTTGTAATTAAGGAATTCACCACCTAAGTATTTGCCATCTCGAATGAACTGAAGGACCTTAATACTTGGTTGGTTTGATTCTGGTCTAAGTTCTTTTAACTTTTCAAAGGTCTCAAACTTGTCTCTCAATATATACATATACCCATACCTAGAGAAATATTTGCTAAAGGTAATGAAGTAAGAAATATTTGCTAAAGGTAATGAAGTAAGAATAATTCCCTCTATCACTAATACTTAGTGGTCCACATATACCCGTATAAATCAAATCTAATTGATTAGACTCCACTTGTCCCATAAGAAGAGATTTGATCATTTTTTCCTTAAGACAAGATTCATAAATTGCCATGTCTTGTAGGTTCGTGAGGTCAAGCAATTACGCAAATTATCATCTTGTGAATCCTCTCTTTAGAAGTATATCCTAATTTTTTTTTTGCCACAAATATGTGTCATTTTGATTATCTAATTTTCTTGTGTTATTTATTTATGGAATATGAAGCTCAAAATTTTTAGGTTGCATAGGATATAAATTATTCACCTACCAACATGAACTAAAAATAACCTTTATAAATAGAACAATGTCCTTTCTTTACTAAAAATTCAAAAGCTTATCTATCAAAAATAGGAATAATGATAATGTTATTCATTAATTCATATATAAAGATAATTATTAAAAACTATTCTGATTCCACTGCCTAATTCTAAGTGGACATTTCCTATTACAATCTTTGCTCCATTCTCCAATCTCAGGATTGGCTTCTTCTACTTAGTGTTAGAGTAGTATACAGTGCTAGCTAATTAGATTAACCATTTTATACTCTTGTAAAAACATTCTTTTTAAACAGTACTATGCATTTCTTCATCTTTATTTCCTTTCTTTATATTTCAATGAAGTCCATAGACCATACGCGTGACCATGAAATATGCCTCTATTGGCTTTGGTCTTAAACACTTTCACATCGAGAATTATTGAGATAGGACATCAACGATTCAACAAGACTTACATATACAATGCATGCTTGCAGGGAGGATGCCGAGTTTTATGAACATTGATGTAGGGATACTAGTGCATCTATGTGGTTGCTTATTAGGGAGCAAGTACACTGAATAACCTCATCTCCAAAATCTTAATTGGACATAAAAAATGTTGTCAAATGTGGATTTTCTACAATTCAATATTACTAGAATTACTCCTTACACCTGAGGTATCATAGTAATTTTGTACATAGTTGGTTATGCTTTAATTTATTCTTCGATTATAAGATAACACAAGAGGAATATTTTCTTTGCAATTTAATTATATATGGATGTTAACGAGTGGCCAACAAAGGATTGGTCACCTATCTAGATGAATAGGTGAATTTTCTAAGTTTTCTATAGTTCTTGACTCACAAGTCCTTGGCCGAGGCAGATGAAAGTTAAAAAAGGATTTTCTAATTTCATCATTGAGTCATGTAAATAGTTTTTTTTTCTTTATAGGAAAGCTCAAATCCAAAGGGACGAGGTGTTAGAGTAGTGCCAGACCAATTGATTTGGTCATCCTTATGTAGACTCAATCTTATTCTTATTGACACATAGCTATAGGGCATGATCGCACATATAATGGTGATCGTGAAATATGCCTCTAAGGATGAAGTCTTAAAATGTTTCAATTCAAAGATCATTGAAATAGGACATCAATTATTCTATAAAAAATTGTACATATGATACAAGCTCGTAAGGAGGATTCCTTAATTCCATGGGCATTGATGTGGAGACACTAGTGCATGTATGTGGGTGCTTGTTGGGGGACAAGTACATTGAACTACACCATCTAGAATTTTCTAATTGGGAATTATTATTGTCATTGGGATTTTTCTCATTATGAATAGTGCAAAAACTGATTATTGGACTTGAGGCACCATGGTAACTTTGTGCTTGACATATTACACTTTGATGTATTTTTCGATTATAAGATTTTCACAAGGGGTTTACGTTGGGTATAATATCTTCACGTATAGAGGTTAATGAGTGACCAACAAAGGATATGTCACTTATCTAGATGAACAGGTAAATCTCCTATATTTTCTATTATAATTTAATTAGAAATCCTTGGCCAAGGTAAAATAATAATTAGATGAGGGTTTTTTAAGTTATTCATCATCAAGTCAAGATACTAGGATACATAGTTATTGAGCTATTGGGGTTTCAACTAATAATCCATACCCTACATTCAATCGAGAGATTAAATGACCGAAGAACTATACTTGCATGGTATTCGTAATTGGAAAGCTTCGTATTTTCACCTATGTCTAGGTCTTCATGGCGTGTTTCTAGATGCTAACTTGGATTAGTTAGGTTCTTGGAATTAATGGGTTAATTTCACGATGAATTAATTAGTTGGATTTAATTCATTAGACCCAATTAAATAATTAGGTCTAGGCCCATTAGGTGCAAGTCTGTAGGAAGCCCATTAGGAATTGGATGGAGAATCAAGGCCTAATTGAATTAGAAAAGAAGTATTCTTATATGATAAGAAAACTTACCTTGTGTGAAAACTAGGTGTGAATACAAGGAAGTTGGATAAGAAAAAGATTCCATATAGATTGAACTTGGAGGGAATATCTACATACCCCTTCTTGGCCTATTGCTAGGAATGATTTCTCCCACATTATGGATGAAATTTAAAGCATTACTTGCTGAGAATTTCGTGCCACACACCCTCTGCCGATGAACAAAAATTGTTCTGTTCATGCAAGAAAATTGACCCTTTCTTTCTCCACTAAAAACGTCCCTTTTTCTCTACGTGTATATTATTTTGATTCTTATTTTCATGTGTTGAATATAGAATAAAAACAAACACCTAAAAAATTATTGTTCTTGTTCAAATCATCAAACTAATTATTAGGTTAGAATTATCGAATCAAGATTCTACTAGCTTAGAAATGACTGCGAGTAGGCATCCTGGGTATGGATATGCTAAGAGGAATAACACTTGGAATTCTAAGTGAATCTATACAATATAAGGGGTTTGGATCAAGCTTTGGAATTGTTTGTGGAGAGAACAATTTGGATCGTTGCACTCATCATCTTTAATGGAAAGCAAATCAAAACCTTCCTACACTAGGTATTAGGAAATGCACAACTGAGTAATTATGAAAGGATTTTGATTCAATACGAATTTACATTTGATGTAATTTGTTTTATGTTTGTGAAAAAAATTAAATTCTATTGGGTTTGTATTTCTCGAGACCATGCAAACCTAACAAGGGAAAGGAGGGGAAGGAATAAATTTGGACCCCTGACCTCACATACAAGATGTGAGGCCAAGTACCACCACACGACAAAGAGTGGTAAACCATATAACTAGGTGTTAATACATCAGGATATCTGAGTTTCAACTAATAATTCATACTCTAGATCTAATCAAGTGATCAGTTATTTAAAAGACCGTACTTGCATGGTACTCGTAATTTAAAAGTTGATATTTTACCTATAACTAGGTCTTTATAGTATGTTGCTAGACATTTATCATGATTAGTGGATTCTTAGAATTAAAGGGTTAGTAAGAAGATTACTTAACTGCAATAATTTTAATTATTTAATTAAGTTACAAGAGTTGTGAGTCCACTACTAGTTTATTGGTGAACCTAAGGAGTCACACACTAATTTGGACAAGTCCATTACTTGCTAAGGGATATAATCCAATTATTGGATTAACTAATTGATTGGAATTTAATTAATTCAAATGTTGAATTAATTTATTAATTGATGGGATCAATTAATTCTACCTAGTAAGATTAGAGAGCCTAATTAGAGCAATTAATTATTGATATGATCAATTACTAAATGGGCCTTCAATTAATTAATATCATGGATAAATTAATTTAATGAATTGGATAGATTAAATTGGCCTAATTAATTTTAGGTCTTGATCCAATTGGTACGAGCTTGATGGGATCCGGAGGCCCAATGTGATTTGAATTAAGAATTCAATTCCTAAAGGTGGAAGGAAATTAGAGTCCTTAAAACACAAGTACGTCATCCAAAAAGAGGTGAAGACAAAGTAGGGATTGGGTTCCATATGGCAGGGATTAGGAGGCCCATATAATAGGCCCTCTTACACATTTTTAGGTGTTGATTGAGGTCAGGAATTTGGCTGAACAATTCAGAAAATTCTTCCCTGATTTTGTATTTGTATTTCTACCATAGTTTGATAGAAATTCAAAGTCCTATACACACAACAAAAATCAGCGGAAATAGCGACAAGTCTGTTAGCGACAAAACCATATTTCATCGCTAATCTTACTGTTTGTGAGGAAATATCCAAATATTATCGCCAAAAAATGAGATAAGTAAATTGCCTAACGATGAAAACAAAAACGTCATTGCTAACAGTAATATAATGTTAATTTTTTTTAATAATCTTAGCGACTATATTTTAACCTTCGTGGCTAAGCGTTGTATTTAGCGATGAAATGAAGGCGTCGTTGCTAACATTAGCTTCTTTTTTTTAATGTTAGTGACGACCTGTGGATTATTGTCGCTAAGAATAATTTATCTTGTTTTTTATTTTTTCTTATAATGTTAGCAATGAGTTATTGAACTTCGTCGCTAGGCATTGTAGTTTGCGACAATTTGTAAAATTCGTCATAAACATCAGTCTATTTTTTTTTTTTTCTAATGTTAGTGACAACATTTGATTGTAGTCGCTAAAATTAATTTATTTTTATTATTTTATAATGTTAGGGACAAGATATTACTTTTGCGCCACTAAGTGATATGTTTAGTGAAGAGCTATCTTTTTTGTCGCTAAATTTAGTAAATATTTTCGTCAATAACATACAAGGATCCCCCAACTTTCTGAAAAACACCTAAGCGCTAAAATCTCCCTTTCCTAAAATCGCAACTAGCAAAATCATCACCCAGCTGCCGACCATGAGCCCCACCGCAGTTGTCAGAGTCAGCCACCACCGTCAGCTCTCCGCCACCTCAAGCCACCACACCATCGCTCTCAACCGCACATGGTTTTCGGTCGCTCTCTGCCACCTCAAGCCACCACCATACCGTCACTCTCGCGACCACACCACCTACCAACTTTCGTGTCTTGAGGCTGGTATTGTAATCTTTTCAAATTTCATGATCTTGTAAGAAATTCTGTGTGCTTGCTTGTTTTGTTTTTCACAGTCTTTTTGAATCTTGTTGAAATTTGCTAGTTTTTTAGAAATCAACCGACCTATTTTACTTCTCAGAAAAGTATGGAACTTTTGACCCCTTTTTTCCTTCAAAAAATTAGATGAATTGTTTATGTTCAAGTTGAGGACACATCGAGATATTCAATGCCAATCATTCTTGGATTATGATTTACCATTATTTTTCGACATTTTAGGATTAGTCCTTTTTTTTGGGAGGTGGAGGTGGGTGGGGGGTGTTCAACTACACTGGCAATTGCTTCAATCTCATACTCATTAATCACTCCAAAGAATTAAGAAGTTAATTATGTAGACCTTTAAAAGTATACAGTGTGTAGTTAGATTTGGTAGTAAATTTCTTTGTTTTATATCAATTTAGTTTTTTTGATTTCTTTGTTTTCCTCTGTTCTTGAATTTGGTGTAGTAAATGGGCGGTAAAGGAGTGTGTATTTTCAAGATTTAGAATTTATGGCCTTTTTCTTCTTTAATCTAATGAAGTATGATTCTTTTGTGGGATTCTTTGATATGAGCAAGTGATTCTATTGTAAATCAAATGTAGTTACAGCGGATTCATGATATAAAAAAGAATGGGAATTTATTTGCATATGTCCATGATTTTATTTATGTTATTGATGATTGATAATGATGCGACTTATTTAGAATGCTCTCTTTAATATTTAAATTTTTGAAGACCTGTTTCCTGTTAGTGTTTCTTATTTTATTAATTAGTAAATTGAGTCCAAGTTGATTGCTTGAGTGAGGCATTAGAAATGATTGTTTCCTGAACTTGTAAAGAAATTCCTGAAAATTTTCCTAGTTGTGACACTTGTTTGAGTCACTCAAAAGAAAATTAAAAAATAATCGTAATATACAGAGTTAATCAGAGTCTACATACTTTGGATCTATTTTTTAATCATAGGGCCACTCCCAAATCCTTGAATCTCAAATACATGATGCTATGCTGAAGTTTTATTTCTCCAATTCAAACTAGTTATGTTGTACTTTGAAAGTATGAAGTGAAAGTGGAATCAAATATACATCAATAAAAACACAAATATGCAATCAAATATATATCTTCTTACTTAGAATAAATATGTCCATCTTCTTACTTAATATTATTCTTATTACGAGATAGGACTATAAATTTCATTATCTTTTCTCTCAGCCGGAATTATGGCAAGACCCAACTTAAACTTCAGAATAGGTTTGATTTGACTTTTGGGATGTGATAAGTAGTTTTTCATAAAGAGAAATAGAAAACCCATTGTTGTAAAGTCACTTCAATTACTTTATAATAATAATTATATATGTCATGCATATATATTCACAAACCTTAGATCCTGTTTGAAATTTAGCATCAAAATTTGAAAATTTGTAATAATTTTAAAATTTGATGTTAAATTCTTAATTATTCAGTTTGGATAGTTTGAGAACGTATACTTAATTGTGGTTTTATTAATATGTTATTTGCTTTGTGTACATGATTAACTATTTTGATTTGTATCTCCCTTTGTTCTTCGGGTGTACTGTAATATGTGTACTTGGAAAACTATGGGAAGATGCTGTCGAGATTTTCACGTGCATGAAATATAGTGGGCATATTTATAAAATCATAAATAAGTGCACGTTCTTAATGGTATAGGGTCTTTACCAAAGAATGAAAGGAGAAGTGGGAGCAATGCATGTTATTAATGAACATAAATGGTTTAAATCAATTAACTAATTACTATCCTCAACAGGTTGTTTATTTATGGATTGAAATTGGATAATTAATCAAAATTGAATGGCTCCAGAATACAAAAATGGTTTAAATCAATTTATAGATGTAGCTAAGAACTATATGACAACATTTGGGTTATCGGAGATTCATTCTCCTTGTTGAAAGTGTAGGAATTTGTATAGATTTAATTTGGATTACATTCAATGACACCTTTATAGATATGGGATTGATGGATATACAAAATGTGGAATTTTTATGGAGAAGTTACTACACTAAGTGTTAATACGGATCCTATAAATGAAGTTAAATATGTCAGTAAAGACAAATAAGATGACACTTTCTTTAACATGTTAAATAACTTAAGGGATGCTGAAGTTATTGGTAGTAGTGGAGTTCGACAGGAGGATAACAATGAACACGCCTACAGGGGAGTTGGGAGGAATTTACATGTCAATATTTGAAAAAGCACAACATGAATTATATTCTGGCTCTACTAAATTTTCTTTGTGAAAGTAATGCATGTGAAGGTATTGGATGGTTAGAGTAATAAGTCATTTGATATATTGTTTCAATTATTGCGAGAAACATTTTCAAAATCGAATGCAATTCCTAACTCACATTACGAAGCTAAGAAAATGTTAAGAGAGTTAACATTGGGATATGAATATATACATGCTTGTAAACACGGTTGTGTTTTATTTTGGGATGAACACGAGGGCAAGGATACATGTCCGGTGTGTAATGAGCCCCACTATAAGTATGATGAGGCAAAGAAGAAAATCCTTCAAAAAATGCTTCAATATTTCCTATTGAATACAAGACTCAAGAGGTTGTTTTTATCAAAGCATACGACAATGAAGATAAAGATGAGATGGCATAAGGAAAAAAGGGTTGAAACAGATGGGTATTAAGGCACCTAGATGATGTTGAATCATGGAAGGAGTTTGACAAATCGTATGATTTGGGGTTGAAAACTGATGGTTTTAATCTGTTTGGAAACATGTCAAATGCTTATAGTATGTGGCCAGTTTTATTTGTATCATGTAATTTGTCCCTATGGAAAATGACAAAAGCATCGTACATGATTATGTCTCTTTTAATTTCTGTGCCCAAAGCACCTGGAAAAGAGATAGATGTGCACTTGTGTCTCTTAATTAATGAATTGAAGGAGTTACGGGATGAGGGGGTGGAAGCATATGATGCATTGACTGAACGAGTTTTTTGATTACTTTCTATTGTGATATGGATAATTCATGACTTCCCAATATATAGGAAAATATTTGGGTAGAGCACTAAGGGTCATAAAGCATGTCTTGTATGTCCTGAAGATATTATGAATCAAAGTTTGTGCAGTGCCACCGTCGGTTCTTATATTTGAAGCACTCGTGGTGTAAAAATAAAAGGTTCAATTGAAAGTTTGAAAATGAAGGCCATCCATGAACCTTTAGTGGTCATGAGATTTTAACTCAGATAGATGCATTGCCCAAAGTGACATTTGGTAAACGTCCTATAATGATTGAAAAACAAAAACGTTCAATTGGTGATACGAATTGGGTTAAGAAGTCAATTTTCTTTGAGTTAGAGTATTGGTCAGACTTGAAGTTGAGACATAATCTGGATATCATTCACTTGGCAGTTCATTTACCCCATGAGGCCATATTAGTTGGACCTGTTTCATCACGATGGATGTACCCTTTTGAACAGTATTTAGCAACACTCAAGAAGTATGTTAGCGAAAATGCAAGACTAGAGGAATCTATTACAGAGGGATATGTTGTGAATGAAACATTAACTTTCTCATCTTTGTATATGGGTTAAATTGAAACAAAATTTACTAGATCAGAATGGAACAAAGATGTTAGTCAACTTATTTCATTAATTCTAAGTGTTTTCAATCAACAAGTAAGAGTGATGGGCAACCAGCAAAATCATAAATCGACTTCTACTTTATGTAAGAAAGTACACTAGTATGTTCTCAACAATTGCAAAGTAGTCGATCGATATAGAAAGTAAGTTTTCAAATTTGTTTCTATTGTTTTCCTCATAATTTTGATTGTAGGTTGTAATAACTGTATATATTCTCATGTAGTGAATATTTGTAAATTCTTTCAACCAAATTTCCTTCAAACCGCATTCTATAATGTCACGACCATAGTAGTTTAGGGATAAAATGATTAGACTAAGAACTTTGAAAGATCCGAACGCTGCAGATGAGTTATACTCTTGCATTGGGACCTGATGTTGAAGTTGGACTATACAATGCTTTTATTGTTAATTGTGTTCGGCACCATATAATTTCTCGTGATACTCATCGAACTACTCAAAATATTGGAGTTAGTGTAATTCATCCAATGATAGTGATAATTTGGATTTTTTTATAATTTTGAAGGATATTGTTCAAATTTTGACACGTCATGACATAAGGTACATTTATTCTGGTATGATTGATTCCGATGTAACCTCAAAAAGAAATCAGTCGTGCAAGAGTTCGGTCTTACATGTATTGATATGTCTAAGATATGGTAAGAGGATGACCCCTTTATTTTGGCAACTCAAGCAAGACAAGTTTATTACATGCCTGATATAAAGCATGGAGGATCTTGAAAAATTGTACAAAAGATGCAGCATTGAGAAATATATAAAATAACCGAAAAGAAAGATGATAATAGCGACAAACATGAACTTGAAAGCAGTTCTAATAATGAGCCTAATCAGGAAATTTCATCAAATGATATAAGTTTAACGGTTCATGAAGACTTAGAAATTCTACATCTTTGTAGAATAGACACTCAGCCTTAATGTGTAGAACTTTTGGATACACAAGTAGGGTTCTTTGAGGACATATGTAATTTCATTAATGATGAAGACAAGGATACTGAATTAGATAGTGATAGAGAAGGGCAAATATTTCTATCTAATGATGATAGTGACTAATTTGATGGTATCAACTATCAACTTTTATTTTAATTTATTTTGTTAAGTATTTTTACTACATTAGCTCCATTGAACAATATGTTAGTGCTAAATCATGAAAGAATATTCTCTACCTAATTATGATTTTACATTATCATTGTTGAAGAGATATACTATATTTGAATATTGCTTAGTTGTTTTTGTAACTATATTAGTTGTAATCTCCTGATCCTTTTAATAAAATACTAGCTATATGAAGTGTGTGTAATCTATGTATATATAGATGACAAAAAGCACTTAGAGTGTGTTTAGGTGAATTTAAGGAGTTCTAAAATGTCCTCAATTTTTAGGTAAAATTTTTAGACAATGAGTTTACAAACTCCCACACATGGTAGGATTCCTCTCATAATTTTGATCATACTAGTTATATACATGTTATTACTAACATTTTATAAACTTTATGATCTTATTTATCCAAACACTTTAAAAATTTATTGTAAAATAAAATTTAGCTTTTTATAAGTATAAAAAACATCAATAAAACAGTAACATATATTGAAACTTTACAATCATACTAATCAATTTTTTTTAATCTTTCTTAACATATACATATAAGATTTTTCTTTCCACTCACTAATAAATTAATTTGTATACTTTCACAGTATACAAACTTATGTTATTTTACAAATTCTCTTTTGCTAAATGTTAAAATTTATGCTAATTTTGAATGTTAATACTTGTTGCATGTTCTCATTAAATGTCTGGTATTTATATCTTTTAATTAAGTTTAATAAGTTGAATTTATTTTTTCAGTCATTCGCTAGCAGTTGTTGCACCATTTGCTTCACATTCTACTACAGCTGCATCTTCCGCTGCTTACAGTAAAAAAATTTTAAATAGCTTAATATTATCCCAAATAGTTCTCCAAAAAGACTATATGAAGTTTGTGTAATCTATGTATATATAGATGACAAAAAGGAATTTATTAATAACCATGAAACAAGATATATAATATATATATATAATAGATTCATTTTTTACTATCAAAGTACTTACAGTGTATTTGGGTGAGTTTAAGGAGTTTATAAGATGTCCTTAATTGTTTGGCAAAAATTTTAGAAAAAGAGTTTACAAACTCCCAAACTTGGTAGGATTCCTCTCATAATTTTGATCATATTAGTTTTATACATGTCATACTAACATCATATAAAGTTTGTGATTTTATTTTATCCAAACACTTTAAAAATTAATTTTAAAATAAAATTTAGCATTTTATAAGTATCAAAGACATCAATATTGATTGAACTATATAATCATACTAATCAATTTTTTTTTTTTAGTCTTTCTTAGCATATACGTATGACATCTTTGTTTCCACTCACTAGTAAATTAATTTATTAGGAACCTTAATATTTTTTTGTTTAACCACAAGTTTGTCTTTTGTAGGTATGCCTCCTAAATGGATTGAGGATCAGCTCGTTATTGATTCAACTACCACAGACGTTCCTACGGAGGGTACATATGATGGTTTGTTTCACTTTATATATCTTTTAATTAATTTGTTATTTAATAATTATGTTGAACAATAATTTAATATTGTAGTTACTACTTGCAACTCCTACGCATAAGAAGCGTTGAGATACACAAGCCACACATGGAGATAGACTTAGACGCCATTTAGAAGCCAAAGGAAAAATACCAGTCACGTTTCACAAGAGTGATGGCCATGCAGTAGGGAAAAATGTGTCATCTCTTATGATCGAGCTCGATATAGTCGGCAGAAGTTTGCATCGCTTCAAGTGACTGATTGGAAAAGATTACAGAGGAGCAGAAGCAGCTTATTTTTTATCAGTTATCGGTTAGTATTCAAACTGTATTAATTTCTATTTTATAAGTAAAATGTTAACAAATATTTTATATTTCTTTATAGGATATATTTACTATAGACATTGGCACAAGACTAGAGTCAATTAAGAAGGAGATCGATAAATTGATGAGTGTTTGATACTATGACCATCGCCAGAAGATACACAAATATGACAAAAGTCTCACATACGTACCTTGGGATGATCGATTAAAACAAATGCACGAGGATTTGTGTGAGATTGAGGTGGATTATGAGTATTTGTGCAGATTATTTGAGTATAATGAATTTAAGGTAATTTTCATATTAATAGATTCTAAGTTTTAGCTAATTAACTTAATTCAATTTTATATTTACTAATTAACTTTATTTCTTACAAATTAAATATTTTTTACAAAAGCGTTCAGAAATAAACTCTGAAAATTGTGCTAAGTTACCAAACAATCATTGCAGAGATTTAAAGGCCTTTCTACGGTATAGTTACGATGGTGTAAGTATAAACTATTTAATTTTATTGAAATAATTATTTGATTAGACTTTAATCTAATGAAATGGTATTTGCAGGCCGATGGATTTAGTTGAAAGGATCGGATCATCGTCTTTAATGCACTACAGCTCTACGAAAGATTGGATAAAAGAGAGAGCTCAGAGCGTATATGTATGTATTGAATACATTAGTTGTTTCTTTTTAATTTGTTTTGAACTATATATTTCAGTTTTTAACACATTTATTAATTTTAGGATGTCATGGTGCGACTTCGAGATGAGTACCAAGAGACCCAGACTCAGAAAGGTACTGGGGATGAAAGTCACATTCTAGATAATGTATAGATTGCAGATAGAGGGTGTGACTATGTCCTCAGTACATATTTAGGGTACATACATGGGCTTGGAAAATGGGCCCAAATCTCTCAGGTGCACTTCTTCTGATGCATCATCGTCCAAAGCGATCAATGTAGTACTTAGAGAGCAGCTATACTCTAGACAAAAGGAACTGTTAAGCACCATGGCCGAATTACAAGTGATGAAGGCATACCAAAACATGGTGATGTAAGCTTTTGAGATGATAGCTCCCAGTCTACTACAGTCGCTCGTCCAGTAGCTTCCATCCTCCTCAACTCCGCCACCTCCACCGCCTGAGTCTGGGTTGTGGTCTAGTGTAAGTATATATGATTGTATTTTATTGGATTTTGTTTAATGTGTATATTAGACGTTTTTATATGTTATTGTATTAGAGTTTTGTTTAATGTGTACAATATACTGTATATGATAACATTTTCCTTTTAAGGTTAAGTTTTATTATGTTTAATGTGTTGAAACTTAATGGTTGTTGGTTTGTTGTTGCTGTGATTATGATTATTGTGGGTCGAAAAATAAGTTGTAAAAACATAGGGTAAAGATTGAAATAAAGAAAAATATAAAAAAAAATTCTTACAATTAACGACAAAATTAAGTTATTTCGTCGATAATTTTTTTGTTTTTTTTAAATTTTACAATTTAGCAATGAAATTCCAATATTTTGCGGCTACAATAAAATGAGATTTTATTTTTTTAATTTATTAGCAATGAATTTAGTACCACCAAGTCGTCACTAACATAATTACAATAGCGATGAAATATAAAAAATTACCGCTAAAGTAATAATTATTTATTTTTTTATTTTTTTTAAATAACTTAGCGACGAAATTATTACCATAATCCATTGCTAAATTAATTTTATAGCAACAAAATGCAAATTTTATCACTAAGTTAAAATTATTTAATTTTTTTTTTCATAATTAGTTAAACAACGAATAGTTTTCCAAAAGTCGTTGCTAAGTATACTATTAGCGATGAAATTAATTATCTTAGTGGCAGTTCAAACTCGTCACCAAGTTAGCAAGAAGTCTGACAAAGTCGTCACTAATTGTTGGGGCGACGCTCTTATAATGATAACATTAACAACAAATATTTTTCATTGTTAACATTGGTTAGCAATGAAATTTGTGATGTTAGCGATAAATTTTTTTCTCGCTAAAAAATACACTTGTAGTGACATAAAAAAAGTATTTTTTATTACTATTCTAATCTGTAATTCCCTAAGTTAGAATTATCATATTAATTCTACTAACATAGGATTAAATATGAGTTGACATCCAAGGAGTAGATACGCATGAAGAAGAAACGTTTAGAGCTCCAGGGCGAACCAATTCGTTAAGGGATTTGGAATTTGTGGAAATTCAACATCAGATTTCAACGATTTGGTGATCGTTACATATCCACTTCAATCAACCAAAAGCTCGTATATAAAAACCCTTCCCTTCCCATACGGGAATTAAACATCACATAATCAATATAATAGCAATAGGATACATAAGTTTATTCATCATAAATATCATAATTATGTGATTTTAAAAAAAAAAGTAAAACTCCACTATGCTACGTATCTTGGGGCTGTACGAACCCAATATTTAACTTCTTGTTTGTTTTCATCACCAATAAACTATTTCACATATGAGAACCACATTTGGTATCTAATACCCAAAGAGCATCATTAACTAAAAGGCTAACTTCAACAAAAAAACACACTAGAACCATTATGGTGGCTTGTCAAGTACTCCTTGTAGTTCTTCCTCCAATGTCTTAATTTTCCACAATGATGGCACTTGTCATCCGATTTGACCTTCAACTTCTTACTATTCGAGGAACCCTTCATCTTTTCTTTTTTTCAATTTTTGAGTCTTAGATTAGGATGATAAGATAACAATCATAACAGACTTCTCCATCTTCATGGTGGATTTGGCTATTTTCAACATGTTGGACAACTAAACAAGGCTAATCTCCATTTTATGCATGTTGAAGTTCATCATGGGTTAGTCGAACGAACTAGGCAAGGATAGATATATAGATAAGGTCCACATAGAGTTCATTGTCCGAAAGGACTCCAAGGGACTTAAGCCTTTCTATGAGGCTTCATATCTTCGTCCATGTTCATGGATCGAAGAAGCCTCCATCATATGGGTCCAAAAAGTTCTTTCGAGACTTGGTATCTCGTTTGCCTAGTATGCTCCCAATACAACTCTTGCAAATGGAGATGAATTTTGATAGCATGTGCCATATTCTCATGTTGCTTTTGCAACTCATTCGACATTAATGATTACCATGTAACATCGAGCTAAAAAATCATCATCAACTTACTTGCCATGTTCCGCAAGCTTCTCATCCATGGCGTCCACTAGCGGCACTATGTCAAGGACATAAGCTTCTTTTTAGATTCCAAAAAAAATTTCAAGTTTTGAAGCCAATCAACATAATTGGTCAAGGTGATTTTGTTTCTGTCTAGTATACTTAGCAAGTAGATTTTAGCCATTTTCATCTATCTTCAAAAATAAAAAGCGAGGTATAAAATAAGCATCCATTCAAATCAATATCTCATTTATAAGGTAAAATTGTAATTTTTTTGTCCTGTTAATTGGCTTGTTTTTAAATTTTGAACCTATAAGTATTCAATTAGTAATTTAGCCCATTATCTTTTGACTCAGAAAAAACTTAAGTCCTTTTAGCTAGAAATATTCAAACTTTTGGCCAAAAAAGTTTGAAATTAGGGAATTTTTGTGATTTTTAGGGAATTAATAATGCGGTGATGGCATGATGGCGATACAACAGTCAGCTGGACAAAAATATATTTATCTGAATAAATCATATAAAATTTGTCAATAGTGGGGTTTGAACCTAAGCAAACCAAGGGCAAAAAAACTTAATCCTACTTCTTTCACCACTTCGACCATCAACAATGTTCATAGTTATGCTTATAAGTTTTGAAGCAAACCAAATTAAGGGTGTTCTTTGTGTTCATGTTCTATTGCACTACAAGTCCAATAGTTACATATTTTATACATGAAATGTTCATTTATGAATATTTAATATAATAAATATTAGTATATATTAAATATTTTTAATTAAGTAATCATGAATACAATTTTAGATATGAATATTTTTTTATGATTACAGGAGATATACTATTTTATTCATAAATACTTTTTAAAATTATTTAATATATATTGATATTATTTATAAATAAATATTTCATTTATAAAATATGTAAGTATTAACTTGCAATGCGTAAAAAATCCCCAAATTTTAATTTTCTAGCCAAATTTGAATATTCCAATTAAAAGAACTTAAATTGCTACTGAGTCAAAATATAATAGACCAAAATTACTATTTGAATACATTAAAGTTTAAAGTTGAAAATGATAATTTACAGGACTTAAAATATAATTTTGCCCTTTTGTAATCATAGGTCTTCTAATTATAAATAGCCCACACTATTTTATTAGAATTCCATCACCCTAATGGTAAAGTTTCAAGAAATTCAATTTTCTAGTAGGCTTAAGATGGAATTAATTTTTATCATACACCCCAATTTTATGAACACATAATAAAAATTGAACAGGTAGTCAACATAATGTCAGTTGCATAAAATGTAACCCTCAAAATATTTTGCCTCATCTTATCCATCGACTCCAATTTTTTGAGCCCCTATGGTACTCAAGGACAAGTAAGACCCATTAAATATCCATGTAGATGGAACATCTAAACATCCCGTTACTCGTGGCCAATAATAAAGATAAGTCCACCCCATGGGCATCCAATGCTTAACAGTCGTCCCAACATGTCTACATTTAGCACATCTCATAACTTGTAGTCAATGAATTAAATATGGTAGTATGTCGGCATGCCACTACTTATAATGAAAGGTACAGATAATTAGGTCCGACCCAATTTTGCCCATTTTTACTTGATATCAAACTTTTCAATTTTCGACATATAAATGCTTTTCCAAGTGAAGGAAACACAAGGATTAACATGCAAGGTCTTATCAATTTTTATCATTTTTTATTAAATATTTTCGATCCTAGTGATCGCAAGCATATAACTTAAGAAACACAATAAATAAACCTAGCGTGCATCATATACATACTAGAAATAAGGATGATATGAGCCTTTATTTCTTATGCTATCCACTCGAGCCAAAAAAATCATAGTCAATCTATGGGTGATAATTAAAAAATATATATATCTTATGTAGTACACATATGCATCCCATGCATACATGAGCTTTCATTCCTCACTTTGCTCCAATTTTGTTTCCTTCTTGTAATGTCTGCCATAACAACAATAAAAACCTCATCAATCTATTCTACTCTCATTACATTTGAAATAATTACAAGAAACCTTAAAAAAAATTGCAAGGGAGGTATATAGAAGGGAAATATAAACACATTCTGAGAAAAATTAGAGAAATGCGAGACTCGCATGCCTCATTTTAACTAGAACCCAAAACTAAAATAATACAAAAAAAATCAATCAGATTGGTCTAGACTCTATGATCATCCAACGTGCTATTTTTTTAATCATCACATGATAACAAAGAAAACCTTATCCCTCGACACATATTCAAATCCTTGAAGAATACAGATGACACAAAAAGAATAAAGAAAACAACAAAAAGAAGACAATAAGAAGAAATCAGAGAGTCGCAACAAGGAACCACCAAGAAGAAAATACTAAGACCTCCATGAATACATATTCAATTCCCTGAAGAATATAGACAACACAAAAATAATAAAGGAAATAATAAGAATAAGAAAAGAAGAAAAAGAAGTCACAGGAGGAGAGTCAGAGTAAGGAAACACCAAGAAGAAAGTATCAAAGACCTCCACCACCACCTCCGTGCAGTTATGGCACAAAAGGCTAGATGAACATAAATAATCTAGATAACATTTTTTTATGATAACATATCTAAAGTAGAGAATAAGATTTCCTGGGAAGAACAGATGATGCTGAAAATAGCTTATAATTTCAATTTCAGCTGTAAGTTTTCCATGTAATTCTAGTCATTGTAATCTTGTAACATTAATGGAATATCTATAAAAGAATTTCTTTACCTCTCTAAAGGGTTTTGTCATTATCGAAAAGGTAAAATTGTTAGGTTTTTATTATATAGATTTTGATGATGAATAAGATAATTGTTTATAATCCTCAAAACTCTTGTAATTTTCTATTTGTTAGGAAATAGTTGTAAAAGTTATTTTTTGGAGCAGTAGAGATAGATTAGAGAAGAGCAAAGTAAAGCAAAAGTTTTGAATTTTTATGTACTAAGAAAAAGTGAAGATTGTTTCAAGGGTATGTTATCCAAAGTCTAAATTTAGAGTAGAAGGGTCTGGCCAAGCAATATCTTAAGCAAAGTAAGAATAGATGCAAAATACCATGAAGCAGTACTCACAGTTGTCAACAGTATTAACGAGCTTAACAAAAATCCAAGAAAAATGAATAAAATTTATCTGAGAAAGGAAAACCAGTATTAGACGAACAAAGGACAAAGAAATACACACCACCCTAATTACGAAGGCTAAACATGTAAATGAACAAAGAAATTTGAAGCAAATGCTGCAACAAGAAAAAAATTTGAAAGTCCATAAATTACAGCCAAAGATCAATTTGAAGACTTACATCCTAATCTAAAGATATTACAAGTCAGTTAGAAGCCAAAATATTCTAAATCCTAGATTTGTCCATTGTAATGCATTATACTTAGACAATCAAAGTTTAAGTGAAGATTTTTAGCTGAGTGTTTCACTGTTCATAAACAACATTTGTGACATGTTGAATCTTGGTATAGGCTAACACTTAGCTGTCTATTCTTATATAAGGTGACTCAATATCAATCAAGTCTTGTGTAGGCTAATTGAGAAGTAACAGGAGCTCAAGTTTGTGTAACTAAGCTGATTGTAACTAGAAGTAGGAATTTTTGTAAAGGAAAGTATGTAGATATCTAGTGGATTCCTACAATAAATTGAAGAATAGTAGACATAGAAAGATTATGCCCACTTTCAAACTACTGTAAAAATTACTATGTTACTTACAACTTTTTTCACATTTTCTTATGAAAATAAAAATAAATTATACCAACACTGTCAAATGAATACTGTTAATTTTTTAGGTAAAATGTGGTCTCATACTATGCTTTCTCCAGAAAGTGTGGTTTGAGTCCACGTTTTCTTTTTTTTTTTCATTTGAAGCATGCCTTCACCTTTAATTTATTTTATTACTTTGACTAATCAAAAAGAGGAAGATAAGGAAACTAAAAAAGTTATCTTCTTTTGTTTGTTTCTATCATAACACGCCTAATTGGGCCCATATGCATTTTTTAATTTATCCTATTACAAACAAGAAAAAGAATCATGCACAACTTATGTATTTGATATGTCTTAGGAAGAAGACATAACATATCCCAACTTACACACGTGCATTTCCTAAATCATCATTTTTTTTCAGGTTTCTTATAGTTATTTATTTATTTTTTTGTATTTCTAGTATCATGTTTCTTCTTCGTTTTTTTATCATTTTATTTTGAAATTATTTTTTTTCTAAATTACTTATTTTTTTCCAACACAAATAAAGATTATTTTTGAAAAATAGAGTGCATATTTTCAAAATATATAATTTTGAATATATAACGTAAATTTTAATTTTCATTTTATTCACCTTAATTTTCAAAATATTTGATGTACATAAGCTAATTTTCTTATTACTTGTAATGGAAAAAAAATAAAAAATGCTTGTGGCCCATTCGAATATGTTATGATAAGAACAAATAAAGAAGACAGTTTTTTTCCTTCTCTTTCTTTTTTTGATTAGTTAAAATAAAATTTTAAAAATTAAAGATAAAGGCGCGGAATGCCACGCCTTCACCTTTTCCAAATAAAAAAAAACATAGACTTAATCCACACTTTTAGAAAAAGTGAAAACTAAGTCCATGTTTTACCTAAAAAGTTTAGAGTATTTCATTTGACCGTATTTGTATAATATTTTTTTCATTTTCACAATAAACTGTGAAAAAATTCAATATTTACTTTTTTATTACTTACTTTTTAGTATTTTACTTTCTATCAACTTATAGTACTGTTACAATCTGCACTTTGCATATTTTTTATCACGTAACACTTGTGAGTTGCAAATCAGTAACATGTTTTAACTTAGGTTTAATCATGTTTTTTCACTGTGTGACCCTACTGAGACTTGGTACTTTAGTCTTTAGGGAATTGAATTATCAAGCAAGTAACCATATTTTCAAATTGAATAAGCAACTAAGTTTTTGAAAAAATGAAATGTAAGTCATGTAGAAATTTTTTGAAATATCTATTCATCCTCCCTTTAGACCTTTTCATATCATTTGGGAGCAACATTCTCTATTTTTCACAAATTCCTATATTTTTAACAATAGTTTTGTCCTCTTGGAGTGTTATGGCATTTCATATACATTTTCAGTATTCTTAAGCACTTTGGACAAATTTTATACGCTACATATCATTAGGCATTTTTTATAAATTTTTCATTGTTATCCAAAATCCAAGACATAAATGTTATTTTGGTCTCCCAAGGGCCTTCTAGTTATTTTTTCAAAACAAGCTCCATATCTAGGTCATTAGGGTCTACTTGCATCCATACTTAATTATTCTACCATAGCAGAGTATTTCGATAATTTTACAAAGGTCCACACCACATAGGGACAATTGGGACATTTCATGTGTAATTATGCATTTGGGCCCCCACAAAAGCATTTTTGTCATTCTTAGCCCTAAGAATGACATTTTAGGCAATACATGCATTTCAGCACGTCATGCCCGAAAAGGGTACTATAGTCATTTTCCAAGCATTTTCATTTATTTTGCCCACTAAGGCCATTTTGACATTTTCAGCCCAAGGAGGACAAACTCATAATTTTCGTTCATTTATGACCAACAAGGAATGGCAAATCTAGTCATATTTGGCCCTATTTGGCCCAAGGGTGGCAATATGGTAATTTTCATGTATACTTGCCCCTTGATGGCTTTTTAATCATTCCATAGGCACTCTAGCCATCCGATGATACTTTAGGCAACCAAATGAATTTTTTAAACACAAGCATCTTTGGACATCCTAGACACAATTAAGAACACTTATGCATTGTTTTTACACACTTAAGGCATTTTCACTATCACATTAATAAACTTAGGTGCTAGCCTTCACTCCACAGACATTTTCAAATACTTATACAATTCTCTTGCATCTTTCCATCCATACACTTCATGTATCGCAATTATTTGCTAACTCACTCATACTGACTATGACATTTCATGCATTAATCTCCACATTTGATTGAATGCATATTGCATGCTCATGCATTTTAATCGAAACACTTACGTAGTCTTGACATCTTATGCATTAGTCTCCACATTTGATTGAATGCATCTTTCTTAAAAAAACTCTCCATATTTGATTGAATGCATCTTTCATGAATAACTATCCTATTAGACATCATTGCCATGATTTGCATGCTTACATCCCTCCTCATAATATTGATGCCCCTTCCAATTCCAACTACCAATTCATCACTCTATACACTTCTCCTCCTAATGCCCCCTCATTTCCCCAATCAAGCACATGCCACTACATATTCCACACGTACTCTAAATGCAAAAGTCACATACTTCATCCAAACACAGCTTCAAACATTCTTCTAAGTATAATTTGGGTTCCCTCTTATCTCCTAAATATGCTTCTAAGTACACTTTGGGTTTCCTCTTATCTCCTAAAATAGCATATTTTGATCAATTGGAACACTCTTTTCAACTTAAGGGTTTTAGCAGTCTTCTTCTATATGGTAAAAAAAAAAAAAAAAAAGATCAACTTCCATGGGTTTTAGCAATCTTCCTTATACCAAAAGAAAATACCAAGTTCCAAGGGTCCTCATCGTCTTCCTTTATACCAAAAAGATCAACTTGTAAGGGTTTTCGCAGTCCTCCCTTATACCACAGTTTCTGCAGTATTTGTAGCATTTTTCAATCAATTTTTAACCAATTCCAATGTCGAACTAGATTTTGGTATATTCATAAGAATTGTAGCACATCTCTTAGCTTTTATATCTTTATGAATCAGGTCATATGACTTTTGTAGAGAAAGTTACGCCAGAAATATGAAAACTGTGCATCTGAAAGTTTTTGCTAACTCTTTAATCGATTTTTCATTTTTCACTCTATTTCTTCAATTCTTAATTCCTACACATAATTATCACAAAATAAGGCGCAATTGTATCAATTATAAGGCAAAAACATGTACAATTGTGTTCGTAGAAGTACTAAAAATGTCACACTTTATGAGTGTATCAAACAATGAATTGTATCTTAGTTCAAATTTGATTAGATTCGATCTTATTAGGATTTGATTTTATGATTGATGAGAATCCAAGTCTAAATTTAATAAAAATATCCAATTGTAAATGGTTTTCAATCCAATTTTGCACAATCCTATCCTATTAAGTTTGGATATGGTGACTGCAAACAAATCAATATATTTTTATATGAACATGAAATAATTATTTATGATGTAGTTATATGATAAATAAGCAATAAAAAATATGTAGCTCTTAAGGTAAAATGATAATTTAAAAATATTTTATCTAGATAATAACTAGTACTGAGTTATTAAAGATACTGTATCTTTTTAGTAACATATTGCACTATTTCCATCCCAAAGTAGATACACTGTTGATGTTGAACAATTAATGCAACTACAAAAACTACGAGGTTCAAGAATTTATCATCCTATCGCTACGGCTGATGTAGCTCGTAATCAAGGGTTTTACCACTTTGCTTCTACCGCCTAAGCGGCCTATCCAGATTTGTTATTAGGGACTAGGGAGGGATCCTCTATTAGAGTAAGATGCCCAATGTCCCAATTAAATTGTGTGTATTATACTTTTTTGCTTTTGTAAAAATAATCTTATTGGGAATCATATTAATAAAAAAATATTTTTTTTATCATATATCTTGCATCTTTTATTTTTGTACATTAGATAAAGTCCTTACACTAAATTTAGCTACGGGGCATGGTCGCGTATGTGACGACGATCATGGAACATGCCTCTAATACTTTGGTCTTAAATAACTTCCGAGTTGAGAGCTTTTTGAGATGGGACATCAAATAGCTCAATAAAACTCGCACATATAATGCATGCTCATGAGACAAGGATGTCACATTCCATTGACATTAGTATTGAGACGTAAGTGCATGTATGTGGCTGCTTGTTAGGGAACAAGTACACCGAATATGGCCCACAAGAAATTCTTAGTTGGAGGCCTTGCCCGTCGAAACAAGAATTTCTGTGTTACGATAGTACACGACTAGTCCTCAAACTTGAGGCATGATGGTAGTCTTGTGTCATCTTGCAACATTTTAATATATCTTCTGATTGCTTGACAATTATAAAAGGGGTATGTTGGGTATTGCACTGGTATGCATGGAGGTTTATCAGTGGCCAACATAGAATTCGATACTTGTCTTTTTAAACAAAGGAATCTCTTATATTTTCATAGTTCGTAATTCAAAAACCTTGGCCAAGACAAGATGAATTGTGATTCATCAAGAATCATTAGAACTTGAAATGAGATCACAGTTATTGAATCATTTAATGTTTTGACTTATAATCCATGTCTTAAATTCAATCAGAAGATTAGTTGTTGAAAGGACCATACATGTATGGTACTCGCAACTGAAATAGATTTACTTGCTATTTCACTTAAAACTAGTTTGTCATGATTACTTGTTAGGTGTTTTAATGAATAGTGAGGTTTTTGGAATTAAGAAGTTGATTCCAAATAGATTAATTAATTAGATTAATTAATTAGAATAATTATTATTTATAAGTTGTAAATATTGCAAACCCACTATTAGAGGGTCACACATCTTTATGAAAAGTAGTATTTCTAATTTTAGATTTTATCCAATTGTTGAAAATTAATTAATTAATACTGATCAATTAATTAATTAAAGATTCTATTTAATTTAATGGTTAAAAGTAATTGGATTATTTAATTGAACCTAATTTGATTAGAAAGGCCAAATGGAGTAAATGAAATTAATCAATTGGATTGATTAAATTGGGAATGAATCAATTGAATTAATTTGGGGATTTTTGAGTCCAAACTCAAAATTAATGTGGATCACTTAAGAAGTTCACTAAAATATGAAAAGAATAAATTAAATAAATATGATTTATTTAATTAACATATTTATAGATAAATAAATATAGCGATTGATTTTATGGGATAAAATCGGCCGCTAAGATTTAATTTATGTATAAATATAATTATAATATATATATATATGATATATATCTATGTTGATATTATTTGAATAGTTCATATTAATATCAACAATATATATAGATAATTTTAATGATTAATGTAGTTTCAAATTAGTCCACATACAATAGAAGAGAGAAAAAAAAAGAGTTTTGAAAGATTTGGAATCCTTCCAAAATAAGGATTTGAAGTAGTTCAAAATTAAAAAACTTTTCAAAAGTTGAAAAGGGATTAAAATTTTTATCCCTATATATATGAGGGATGAAAAATACATATCAATTCAAAAATTTTGAGCAAAAATTATTTTATTTAAAATCTTCTATTTTTACTCTCCAAGAAAAGAAAAGAAAGAAAAAAAAATTAATTTCTTGTTATTCTTTTCATATTATTGTTTTAAAAACTTAAAAAATTAATTTTTATTGTTTTTAAAAATTTACTCCGTTTCTAAATTAATAAACAATTAAAAAAGTACTAGCGAATCTTTTTGATTGGTGTTACTCTTCCGTATTGTGGACCTGAAGGGAGACATTTGGATCCCTGCAAGTTCTGATAGTTCAGGATAAGCAATTGATTGATTCATTCCTTACAACAACCGCAGTGTACGAAATGTATAATTCGATTTTATATTTATTTATATATTCAATTGAATAAACGCGATTCTTAAAATTATTTTCGAATCAAATGGGTTAAATTTATATTTGATAAAAATTTTAATTTTTCGCTGCGTATACCCTTGCGATTATAGCGAACCCAACACCCTCAAAAGCTATTAAATATTTCTTTGGAACCTAGCCAAAAATGCCAAGGGGTTATTTGCAATCTTTTTTTTTTTAAAGAACAAGAATCTCAATTTTATTTTTTTTAATAGAGGGAGTAGAGGAAAAGGAAGCTCAAATCCACAATAATCTCAGTTAATTTAATGAAATTTGACATACATCATTCTTGTATAAATTGAGACAAATTGGATGTGAAATCTAGTTTACGCTTCTATTTTTTATTTCTCCGTTTCTCTTTCCTTCTCTCCATTTTCTCTTTTACCTTTTCTTCTCTTTTTTTTTTTTTCTTCCCTGCTTAGATACAAAGAGAAGATAAGGAAACAGAATACAAATAAAGGAGAAATACTAACATATTAAATTATTTTCCATTACAAATAGAAAATAAATCAAAACTGATTCATTATTTTCCAACTGAAAACTTGTTTGAAACATAAAAATCTAACTCATTGTGTGTCACGTCGTCCGTATAAATGTTTAGCCTGTTCATTTTTCTTCTCTTTCTTTTGCTTCTTTTCTCTTCATTTTTCATATGCGCCTAATGCTCCAGGAATAATTTTGTGCCCGATGAATAATATTTTTTTTCAAAAATTGCTCTGCCAATGAAAAATAATGGAAAGAAGTAAAATTGGTTCAGCAAATATAGTTCTTCATCTAGTTTTCTTTTTTCTCTGTATTTAAGAAGAAAAATAAAAAAGAAAGGAAATGGAGAGAGAGAAAAAAAGAGAATAAAGTTTGAAAGATAAATAGATATTTCATCCCATTTTTAGCAGTTAATCGAAGGATCAATTCATAAAAGGGTGATGAATGTCAAATAGTTAAATAACTCAAAAAAATCCCTTGTCCAAACTACAAAAACCCATAAGGATCAACTCGCAAAAGGCTTATATGGATGTCTTATCCAATACTTGAAAAAAGGTTCTTGGAAAATAAACCCCCCACGTTTCAACCAACTTTAGCTTAGATAAATCACACTGATAATTACTTCAACACTCACTTTACTATTATCAAATTACAAATATTATCTCCACTATTCTCATAATTACACCAACACCCTTGTAAATTATTGTCGGCCAAAAAAAAATGAGAAAATGACATATTTGCTCCAGACAAAAACAGCCAAGGAAAAAAAACAGAAAATACAGAAGGAAAACCAAAGATCAGAATTATCTTATGACCCTTTCACTACTCTTTTAAGATAAACTTCAAAAAACCAAAACAAGAAAAAAGGTAAAATAATGTGTGTGTGTGTGTGTATCTATATATATATACACAATCACACACACACAGACACACACACATATATATATGTGTGTGTGTCTGTGTGTGTGTGATTGTGTATATATATATAGATACACACACACACACACACACTTGTCTGTTGAGGGGTTTGGGGTGATTCTGGGTTGCCGGTGGGCTGGTTTGGGGATGGCGGGTTTTGGGTTTGAGAGGCGGGTGGGACGGTGGGTTTGGGAGAGTTGGGGAGGAGGGGCTATGTTGGTGGTAAATCTTCACTTTGTAACTCCAAAATTTGATCAAACTTGTTTCTCTACAGCATTTCAGGAAAAAACAAAATATTTAAAACATGAAATACAAAATTACATCATTTGATGAAACATTCGTTTTCTTAGTATTTTCAAAATACAAGATCCAAACATAACGCAAGTAAAACACCAATTTTCAGAAAAGGCAAGAGAATACACTATACTAAGTAAAAAAACAAAAAATCAATGTAACTCATGTATCTTCAACACAAAAATCAATTGTAAGTATGTTAGCTAGCACAAAGCAAGATTATGAACCAAACATATTCGCGAGGCAGCAAGCATGAAGGAAATGGACATGACAGTTAAAACTAGAAATTTACATGATATCATAATACCATCAGTTGAGATAAGAGAATCCTCACGATTCACAACCAAATTACAGTTCTTCCACTAAATAGATTACAAGTCCTTAAGTAGCAACTTTTCTAGTTCATGCTAAAATAACAGTCCCTTGTTATACATTCCTAAGTTCAGACAGTCATCAGAAAAAGAAGTCCAATGATATGCTTACCTCAATTTCCATCCTCAGCACTTTTTAAGTAGAGAGTTTCACCCCCATCGCTTCCCCCTCGCCCTTCAGCAGACACATTGCTTCCAATATCTTGCTTACTTCCACCAGCCAGTGCCCTTGCGCTAGTTTGTAGTCCTTCCCCAGGAGTGCCACGGACAAAGTCGGGAAATCCACCACCTCCGAGGCCAGCACTGCCTCCAGCACTATGAGGCTCGCCTTGCAGCATTAGTCCACTGCTTCCTCCAGAGCTCATACCAAGTTGGCTGTGCAAGGCTTGCTGTTGAAGCGAGGGATATGGCTGTGCGCCATACAACATAGAGGAACGTGCTGCCATAAGTGATTGAGGTGTCATCTGTTGAGCTTGTTGGTGCTGCTGCATGTAATGCGCACTGGGCTGCAAAATCCCACCAGCAGGATACTGCAGGACAACACAAAGACAAACCAAACATGTTGATACATACATATGCAGGCACACTTTCACCAAATATCACGGTATATTACTCAAAAGGGCACCATTTAGGCTTTGTCAATACCGAAAACCTTAGTAGGGAAAAAGAGAACGAAATTCACACATAAATATGAGTTTTACTCGTAAATGAATGAATGTGAAGATTACACAGACGACTTCACACATCAGGCCTTTGGTTTTTGATGTGCTGTGACCGCACCAATCCTTGGGGGGGGGGAGGGGGTTAGGTTGCAAGCAAGGAATACCTGAGAATGCATGCTAGGTGGCTGAGGTTGTGAATCAGCAATGGCAGCAAGATACATCAAGTTTCTCTGCAGTCTAGCTTGGTTCCTGCCAAGATCAGAAATTAGTTGGATCTTTACTTTGTGGGGACTGAGGCATAAACATTTCTGAAAGTGATAACTTCAGCAAAAGGGTATGTAACTTTTAGCAAAAAATACAAACATCTGGACTACTAATTTCAAAGTAATCAATGTTACAACACTAATTCTCAATCATCACTATAATATAAAAATACATACAACTTTCACTTTTTCAAATATAATCTAAATCTCAACATCTCAGTGTGGGATCAAACTAGACCTACAAATATGAGATGGAGAGAGTATTATTCTTAACATTGATTAGTTCAAACAGTTTTTAGGTTATTAGTAATCAACTATTACGACAATTAAACATATTATTCTTAATAATCGGTATTAAATAACAACTACTTATTATGAATAAGATTAAGTTTTGTTATCAATTTTGTACACCAATTATTTATAATTAAAGCTACTTTTTTCAACTAAACTATGACATGTAATACATTTGCAAAAGCTTGAGTTCAACACAATGGTTGAGGGGAGTAATCACAACAATACCTCTTGCCCCAAGGCACTAGGTCCTATAGATACCAGTGTGTAATTTACACGCCCCGGCGGTGCTGAAGCTTTTCAGCCTGTTAAAGGCGGACAAGCCAAAGCTTTCCAGCACCTTTGGTGCTAAAAGAATTCAACACTAGTCATAAATAACAATTACTTTTAACAAATATGAATACTTCAATGTTAGGAATAATATTTACTTATCACAAGTGTTAATTATTAAAAAAATATAGAAATCATTATTGCTAAATAACTAAATAATACTAACTACATTAACTTTCACTGCTGTGAGGACGCGTTAAGAAAGAAATTTAAAGCTGACTTCTGAAATAAAAGAAATAAAAAAGTCAATTGTATTATCTTAGTTAACAGAAAAAGTCTTCAACAAAGTTCACAATTTTTCAAGAAATTAATTAAAAAAAAAATGTTGTTAACTAAGTTAACAAGCAGTGGTAGATTAATAAAAAGTGTTAAAAAGTACATTATCTTGTCATATATATATAATAAATTTATTGTAAACAATGGTTGAAGAACCCAATGAGAAAAGGAAAACAAACAGGATTCGAGAGACAATCTAGATTACTTGGCATAATTCTCTATGCTTGTTTCCAGACAACCAATACAATTAGAACTAAAATCTAAATCAGTATCAAATTGATTAATGAAATAAACCATAATCAGCAAGGATAATGCAGAACACAAAATCCATTTGCATGAAGCAGCAAGCTTTAGGAAATAGAAAAAAGAAAAGGGAAAAGGAATTTTTCCTTCCAAGGGGGCTCATACCAAAATTAGATTGCAAAAGAAAAGGTGATACAAAGTCTAAATAATTTTCCCCCATCAGAAAGGGAAATCAATCAATTAACAAGTGAAAATTTCTGTCAAGTCAAGGAAACTAAAATGCAGAAATATAGAAATCTGATTTAAAGAAGCAATACTGGTTAGACAATAAAAAAATTCATCAAGATAAAGTTGTGTATTTAATCTCTCTCCAGTGTAAGTAAAAGATAATGGTATGTGCAGCATGCTGCTGATGAAAGTTTATTTAAAGCAGAATAAGTGATCAGGTAGTATGAGGAACGAAAATCTGCCTCTGACTGGTTATGTGAAGAAGTACACTAGATGAACTTATTGTAAAGAGTTAAAATAACAAGTGATTTGCTTCACAAACACAATCTCCCAAGAGATCTAGAAGAAAGATGTTCTTAGCATAGAATATAATCCTATAATGCATGTTTGTTTATAAGCATGAGCCACACTTGCTACACAATCTTGAGCTTAATCTGAAACTGAGTAAAATGGCACTTTCTACATTCATCAAAGAAACCTCTCTTTTTCAGACTGAGGCTCCATTTGCGTCTTTAATTTCAAGGATGAAAATTTAAAGGAAAAGGTGAAATCATAACTTATGTTTCTTCAGGAACCAAGCAAAGAAAAGATTTTTCTACTTATCTTTCTCAATGAAAAACCAATCCAAATAGAGTCTCACATAAATGTATAAACAATCACAGCTCACATTGCCATAAATTACAGAAGAGAGACTAAAATAAGAAGCAAATTAAACACCATAAAATTAGTACATCTTTAGACTGATATAGAACGAAGGACAAGTACTCTACTTACTCTGCACATTCACTCAGCTTTCCCGAGTTTTGGCTCTCCACAATCTTCAGAATCAGTGATTTGTTTTCATCCAGATACTGCAGATAATACAAAATTATATAAGGAGAAAAGTAAACTAAACATATTTAGCTAGCACCTTTGTGACATAAACTTCCAATAACATATACGGACAGTTGCACTATAAGTATCATAGGGCGATAACCAAAATCAAAAAATACTCAGAAAGCACATTAGCAAACCCGTTGGTCTTAAGTCGCTATGGGATATATACATGAAGGGGCATCTGAGGTTTGAAGGAAGTAAACCAGTGAGTGAAAAACTGAAAGCTCAAGAAAAACTTGTGATTCTATAATTTGAATTTGACGGAGCAGATTTCAAAATCGATATTGTTTATTGGCCAAAATGATTAGTTGACTAACAGTGTGACTAATCAAGTTCATAAACTTGACTCAAGCAAAAAAGCACACCGGCTCGTGCAAAATTTGAATCCCCATTCTGGCAATTCTTGAAAGATTTCAATCCATAGGGTGGGAAGCAAAGAAGAAAAAATATAGAGAAGAAGCAAGATTAATTAAGACTGACTCCACACCATGTGTGCAAGGAAAGAATATGACTCCAAGTAAAAAACTAGTTGCCATCATGAACCTGAAAATACATTATCTTTCCAGGACTCATCAACCAGAAAAAAAAAATGGATGAAGCGAGACAAAAAGATCATTCATGTGATAACAGAATAAACCCTCATACGTAAATTAAAAACCTCTACAGGGTGGGATGGACAACATATGCATATAATATAAATTGGCACACTCAATACTATACAAGCTATTGTTGGATCAAGCTATTCTCAATAAGTATATTAATCTAGTAGTGGTCAGAAAAGAGAAACCAACCCCACCAAGATTACCAATTTAAACAGCAAAAAGTGAAAGAATCTTAAACAACTGGCATATTAAGAAAGATAAGATAAATTACAGAAATGGCACATAAAAAGTCCCTTTGTAAAGTTTGTTAAAGGAACATCCATATCAAAGCAAGAGGGCAAAAGATGACCAGAGGAGACTGTCCTCTTTCCAGCCACCAACCCCAAAACCCAAAACCCCATAAAAAAGAGCAACATCTTTCAAACAAAAAGGTACCCCCTTCAAGTAAAACCCTTACAAATCAAACACTTGAAAAAATTAAGGCGGTCATAACCAATCAAAAACTAAAACATAGAGCTTATATATGCTATCCATCTCAAGATTTCTGAACAATAAAGTTGGCAGAAATGAAAAACAAAGCAGATATTCAGGCAGAGGACAAAAGTGAAAAAGAAAGACCAGAAGATGAAAAGTTTGGCACAGGTAAAGAGCAGAGAGAAGTATCATGTATGTAGAGGAAGGAAGAGAGGAAGAGAAGAAGAGAACCTGTTGAATGTGATCAGTAGTGACGTTGCTGGGATAGTAGGCTGCCATCATGGGCTGCATCTGCATCAGGTGCTGCTGCATGCCTCTCTCTTATATACCCACCCCACCACACACACAATACTCACAGACAGAGAGTATCCTCTCTCTCTCTCTCTAAATATCAGCTATTACTATCTCTTTCTATACCTCTGTAAGTTTGACTGTGATAAGTATGTGTCAACAAGAAAGCACTGCAAATGCAAAGGAAAATGGCCCCTCCTGTTTTGGGTTTATCCGTTCCTCTCACAAACCTTCTTATAACTTCAAGTTCAGTACGTTAGGCACCCTCTCTCTCTCTTAAGTAAACAGATTAAGGGAAGACTATACAGAATAAAGACTTTATGTGTATATATATATATATATATATGTATATTGTATCTGTGTTTGTGCATACATATATATCAGTGTGAAATGTGTGAAATTGTAACAGTAGTAATAGGTATGAGTGGCTGAGCTTCACTATGTGAATAGATAGATAGTAAGAAGGGGTGAGCAAAGAAAACCCTTGTTATCTGCTGTCGCTGTCAGTGTGTGATGTGTGTGAGAGAGAAAAGAATCTGCAAAGGACAGAGGCCGGGACCGAGGCAGCTGCTGCAGCAGCATTATTGAGTGAGAAAAAAAGGGTTTTACTTTGGGGTTTGGTCTGCTGCCGTGGCTCTGTCTATTAAAAAGTTGGTCACGTGATGGATGATGATAGAGATTGAAAGAGAGAGAGAGAGAGTCACGTACGAGCATAGAGCATATGAAGACTACTCGCTATTTTTGAATGTCCATAGTTAAATGGGAATTAGAAAAAAAAAAATTAATATTTTTTATATATGACACGGGTTAATTTTGAGTTATCGAGTTGAGAGTTTCTCCTAATGAATGGATCTTCTGCAAGTAGTGTTTTGACAAGCTGTATTTGGAGATGGATGTCAACAAACATATATTTAGTTAGAAGGTTTTGAAATTGTCCTGAAACCAGCAATGCTGGATTCAACAGAATGAGAAAGACTTAAAGTTGTAATGCGCAAAATAAGCACTGCTCCTTATGAATGGAGGGACAGCGGTACTTGTAGGTATTTAGGATGAGACAGTATTTAGGATGAGACATTAGTCTCACATAATTTGGGCCCATGGGTCAATAAACCTAGTTAGGTTAAAATTAAATATTTATTTGATTTAAATAAAGTATATTCATCATACAATCCCAACTCCTAGATAAATTGGTGGAGCGGGAGAGCACTGGGAGTTAAGAGTTTGAGTTGGATATAGGAACTTATTTCTTATATGTATAAGTTTGTGTAAGAAAATTAATCAATAATATAATATGAATCAAATATTTATATAATTCATGTGGATCAGATATACCTATATGTAGCGAATTGTCGATCCACGTATCCCGAATCAAACTCGTCTACCAGCCTCCTTTTGATCGAACTACGAACATATCTTTCTCGTTGGTAGTGAATAACTACTAGAGTTATTCACTCAATTACACACCTCAAATTTTTGGAGTCTATGGTGATGCTCTAAGGAAGACCGAGAGAGAAAAGAAATTGAGAGAATATGGAGAAAGTTTATGGAATAATTACGTTCATTCACACATTCTGTTGGATGAGGATTAAAGATGTTTATTCCTACTTAAGGTAGAATCCTACTCCAACTAGGAAACTCAATCTCACTCAAATTGTGGAGACATCCAACTAAATATGGATGTCAATTGGGTCAAGGGTCCTAAACCCGATCCAATTTCCAACAGCTCACACTCATACATATTTGACTTGATTTTCTCGAATCTCATCATCATACAATTTCTCTATCTCAGGTCAGTCCCTTCATATAGAAAATGAGGTGTGTGACCAAGCTAGAAAGTATGGGTGAGGAGAGTTATATTAAGTTATCACCAAACTAACATAATCCTACAACTCAATAGCTCGTTGTGTACTCCAAATTAAGTGGTCGCACTCAATCAAGCATCTCTAGATCCCTTAATGAAATAAATAGAACATGTTCGACCTACTCAAATATGTATCAATGTTCATGACTAGTCAAACACATTTTGACATAGTCGCCTGGGCTAGGAACCATAAACATAAGTGCGTTACCAACCTAGTTCTTCATAGGCCTCTCATGCCAATCAGCTTGGTCTTGACAGCTTTCCTAGACATGCTCCAACAGACAGAATTATGCATGGCCATTGGAAACATGCTAAAGTAGCGTCATCAAGCTTACACCTCATGATAAAGTCCAGAGTTCCAAAGGGTACAAAAATAATATGGGCTCACACAGTGATGAAGCAGAGACCCATTCAGTCACTTTTCCATAAGAGGTCGTCTTAAAGCACATGTAGTATGAATACATGCTATGATGGAGCTCCCACTCAATTTAGGCATGTTACGCTCTTAACATCATATAACCTAAGTCCAGTCGCTCTTAAAGCGCCTGATCTGCATACCACCATAAGTCACTCTCCGAAATATCTTCTTGAAGTTTGCACGTTTAGTTGAGAATAAGCTTATTATGAAGTTTGGACATACTTCTTCATAATCAATCAACTCTGATCTCATCTTAGCCTCCAAGCTAAGGCGACTCTTAGTTATACATATTAACCTTCCTCGCTGCTCCAAGCGTAAAGGCGATCATTCGCAAACCTTAATTATGCGACACGATCTCTTTAAGTCTCATCATGCTCGCTATCATAGTGCCAAGGTGATTACCCGTGTGAGAAGGCCAATCAAAGCCTACTGACAACTCATAAATCTAGTACCAAACTTATAATGAGAATACAAATATAACTCATTAATCACAATATGTTCTCATTGGCCACAAAAATCAAATTCTACGTAATCTCGTACTACTCACATGCTTTTGGAGCATATCTCCATACAGAGGCAAGGGATAAGCGATCAAACCGCTCGTAGAAATATGACTGAGAACAATTTAATTTTACGCAATACTCTCTTAAGTGAAGAGGTGACTAGTATTAGTATGTTTAGTCCTCCAACAATACTTGGCGCCCAAAGCATACATCAAAGTGGTTTTGTTATCACAAAGACAACAAAAGCCTCACAAATGTGCGCACAATGTGCATCCTTTCAAAATACCAAATCGCCTCCAACAAATCTCTGACCACTCTATTAAAATATCTAAGTATCCACTTGACAACATCACATTATTGTGTCAATGATCACTTTGATATCCGCTCACCAATAATCTAATTATCAAGCACAATACTAGTCGAGTACATACCAGTGCACATCAAACCTTCTACAACACTTGCATAATACTAGCTAGCATTTCTTTTCTTCTTCCATCTCAAGGCATTTTAATCTAACTAAGAACGTAATCTTTGACCATAAAGTGTCAATAGGATTGGTGAGATGCATATAAAAATTCGGTATCACAATACCAAATATACATCTACTTTTCCTATATCTATTCAAATATAAATGACAACCACTACTAAGCGGAGACACCTTCATGTCCCTTCTGGCCATCATATTATTGCCCAAATACAGTGAGAATTAAATTCTCTTATTTATATTGACATATATTCAGTGATCTTATTCAACCATCGTAAGCCTACTATAGTGATAGCTCGATAAAATTGATAGCACTACTTTTTGGATGGTAATTCAAGTTACAAATGGAGCTTCTCGATCAGCAATCTTTGCGCTCTTGCCCCACTTTTTGAATTCATTAGGCGATCTACATAGATCTCATCGTCCACTCCTCATTTATATATGTCAATCTCAATCGTCCAGGACAAATCTAGATAAAAGTGGCAATAACTAATAGCATCTTGGCGTATTGAGGCGATCTCACCACTTAGGGAGAACATCTCAAAAATTTATGCTCCATAATTAGGCGTAAACATTTTGCCCTTGGTTGAGCTATACAAATGTTAATCAACCCATCTACTTTGCACTTGACCTCTAGAAACCACATGTTTCTACTGGCCTTTCACTTAAATAGAAGATCAACCAGCTCTAGACTTTGTTCTTGGTTATTAGGCTCATCTTCTCCTTCATAGCAGCTATTCCCTTAAAGCATCAAGTAAAATCAAAAGTCTAAGTTGACTCATCAACATCCACAAAAGTAGTCATGAAGGATACCCACTTAATCTCATATACGATGGGGAACAACTCATGTGCACTCCTTATTACTTGTGGAATATGAGACTCAATTTTAAGTGAGACACTCCCACTTAATCTCATATACTGACTTAGGGTCGCTCCCACTATCCCAGTGATTGCTAAATGAGTTTTAAAAAATATCATCCTCACTAGAAAATTGAGCGCTACTTCAAGAATCTTACAACTCGTATAGCGCAAGATTTCATTTGACTTCTTATATGCTCGTAATTCCTCTATGAGGAAATCTACACTGTGCGACTTAATTTTTATAATTTCTCCATCAAGGTATTCATCACTTTTGAGAACATAGCTTCTTGAACTTAAATAGGCATAAACCCACTAATTTGGGCTTGCTGCCACATCACAGCTCATTGAAGGTTGGAGAATTCACTTGGAGGCACAATTTTCATTATGTAGGCCTCAATCAAGATTGCATCTTCCTAATTGAGATACAAATCAATTTGCGCCATCATATCAATTGAGTCATTTTGAAGTGTTTGATTCATCACTATTCGCAAACTCCTTTAGTTGCGAAATGTTTAGAATCATCCTTCAAATTGCAATTATATTTTCCCCACACATGTGTCCAAACTATTTATACATGTTATTCTCGCTTCCAATTAGTATGTTGAACCTCAATGTTCATACTCCTTGTGGTTCTCTACCTCCATCAAGAATCGCTCTAAACAATTTGGCGCTTCTGACTAGTGAGAGTTGGAGTGTACTAGCTTATAACGTGAATAGCAAATAAAGAAAACTAGAATACACTATTCAGTGCCTCATACTCGTAAATCTACACTCATTTTAGAGGACTAGCTCTAAAGGATAAATAACCCTCTTTTTTTCTTCCAGCGGGCTTTTTCCCGCTAGAAAATTTTGTGCAGAGGGAGATTGACCTTAGTGAGTTAGCCAATAAAGCCTCCTCCAGCTAATACAGTCATCCTACTAACCTCGCATGCCATGATATAATTAAAACAAAATCATGGAAGAAGTACAGAAAATACTACCTTAAGCCAATCGCAACACAAATATGACTTATACCTAAAAGGTTTATTACATGAAAGATGGACAAATCTACTCGCTCAACCAATGTCTTATAAGTGCATTAATTTAACCGACTATTTCAAATCTAGTGCTTTTTGCACATCTCCAAAGAGTAGCTCACACCAATTGTTGAGCTATAAAATAACTCATGCCCTTTGCTGAGCTTGAGATGGCATTGTAAACTCAGAATGCCTCCTCTTATGCGCCATTTAAACAAGCATAGTTGCACAACACTCGACAATAGTTTACTCAATCTCAAATTTCATGCTATGTTTCATCAACTTCTACTATCCGTCGAAGGAGAGAATTGAGAATATCAGCAAATGAGAGAGCTTTAAGTAGTCAAACTTCATCTCAGTACAATTACGAGCAAAGTGACCAGTCTCATCATTGCCCTTGACATTTATTGGCGGTTAGTTGCCTTTATCACTAAGGTGACACGCCTTGTCACTTCATTAGATCAAATTTATGGTTCTAGTTTTAATTTTTGCTCTTGTCAAGCTATTTTTGTCTTTTCCAACACTAACCCAAGTTGGTTTATATTGGTCAACATGAGCGATAAGAATAATTATTTGTATATTTTTCGACTCTCAACAATCAGCCTCAAGTTAGGCGATTATTATCAAAAATATATTAGTAATATTTATAAGTCAGCTGAAAAAAAACGACTTTAGGATAACTAGAACTTTTTAATTATGAGCAAGCTCATATGACAAAATAGAGGTCAAACTCCTTTATTAATTCCTCGTATTTGCAGCTTGCATAAATTAAAGTGCAAACGTGATTCTTAATCTATTAGTATATTGTCAGCGCCTAAGTTGCAATAATATTTAGCAACTTAAAATCTTGTATTTGCGGCTTAAACATATTAAAGCACAAATATTAATCTTAGTCCACTACCATATTGTCAACGTTTAAGTCGCGACAATATTAGACAACTTGTCCATTTTCATGCATAATTGGCTTAAAACGTAAAATTGGTGAGTTGGTCCAAGACTTCTAAATTAATTGCGCACAAAAAAATATAGGTACTGGTCTAATATTTTATTCTAGATCCAACTAAATTATTTATTATTCTTTTATACTGAGCGAAATCAAAAAATTCGCAACTCAGGCTAGTAATCATCTCCTACTGAATAAAAGACATAATAAAAATTTACTGATCATGAAAAAATATAAATTTATCCACACATATATTATGAATGCAAATATACAATATGAATAATAAAATATTAGCCCCATATGGGTGACATTGACATTTAGTGCATCATGTTTGAGATAATTTTGGCTCATGGTGGTAAAACAAAAAATATCCCCCCAAAATTGATATACATAGCCTCCCAAAAATAGCCTAGTAAATGCATGCCTTAAAAATAATAAAAAAATTACATTGGTTCAAAGCCTACTACATCAATCTAGACAAAAATAAAAAAAATAGAAATTTCGAATTACCACCACCGCCACAAATTATCTCCCATAAAAATATGAGATAATATAAAACAATAAACATTCAATTTACATGAGCACCCAAATATCAGTATCTATTCATTACAATATATAATATTTCATATCGCATCAAATAAATTTAAATTGCATCATAATTATGTAAAAAATATAATTAATAAAGCACGTAACTCATATTGGACATATTAATCATATAAAAAATAATTTTGCATACATCCTATTGCACACAAAAAAAAATTATGCACCCTATGCGCAAAAAAATATTTTTACATGCATAGCACAAAAAATATTATATAGATTTCGCAGCCAACTATATTACAAAAGAGTGTAGTGGTCTAGTGGTAGTTCACTATCTAACAACAATCAACAACTCAGCTTCAAATCCATGTTGGTGCAAACTCTCAAATTTTATTTTCAACAGCACATGGCAACCACATAGGCGCCACGTGCGCGCAAGCTAAGCGCCAATCGTGCGCTACATGGTCGTATGACACATCAGCCGGAGGTGCCATGTCAGCACGCCACCTAAGCGTGTGCACCACGTGACTATATGCCACATCAGCCAGTGCACCATGTCAGCACCAGCACCTTCTCCAGCACCGGCTGTCCGATTCCCGCGACCAATGGATTTTTCGGCGAGAAAAATTAAATATCTATCAAAAACTTTAAAAATTCATATCTCACTCAATTTAAGTCCGTTTTTGATGAATTTTATATCATTTCAAACCTCTTTTTATGCTCTACAAAATAGTATAAAACTTTCATAACAAAAATATCAAAATTTATTTCAATTTTGAGTCTAAATATAAACAAGTATCTAACTTTAAATTAAATTTTCTCTCAAACCGTTTATCCATTTTTCACCAAATTTTAGCCACGTGGCTATATGCCACATCAGCCAGTGTACCATGTCAGCACCAGCTCCTTCTCCGGCACCGGCTGTCCGATTCCGGCGACCAATGGATTTTCCGGCGAGAAAAATTAAATATCTATCAAAAACTTTAAAAATTCATATCTCACTCATTTTAAGTCCGTTTTTGATGAATTTTATATCATTTCAAACCTCTTTTTATGCTCTACAAAATAGCATAAAACTTTCATAACAAAAATATCAAAATTTAGTTCAATTTTGAGTCTAAATATAAACAAGTATCTAAATTTAAATTAAATTTTCTCTCAAACCGTTTATCCGTTTTTCACCAAATTTTAACCACATGATCTATACATTAAGGTCAACGTATGGTAAAAATTTTATGCTTTAAAAAAAAAAATTAAAGCACATACATATTCATAAATTCAATCAAATGAAATGGTGAGAACGAGTCCTATGGGCTCTGATACCACTATAAGAAAATTAATCAATAATATTATATGAATCAAATATTCATATAATTCATATGGATCAGGCATACCTATACGCAGCGGATTGTTGATCCACGTATCCCGAATCAAGCTCGTCTACCAGCTTTCTTTTGATATAATCACGAATATATCTTTCTCGTTGGTGGTGAATAACTACTAGAGTTATTCACTCAATTACACACATCAAATCCTTGGAGTCTATGGTGATGCTCCAAGGAAGATTGAGAGAGAATTTTTTTTGAGAGAATATGGAGAGAGTTTATGGGAGAATTACGTTCATTCACACACTCTGTTGGATGTGGATTAAAGATATTTATTCCTAGTTAAGGTAGAATCCTAGTCCAATTAGGAAACTCAATCCCACTCAAATTGTGGAGACATCCAACTAAATATGGATGTCAATTGGGTCAAGGGTTCTAAACCCGATTCAATTTCTAACAAATTGAACAGTGGCAATTCTTTAGTTTTAGTAGAGGGATTTTCTTCGACTATTATATTCAAAACTATGGGCTCTCAAGGTATGTTTTCTTTTCTTTAGAATCATAACCTCAAACACCTGTTGTTCATTCTTCTTCTCTCCTCTAGGGATAATCATGTTTGAGAGGAAAAGAACGAGGTTGGGTCGTGGTGAGAAAGCCATTGGGGAGGAGTCATCGTGCGAGGAGCACATAAGGGATACTCCCTTGAGGGGAGTGGCCAACGGTGGCGTGGGGGGAGGAAAGCCCGTGAATGTGCCACCAAGCTAAGGCATTGATGCCTCAATCATATCTAGCCGAGGGGGTTGATGTCTCTACTTAGTTGATCTCACTGTGACCGAGGCATGGGAGCCTTGGTAGGCCTCACCATGCCGAAGCGGGCTAGGCTATGTTCGCCGGTTGTCAAGGCATAGTTGCCTCGAATAGCTTCACCTTACCAAGGTGGGGTTGTTGGGTTCACTATAATCGCATGGGTATACGCAACTAAAAATTAAAATTTTTATCAAACATAAATTTAACCCCTTTGATTCGAAAATAATTTTAACGATCGTGCTTATTCAAGTGAATATATAAATAAATATAAAATTAAATTATACCTTTTGTGCACTCCAGTTGTTGTAGGAAATGAAACAATCAATTGTTTATCCTGGACTATCAGAACTCGCAGGGATCCAAGCGTCTCTCATTTATCAGGTCCATAATATGGAAGAGCAACATCAATCAAAAGGATTCGCTAGTATCCTTTTAATTATTTTCTAATCAAGAATCGGAGTAAATTTTCAAACAATAAAGATTGATTTTTTAAGCTCTTGAAACAATAATATGAAAAAAATGACAATAAACTGATTTTCTTTAAAGAATAAGAAAATCAAGATTACAAGAAAATACTTTTCTTTTTCTTTCTTTTTTTGGAGAGAAAAATAGAAGAGTTAAAAATAATAATTTTTGCTAAAATTTGCTGAATTATTTATTGTAATTTTCGTCCATCATCATATATAGGACTGTAAATTTACTTATTCTCCAACCTTTGATGAGTTTGACAATTTTGAACTATTTCAAAGTCTTATCTTGGAAGGATTTCAAATCTTCCAAAAACTCTTCTCTTTTCTCTCTCCTATTGTATGTGGACTAATTTGAAACTACATTAATCATCAAAATTATCTACATACATTGTTGATATTAATTTGAACTCTTCAAATAATATCAAGATATATATATATCATATATATACTATAATTATATTTATATATAAATTAAATCTTAATGGCCTATTTTATCCCATAAAATTGGTCACTATATTTATTTATCTATAAATATGTTAATTAAATAAATCATATTTATTTAATTTATTCTCTTCATATTTTAGTGGGTTTTTTAAATGATCCACATTAATTTTGGATTTGAACTCAAAAATTCCCAAATCAATCCAATTGATTCAATCCCAATTTAATCAATCAAATTGATTAATTTAATTTACTCCAATTGGGCTTCCTAATCAAATTAAATCCAATTACTTAATTGAATAATTTAATTTAATTATTAAATTAAATAGAACCTTTAATTAATTAATTGATCAGTATTAATTAATTAATTTTCAACCATTGGATATTAAAAATGTTACTTTTCATAAAGATGTGTGACCCTCTTAGGTTCACTACTAAACTAGTAGTGAGTTTGCAACATTTGCAAATTAAGAATAATAATTATTTCAATTAATTATCCAATTAATTAATCCGCTTGAAATCTACTCTTTAATTTCAAAAACCTCACTATTCATGAAAACACCTAGCAAGTAATCATGACAAACTAGTCTTAGCTGAAATAGCGAGTAAAAATATTTCAGTTGCGAGTATAATACACGTACGGTTCTTTCGATAACTAATCTCCCGATTAAATCTAAGGCATAGATTATAAGTCAAAATCCTAAATGATTCAATAATTGTGATCCCATTTCAAGTTCTAATTATTCTTGATGAATCATAATTCATCCTGCCTTGGCCTTGTCTTTGAATCACGAACGATAAAAATACAGGAGATTCCCTTATTTAAAAAAACAAGTATCAAATTCTATGTTGGCCACTGAAAAACCTCCATGCATATCAGTACCACACCCAACATACCTCCTTTGTGATTGTCAAGCAATCAGAAGATATATCAAAGTTTTATAGGATGCACATAAGGCTACCATCATGCCTCAAGTCCGAGAACTAATCGTGTACTATCGCAACACATAAATTCTTATTTCGACAAGCAAAGTCTCCAGCTAAGAATTTCTTGCGGGCCATGTTCGGTGTACTTATTCCCTAACAAGCACCCACATATATGTACTTGCGACTCAACGCTAATACCAATGGAATGTGACATCTTCGTCGCACAAGCATGCATTATATGAGTGAATTTTACTGAGGTATTTGATGTCCCATTTCCAAAAGCTCTCAACTCAAAACTTATTTAAGACCAAATTCTTAGAGTCATGTTCCATGATCATCATCACATGCGTGACCAAGCCCCATAGCTAAATTTGGTTTATGAACTTTATCTAATGTGTAGAACTAAAAGATGCAAGACATAAGATAAAGAAAAATGCATTTTTATTAATATGATTCCCAATAAGATTGTTTTTATAAAGAAAAGGAGTATAATACACCAAATCCAATTGGGGCATTGGACATTCTACTCTAACAACTCCCACTTGCCCTAGCTCCAATTGCCTATGTATCTATGACCCATCTTCTCAAGATGTCTGTCGAATATCTTCTATGCTAAGGATTCAGTAAGTGGGTCTGCTATATTTTATGCTGAGGCAACTCGATCTACAATGACGTCGCATCTACCAATGACCTCTCTGATCAAGTGATATCATCTCATTAAGTGCTTGGATCTTTGATGAGATCTTGGCTCTTTTGCTTGCGCAATGGCTCCATTATTATCACAGTAAATTATAATTGGATCAACAACGGATGGAACTACACCCAACCTGTGGATGAAATTTCTAATTCAAACAACTTCTTTTACTGCATCTGATGCAGCAATATATTCAGTTTCGATGGTAGAGTCTGCAGTCGTCTCTTGCTTGGAACTCTTCCAAATGACCGCACCACCATTCAGGGTGAATATATATCCGGACATGGATTTTGAGTCATCTATATCGAAGTGAAAACTAGATTCTGTATATTCCTCCAATTTTAGTTCTCCATTGTCGTATATCAGAAAGATATCCTTAGTCCTTCTCAAGTACTTGAGGATCATCTTAATGGTTTTCCAGTATTCTTCTCTTGGATTGAACTGATTTCTACTCGTAACACTCAGAGCATGTGTTATATCAAGCCTTGTACATAACATTGCATACATTATGTTCCCTATTGCAAAAGCATAAGGTATGTGAGTCATCATTTCTCTATAGATCTTTATCCCTAGGATAAAATATGCATCTCCCAAGTCTTTCATGGAAAATTAATTAGATAACCAAGTTTTCGTTGACTGCACCATCCCTACATCATTCCCAGTGAGTAGGATGTCATCAACGTAGAGCACAACAAATGTAACTACACTCCCTCTAACCTTCTTGTAGACACATGGTTCATCTGGGTTTTTTTATGAAAAATAAATATTTTGATCATTTCATCAAATCGAATGTTCCAACTCCTCGAAACTTGTTTGAGTCCATAAATGGATCTCTGGAGCTTGCAAAACTTTTGCTCACTCTCATTGGATATGAAGCCTTCTGGCTACTTTATATATATCTCTTCCTTAATGTTTCTATTAAGAAAAGCGGTCTTCACATCCATTTTCCATATCTCATAGTCATAATATGTAGATATGGCCAGTAGTATTCGTATGGATTTAAGCATCGCTACTGGTGAAAAAGTTTCCTCATAATCAATTCCTTACTTTTGAGTATAACCTTTTGTTACCAGTCATGCCTTATAGATTACTACATCTCCATCTACTCCATGCTTCCGCTTGTAGACCCATTTGCAGCTAATGGGAACAATTCCCGGTGGTGGGTCCACCAAACTCCATACCTTGTTAGAGTACATGGAGTCCATTTTGGACTGCATAGCTTCTTGCCACTTCTCCGAGTCGATGTCAGACATCGCCTCTCCATAACTTCTTAGATCATTATCCAAGGGGAGTCCCTCTTCTGTATTATCTAACAACAAACTGTACCTCTTAGGTACCCTTGAGACCCTTTCGGATCTTCGAAGAGGTTGTGCCTCAGAGGGTCCAGCATCAGCTGGTGTACCATTTACTGCGTCAGTTGGGATGTTCTGTGGTTCTTGAACCTCTTCAAGTTATATGACATTGCCACTTCCATCTGAAAGAAATTCTTCTTCAAGGAAGGTAGCATTCCTCGAAACAAACATTTTTGGATACTCCACAAACTTGTAAAAGTTAGATTTTATATCCAACTTATCTCCAACTTGCTGCTTCACATAAGCAGCACACCCCCATACCCTAAGGTATTTATAGGAAGGTGTCTTTCCACATCACATCTCATATGGTGTTTTGGGCATGCTTTAGATGGCACCCTATTTAAAAGGTATGCCACCGTTTCCAAGGCATAGCCCCAGAATGAAAGAGGTAATGAAGTGAAGCTCATCATAGATTAACCATGTCCAACAAGATTCGATTCCTGCGTTCTGTAACTCTGTTGAGTTGGGGAGTAGAAAGAGGAGTCCACTTTGAGAGAATCTCACTCTCTTTTAGATAATCTAAAAATTTTGTGCTTAAGTATTCACCTCCTCGATCGGATGGAAGAGTTTTTATACTTAATCCAGTTTGTTTCTCTACTTCGGTTCTGAATTTTTTGAAATTTTCAAATACTTCAAACTTGTACCTCAAAAGGTACACATAACCATACCTAGAGAAGTCATCGATAAAGGTTAAGAAGTAGTTATAGTTCTCAAGGGCACTAACATTTAGTGGCTCACATACATCTGTATGGATCAAATCCAATAGATGTTTCGCTCGCTCCACTTGTCCAACAAATAGAGATTTGGTCATCTTTTCTTTGAGATAGGATTCACATGTTGGCAGTTCTTGTTTTTTCTTTAGATCAAGCAATTATGCTAATTTATTAATCATTTTCTCAAAAATATGTCATAATCTTGTGTGGACAGGCTCATGGAACTATGATTATCTAATTTTCTCTTATTTTGTTGAATTATGAAAATGGGTTTATGGGGAGTAACAATATATAAGCAATTCATCAAATAACCAGAATACATAAAATCAGAACGTTTGAAAATGGAACAACTTTTATTCTCAATGGTAAATCTAAAACCTTCTCTATCCAAAACTGGAATAAAGATGATGTTCTTAATAATATCTAGAACAAAAAGACAATTGTTTAAAACTATTATAGAACCATTTTCAAAAGCTAGATTAACGGTCCCTATAACTAATGTAACAACTCTTGCTCCATTCCGTATCTTAAGGACCGTCTCTCCTCTATTCAGTTTCCTACTTCTTGTCATCATTGCAGATATATGAGCCACAACCGGTATCTAATACCTAAAAAGTATTGTTAACCATCAAGTTAACTTCAACAAAATATATACCTGAACTCTTAAAGCTTGCAAGATACTCCTTGTAATTCCTCTTCCAGTGCCCTGGTTTACCGCAGTAATGACACTTATCATAGGCTTGATAAGAAACCTTTTTGACACCACCCTTAGCTTTTAGCTTGTTAGGTTTAGAGAAACCCTTTTCTTTCTTCTTTCCTTTCTTGGGTTTTTTAGCCTTTGATCCAGAAGAAGATCCAACAAGTAGAACCGACTTGTTATTTTTCATAGTGGACTCAGTCGTCTTTAACATATTCACAAGCTTAGCGAGACTAGTCTCCATGTTGTGCATGTTAAAGTTGACAACAAAGGTGTCAAATGATGGAGGCAGAGACTGCAACAGAAGGTTCGTATAGAGTTCGTTCTCCATAACGACTCCAAGGGACGCTAACCTTTCAATAAGGGTTATCATCTTCAATCCATGATCATGGACTGAAGAGCCCTCAGTCATACGATATCTGAAAAGCTCTTTTGAGATCTGATATCTTGTCTGCCAAGTTCTTTTACCATACAACTCTTGTAGGTGAATGAAGATCCTATAAGCAGTATTTTGATCCTCGCTCTGCCTCTGCAATTCATTTGACATCGATGCTAGCATGTAGCATCGAGCCTGCAGATTGTCATCGACATGACCTAAATAATCTGCATAAACTTCTGAAGTAATATCCTCCGGTGGAATTGAAGGAGGCGCAGTATGCCCTCTTCTCCAACTGAAGAACTATCTTTAGGTTTCTTAACCAATCGACAAAGTTAGGTCCAGTTAATTTATTTTGTTCAAGGATTGTTGCAAGTGGATTCTTTGTCATTTTAGTAGAATAATCTACAAAACATGCACGAAGCAGAAAATGAGTAAACTATGGGAAAAATATATTCATTTAATATAAGGTCTTTAATATTAAATGTCTCCCACTATTTTCTTCAAATTCCATCACCCCTAATGGAATTTTTGGAAATCAAATTTCCTAGTGAGCTTGAGGTCCAATGGAAATATTTCACACTTTAATTTTATGAGTCCATGAAATATTTTTATCGGTAGTAAACTCTTTGACGATTGTATCACTGTACAACTCTCATGTTTGTTTTGCATCACCTCTTCTCATATATCCCAATTTTATGAGCCCATATGGTACTAAGTGTCAAACAATACTCATCAAACATTCGTGTAGATAGAGCATTAAGATGACCCACGACTCATGGCCAACATAATGACGATTCCATCCCACAAGCATCTCAATGCTTGGTAGAGATCACAGCTTTCCAACACAAGACCATCCTATAACTCATAGTCAATGATCAAGTGCGGTAGCGGTCGTCATGTCTCTATCTTTGACGATAGGCATGGAACGATAGGTCTTACCTAACTTGTCCATTTTTGTTTGAAATTGAATTTTCAAAAAATTCTTTTACTTAATTTTAGTAAATTAAGTGGGGTTTAATTTTGCCAAAAACCTCATCATAATTTAAATTAGGTTGATTATTTAATAGATAACATCATAATATCATTTCGCAAGCATAAAAGTATTAAATAAAATCCTAAGCATGCATCTAATACATACTTAAATAAATGGATGATCATGAACTAGTCATATGCGGTCCATTTGAGCCAAAAATGAACCTAAGGTCAGTTTGTGGGTAATAAAATGTAATAAAACCTATTCTATTACATAATTGTATCTCATACAAACATGGGCCTTCTTTGGAACCTCTTTTTTTATTCTCCTTCGTCTTCCAAAGAAAAAGAAAAACTTCATCGTCTACTCTACTCTCTTTACAGAAAATAAAATAACTTACATAAATAAAATAAGAGGCTCGCAGGCCACATTTTAAAATTCAAAAATATTAAATAAAATCAATCACATTGATCCAATGGCTCATAATCATCCCATACATGCTCATAATTAACATCATATGTAATTATCAAAATATATAAATTTACCAAATTGTTAAACGCAATTTTTTAACTTGGTATAATTTTTAATTGCTTAAAAAATAATTTATCTTTGAAAAATAATTTTTCAGAAATAATTAAAATTAATATTTAATTTTAATATTAAAAAAAATAAAAAAATAAACGGACCCGAAATGACACGACGAGCAGTGCCACTACTGCCCATTGGGCGTGCGCCGGGTGCCTACACGCGATGTCGGGTGCCTGGGCGCGCGCCGACACCTACTGCCAGGTGCTTGCGCGCGCAACCGTCAGGTGTCTGAACTCGACGACCCGTTTCATCACCTTTTTTTATTATTTTCATATTTAAATAATTTAAATAAGCAATTAAAATTATTCCAATTAAATTTTTTTGAAAATATGCAAAATCAAATTTTACATAATTAACATAAATTTAAATAATTTAAAAATATGCATTCATAAATTCGAAATTCACTAAATAAGCGAACACATGGCTCTGATACCACTGTTGGGTTCACTATAATCGCATGGGTATACGCAGCGGAAAATTAAAATTTTTATCAAACATAAATTTAACCCATTTGATTCGAAAATAATTTTAACGATTGCGCTTATTCTAGTGAATAAATAAATAAATATAAAATCAGATTATACCTTTCGTGCACTCCAGTTGTTGTTGGGAATGAAGTAATCAAGTACTTATCTTGGACTATCAGAACTCATAAGGATCCAAGTGTCTCCCCTCTATCAGATCCATAATACGGAAGAACAACACCAATCAAAATGATTCGCTAATATCCTTTTAATTATTCTTTAATTTAGAACCGGAGTAAATTTTTAAAAATAATAAAGATTGATTCTTTAAATTCTTGAAACAATAATATGAAAAAAATAACAAGAAACTGATTTTCTTTAAAGAACAAGAAAATCAAGATTATAAGAAAACGCTTTTCTTTTTCTTTCTTTTCTTGGAGAGAAAAATAGAAGACTTAAACAAAATAATTTTTGCTAAAATTTGATAAATTATTTATTGTAATATTTGTCCATCATTATATATAGGACTGAAAATTTACTTATTCTCCAACTCTTGTAGAGTTTGATAATTTTAAATTATTTCAAAGTCTTATCTTGGAAGGATTCCAAATCTTTCTAGAATTTTTCTCTTTTCTCTCTCCTATTGTATGTGGACTAATTTGAGACTACATTAATCATCAAAATTGTCTACATATATTGTTGATATTAATTTGAACTCTTCAAATAATATCAAGATAGATATATATCATTTATATACTATAATTATATTTATATAAATTAAATATTAATGGCCTATTTTATCCCATAAAATTGGTCACTATATTTATTTATCTATAAATATGTTAATTAAATAAATTATATTTATTTAATTTATTTTCTTCATATTTTAGTGGGCTTCTTAAGTGATCCACATTAATTTTATGCTTGAACTCAAAAATCCCCAAATCAATTCAATTGATTTAATCTCAATTTAAGCAATGCAATTGATTAATTTAATTTACTCTAATTGGGTTTCCTAATCAAATTAAGTTCAATTAAATAATTCAATTACTTAATTGAATAATTTAATTTAACTATTAAATTAAATAGAATCCTTAATTAATTAATACATCAGTATTAATTAATTAATTCCCAACCATTGGATAAATTCTAAAATTAGAAATGTTACTTTCCATAAAGATGTGTGACCTTCTTAGGTTCACTAATAAGCTAGTAGTGGGTTTGCAACATTTGCAACTTATGAATAATAATTATTCTAATTAATTAATTCAATTAATTAATTCGCTTGAAATCAACTCCTTAATTCTAAGAATATCACTATCCATGAAAATATCTAGCAAGTAATCATGGCAAACTAGTTTTAGGTGAAATAACGAGTAAACATATTTCAGTTGCGAGTATCATACACGTATGGTTCTTTCGATAACTAATCTCCCGATTAAATTTAGGGTATGGACTATAAGTCGAAACCCTAAATGATTCAATAACTATGATCCCATTTCAAGTTCCAATGATTCTTGATAAATAACTGTGTTTTCATAGTTCGTGATTCAAGGTCTTTGAATCACGAACTATGAAAACACAAGAGATTCTCTTATTTAAAAAAATAAGTGTCGAATTCTATGTTAGCCACTGACAAACCTCCATGCACATTAGTGAAACACCCAACATACCCCTTTGTGATTGTCAAGTAATCAGAAGATATATCAAAGTGTTGCAGGATGCACACAAGGTAACCATCATATCTCAAGTCCGAGGACTAATCGTGTACTATTGAAACACAAAAATTCTTATTTCGACAGGCAAAGCCTCCAGCTAAGAATTTCTTGGGGGCCATATTTGGTGTACTTGTTCTCTAACAAGCACACACATACATGCACTTATGTCTCTACATTAATGCCAATGGAATATGATATCATCGTCTCATAAACATGCATCATATGAGCGAGTCTTACTGAGTTATTTGATGTTTCATCTCAAAAAGCTATCGACTCGGAACTTATTTAAGACCAAAGCCTTAGAGGCATGTTCCATGATCGTCATCACATGCGCGACCATGCCTCATAGCTAAATTTGGTCTAAGAATTTTATCTAATGTGCATAAATAAAAGATGCATGACATAAGATAAAGAAAAATATTTTTTTATTAATATGATTCTCAATAAAATTGTCTTTACAAAGAAAAAGAGTATAATACATACAATTCAATTGGGGCGTTGGACATCCTACTCTAACAGGGGTGGTGAGTTTCCTCAAGTCATGGTGTTTCGAGTACATGAAGAGGTTCTTTGTGCGATATGGGTGTGTCAAGTTGAGCAATATTGAGTTCTGTCCAACTTGCTTCTTTTTTTTCTCACCGCCTTCAATAGATAACTTAAGCGAGAGGCATATTCCTGCTGATTATTTTGAGAGGGCTTCTCTTGGGTCAAGAAAGGCACTTTTGGATTTGCCAGATTGCCCATCTGATTTGTGGTGTGAGGATATCGAGTCTCTAGGTAATAGTGTAAACTCCTCATGGGACTTAGTAGTAGTGGTATCAGTCAGATTGATGAAGTTCCTGATAAGGTGTTCAAGTCAGAGGATGATCCCTCCACCAAGGGTTCAATGTTCGTTCATTGTAGGGTGATGAGTGTTGACATTTTAGATAACAATGTGTCTTAGAGAAAGCTTGTCTTGCTTCGGAAGAAGCTGGAGTTACGTCTTTATTATAGGTTGCTCCTTCCTTCTCCCGATCAAAGATTAGAGATCCCCTTGAGAGATATGTCATGGTCTGTATGACAATTTTATTAGCAGGTTTTCTATTCCTCCCTAGCCCTTTTTTTTAATAGAGGTCATTCAAGCCTTTTGCCTTTGTGTAAGTTAGCTCACTCCGAATTCTTTCATGTACTTTGAGGGGTTGTGTTATCGCCTGAAGAAGTTAAACCTCCAGATGAGTTTGGAGAGCTTCATTTCCCTTTTCATGGTAGAGAATATCTGGGGAGTCATATTATCATTTCTCCTAGGCAGGGTGTAAGTTCCTATAGTCTCTTCTCGTGGTCCTTGGAAATAGAAATTGTTTTATGTCAAAGATGAGGGTTGGGGATTTCCCCTAGAGTAAAGTAGTAACCATTCATTACTTTCTCTTCCTCAAAGCGTGCGCTGCGAGTTTAAGAGGCATTACGCTGTTGTTGGGTTACGTCTCAAGGTTTGTCGCTTCCCTCCTCTAGACATTTTGCCTTCCTCTATCTAGATTCCTTATCTTGATGGGGAAGCAATTTATCTTGTTGGACTCAACCTTTCCTTTCTCAGGCTCGCAAAGGGCAGGGGTCGCTATGGAAGGAGGTTTGGTCCTTCTCATAGTGCTGACGTAGCACTCTATGGCTGACCGTATATCGCTCAGGACCTCTCCTACATAGACAAATGTTGGGAACTTAACTTTTATATGAATAGTGGAGGCAACTGCTCGAAACTAGTTAAGGTTGGGTCTTCCCAAAATCATATTGTAAGGCAAGTATGTCTTTACCACCAGAGATTTTATTTCTTTAGTAACTTGTAGAGGTTCTGACCCCAATGAGGGGAAAGTAATCTCTCCCTGAGCATCAATCCTTCCTTCTACCTAGCCTATCAACCCTTCCTTCTACAACATGGGCCGCATGGGCCTCTCCCATAATTTGGGCCTCTTAGGTCAATAAGCCTAATTAGAGTATAATTAAATATTCATTCGGCTTAAATAAAAGTATGACCATTAATATATAATAAATGATATAGGACTATGTCACGGTTGAATCCAGTCCTAAAAAATTGATCACAAACGAGTAAGAAAATCTTATAATATAAGTTGGTCCATTTAATATGGATGGAGAGCATTACCTTCTCCCTACGCATCACCTCCTAAAAATTTATTACTAAGGAGGAAAGAAATTTCACCATATAAGTTGCTCCAAAAATTAATCTCCAACCAATACGAGATGAGGGGTGTTATAAATCAAGTTTTATAGTATTATATCTATTGAAAATTAAGGCATTGTTTTGTTTCGTTTCGTTTTTTTATTTCCTCATGTGTTGCAAATATTTTGTACGAATTTTTGTATAAAAATATGAATATGTTTTGATCAGTGATGTTGAGCTATTTAAGATGAAAGTGTATTTGATTTTTATCTATTTTCATGTTAAATAAATATACAAAAATATGAAACTGTATTTTGTTTTAATGTTACAAAAGAATGAAGCGTAATTGATATATATATTTTAATAAAATATATATATGTCTTGTCGATCAAATTATGGTAGGATAAGAAATTGTTCTTTAATTTGTTGTATATGTCATCACCTTATTTATGTTGCATCGACAGTGACAGTGTGGAATAAAAGGGGACATTATTAATTAGTTTATTAATTAACGGTTACTTGAAAAAATATCAAAAAACAACGAGAAATTATATGCATCTCTTCAAAATCTTTTTCCCAAGTTAAAATTTTATTATTCCCAAATTACGTTTCTATCTATTTGAACAAAAAAGCTGTAGTCCCAATCGATATTTTCAAATACTCTCTTTTGTCTCAATATTTCATATTAGTTTTCACTCTCACACCAGAAGTTATTACAATTTTTTCTTAAATTTATTTTAGAAAAAAGTACTATCAGTTTCTATTTATTTAACAAACACACATACATTTCCAAGTTATTCATGTTTTACAACAATTTTTACAAAGATACCTGATTTTTCAACTTCTTCTTCTCTCTCATATTTTTTTTAGCATTTTTTTACACATGTTTACAAACTTGGCTAATGGACTAGTACTTGTTGAGTGGTTGCTACATGCCCTCAAGTACGCCCGACTCCAACTTTCCATTTTTATTTTTTATTTTTTGTTTATTCTGAAATAAATTTCAATCAGTTAAAAATAAATACTCTGTTTTTACTTTTAAATATATTATTTCTATTTGTTTTTTGAAATGTCCAAAAAACAAAAAACAAAAATTCTCAGAAGTACTAAATTATTTAAATAATTATGTGATACTACTCTTTTTTAACTACCATTTTATGTAAAGCTCCATCTTGTATCATATAGAAGCCATAATATTAGCTTGGAGGGAGTAGCTTGGTTTCGTTAAATGTTGAAAAAAAGGTGAATTTAATGTTCATAAAAAAGGAAAATAAAAAATAGAAAAAAGCTTGGCATTCATCCTATTTTTTTATGTATGTATTTTAACTCGATATAAATTTGTTTAAATCCAACATTAAGAAAATCAAAATTTTGTACATATTGAGAGTTTAATAATATCATATGGTTAATTTAGAAGAGAAGATAATCTCTAAAAGAAATAAGCCTTATTTAAAAAAAAAAAAAAAATTTGACAAGATATCAATTATAGAGAGAGAAAAAGAGAAAAGTAAATATAGTGGTTTATTAGACACAAGTACAACTAAGCTGCCAAGCAAAAGACAATAGACATTGGTTTTTGGGCCGCCCCACCTCGGTCCAAACACCACCCCCATTGGTCATTTACTTCCTCATGACGTCATTTTACCTTTACACCTTCGAGGAACTCTTTTTCAATGTTCTTGTCACGCGCTCCCACGCCGCGTTTGACCTGGACCGATCGAAGGCGTTTCCAGATCAATTAGAATTGAGCCACACGCGCTGAAGTTTTACCTGGGACTTATCACTTATCGTCTGCATTCTTTGTCTCGGGGTCCAAAGCGATGGGTTTGGGGAGGGGCATTTGTTCAGTAGGGTAGGGTGCACGGCTTAGTTGTGAAATTCCTTGGGATGCACTGCTGCCGCAAGCGAGAGCGAGGGGCAATTTTGTGTGTGTGGGTGTGTGTGTTTTTGTGGTAAAAGAATCATGAATTATTGTTTCATTTATATGGTGTGTTTGGAGTTATTAAAAGATCAGAAAATCTTTGAAAACGTTTCTAAAATATCATAAAGTAATAATAAAATTAAAGAAACATACAGAATATTCAATATAAAAAAGATTAGATTGATTGCATATCCATCATAACATAATATTATTATTTTCAACCAATTAATTTCTATGCATTAATCTAATTGTGGACGGATTCTAACAAACATAGTAACCTTGAATATTATAATTATAAGACAGAGAAATTAATTAGCTGAAAATAATAATATAATGTTATGATGGATATGGGATCAATCTAATCTTTTTGATATCGCATATTCTATTATCTAATTGTGAAGGGATTCTAACTCACATGGTAACCTTGAATATTATAATTATAACAGGTAGGATCCCACTGCAACAAGATAATAATGTAACTAAATACTATAGATACCTTAATTCAATTGATACATTTACAGTACTATTAGACTTTAGAGAAATATTATTAGTTATTATTAAATAAGATATTTATGATATGTGACGCCAAGAATTTATATGTACATTATCAAAAATAGAAGACGAATTTCACTAAAAAAAACAAGACAGAGAGAGAATTTTGAAAATACCATCTATTTTCATTTCCATTGAATCTAAAATAAAAACTTTTTTCATAATTTCGCGGAAATGTACAGAAGCTTTGGTCCATGGAAAATGTACATTTTTTTTGAATTAATGGTCATTAATGGACTACACGTATTATACTCGATCAATTATAGAATGATTATGAAATTTTAGGTTTGTTATGCGGATTACCTTTATATGCTGAGATGTGTGAACTACAGCTCACCACGTATCCATTGATTCACTGCTTCCTAAGTTGAATTTTCTATTTGCAGCATGTATAGATGATTATATGAGCTTGGGATTGTCGTAGTGAAACCCTTTCGATGCTTAAGTCGGTAAATATTCAAGAAAATAAGTATTAATTTAAAGTAGGAAATTAGAATGCATATTTTGTAAATATGGGAAAGTGACTTATTATTTCTTCATTTTAAGGCATGGACCTTTGATATAATGTGAGCTTTTTGGGCCTAAGTTGCCTTATCTGACAAGTGTTTGATATCTCTAGGCCATAATTAATTATTTATTGGGCTAAAGTAGAGTAAATAAAATTCTTATACTCATCATACAACCCCCAACTCTTGGGCAGAGGTAAATGGCTGAGAGGTAGAGTCCTTAGTGAAGCGAGGGTGTGCTCTTTGTATATTTAGGAGGGAGAGGAGCCCTTTGCCTCACATCGACAGGGGAATTTCTTAAACTTTATATTTTGAGCCATGAGTTCCAAAGGTACGTATGCTCTCTCAAAGCTTCAGTTTTAAAGTTCTTTCTTTTTTCATCTCTTCTCTGTCCAAAAGTCATATTTGGGAGAATATGCCCAAATTTACATTTAGGTAAAACTGACGTAGACTAGGGTGTGTCAGGTAGGGAACGCGTCAAGTTCAATCGCGATAAGGATGAGGGAGCATTACGCGGTCAAGGCAGGGGTGCCTCAGTCGTGCTCAGCCGAGGGGCCTTCCTTTACAATTTAAGGCGTGAGTCCTCGCACAGCCGAGATAGCTATGCCTCGACTAGACTTTCCTTCTCCAGCTGAGGCGAGAGCGTCTAAGTCGCGCCCCAAACCAAGGTGTTAGTACCTCGACCGGCTCTTTATGGCATAACCAAAACTTCCACTTGTCTATTGTTTCTTCTTCGTACAAGTTCTCTAAGCCTCGTTTGAAGTCCTTTTCAGGCTTCGGGAGTGGTGCTTCTAAGAGCACAAGTTTTACTGGTCCTACCGTCTTCAGCGCAGTTCAGCCCGCTCATTTTTGCTTTCTGCCTTATTTAGTAAATGACTTCGGCAAAAGATCAATTTTTGTAGAGTATCTTGAGAGAGTATCTCCTGAGTTGAGGGATGCACTTTTGGGATTGCCTGAGTGTTCGTCTGATTAACTAGAGTATGAGGAGTTCGAGGGCCAAGAGGGTATTGTAGGTTTGTTTGAGGATCGTGATAGTGACAATGGTCCTGACTATGATGGTCAAGATGAGTCTAGTCCTGATGACACATTTGAGTCAAGTGAGGATCTTTCTACTCGTGGTTTAGTAGTCGGGCATTGTAGGGTGATGAGGCCTGACTTTCTAGATAGTATGGTGTCTAGGGGCGATCTGATCTCATTTCTGAGGAGATTAGATTTATCATTATGTTTTCAGTTCCTAGCTCCTTCTTCTAGGCAAAGACTAAATGAGCTCCTAAGAGATTCTTTACTATTTATATGTCTAGTTTTACTTGTGAATTCTCACTTCCTCTTCCTCCTCTCTTAGTAGAGATATGTGTGCCTATGACTTTTGTGTGGGTCAGTTTACTCATAACTCTTACACTTGCTTTGTGGGGTTTCGACATCATCTAGGGGAGCTAGGCCTTCTTATGACCTTGAGGAGTTTTCTTTTCTCTTTTCATTGTGAGAATAGTGGCATGGAAATCTTTCTATCATTTTTTTCCCGACCTGGGTGTAGGTACTTAAAGGAAGTTGCTTCTTCTCGAGGTCCTTGGAAGGAGAAATTCTTTAATGTTAGAGACAATAGTTTGGGGTTTTCCTATGAGTGGAGTAGCTCTTCTTCTATTCTCCGCAGCTCATGTGATGAGTTTAGGGAGCACTACATGACTGCAAGATAGTTTGATTAGCTTTTTGATGTCAGATGTTTGTTTCTTGTAGGTATCCGAGTCTTTATAATACTTTGCATATCTTAGTTATTTATATTTATCTCTGATGCATTGTTTTCTTTTCTCTAGGTAGAGAGTTAAATGTTGTAGCCATCAGATCCCACAAGAAGAAAACCCACGAGGCCGAGGGTGGCTCGAGCAGACCTCCATCTAGGAGGAGCAGGAACGAGCAGCGCTCTTTGACCAGATGGACTAGGGACGAGCCCAAGTCATCCCCTCATCCAGCTGAGCAGGTCAACAATAGCCAATCATCGAGATCCCCTCTTGCTCCTATTGCAGGCCAGAGAAGAGGCAGATAACTCACTGCTAAGGGAGAGTTTTGGATCCAATCTCTCCTGGCATCAGTCATCGTGAGGGAATTCAGTTGATGTGGGACACCTATGACATGTCATTGGGCTGGAGTAGGACCAGGAGCGTCATCTGCGAGGATGATCTCTTTGGGCTCAGTCAATTGCCTTCCTCTAGCTTGCATGCTCTATTGGTGGGAGACTTGGTTAGGGTAAGCAATTCTACTTAGCTTTGATCTTTACTCAATACATGCTTCCTTCTTTTTATTGATATTTTATGTTTTTATGTTTTTTCCCTTTTCGCTAGGCTTTGACTATATCTATAGACATTGGTCGCTATGTTGTTAACTTGGAGGAGGCGATAGGGCGTTCTGAGTCTATAGTGAAGAAAAGTGCAAATGAGGTCACCTACCACAAGACGAAGATGGCCGAGATGGCCAAGAGTTTTGAGGAGCTAAAGTCCAAGTATGATCACGAGGTGAAGATAGGGAGAGAATCCTAAAGTTATGTTGAGCTTGCTGTCCAGTAGGGAGGCTGCTAGTGTTGAGGCCTTCTAATGCCTTTGAGGACTTTGATGAGGCAATACTGGAGCAGTCTACCATGATACATAATCGAACTATATGTGATTGTCGACGCGTCATGAGAGAGTCCAATCGCTTCCTTGAGGAGGATGTTATGATGCTAGACCCTGAGGTATTAGATAATGAGGGAGTTGAGATCATAGCTCTAATAGGACATCCTAGAGGCTCCAACTGCGACTGAGGACCCTCAAGGAAAGAAGGCAAGAGAAAAAACCCTAAGGATGATACCTCTTAAGGCCACTAGCTTTTCTTTATTCTCCTACGTGTTTAGGGGTTTGGCCTTAAATTTTCTAAAAATTTGTTAGATGATTTTTACTTCCTACACATGAGATGTTTTTATTTGCCTGAGTATAGCATGCACATTTTGCTTCTACTGCCATTATTTTCTGCTATATGAAATGAGTAATTAAGATTTTCTATCCCTTGTGTTTTATCTCACTTCTTCACCTGTGTTATATTTTTGTGAGACTATGTCGCCTCTGAGGGCGTTGATGCTAATTTGAGATAATGTTACATCTCCGCAAGTTGATTTGCCTAGAGCCAATGCTTATAAAACTGTATGCACAGGATGATGTAGAGCCATCGTTTATGGGTCTGTATGCCCAGGATGGGGCGGGGCCAATGCTTATGGGGACTGTTAGGTGCCGGGGATGTGCACAGAGCCATCACTTATGGATTGTCAGGTGCTCGGGATGTGCGCGGAGCCATCGCTTATGAGTCTATGCATATTATTACCTGTCAGCTAGTTCATCAATTTCTTGGGCTCTAAACATACCAGTTTGTCATATGCACAATTTAAACATTTAATATGTTGAAGTAGTAATGTAGGGAGTAATAAACTTAGCTAAATAGTTTCATAATCAATACCAAATGAAAATCTCACATAAATAAGGAGTCCCAAGAAAAGTAAATATAAACAATGAGAGTAAATTGTTCGGACAATACATAGGTTGGAAATTGTTGAAACAACTCAAAGACTGGAAAGTAGTAAAAGATTTGAGTAAAATTTCACGACAGTCAAGTGGTGGAATGGAGCATGTGTCTTTAGGGCTTGCCATTACTCTCTCTGGACCCTTTGCTTTCTTCACATGGTAATGTAACACTCATTAGCAGCGTGGATGTCTCCTTCCACTTCCCCCACTCCAGCAACCGTTGGAAATTCGACCTTCATATGGATAGTGAAGCGATTGCTCTGAATTGGTTTATGCTGGGTCTTCCTAATATCATGTTGTATGGTGAAGGGGTTTTTACCTCCAGGAATCTCACAAGCCCATGCATCCCCAGCATCAATGAAAGCGTCACCTCTCCCAATGCATTCACCACTTCTCCAGTGAAGCCAATGAGAGGAACATTCACTAGGACCACTTGGGATTGATCCACTTAGAGCTTCTGGAAAGCATCATAAAAAATGATATCCACCGCTCTTTTGCTATCTACCAAGACTCTTCACCAGGAAGTTTGCCAACATTACAGAGATAACAATGGCATCAACTTATTGTGCAACAGCAGGGTTGAGGTCCTGTACCCCAAATGTTATTGCCATGTTCTTCTCATGAATTAGGTTGAGCGCTATTAGCTTTGGAGAGACTTGAGAGATTTTTTCCGCTAAATTCTTGTTGTAAGCTTTGAGAGCACTTCTTGCATCCCTACCATCAGGCCCTCCAAATATGATATTTATTATGCTAAGTTTGGAAAGGTCCTGTCGTTCATCCTGTCTCTGATTCCTGCTTGGCTGCCCAAAGTACAGCTCTCCAGTAAGAGATAGGTATTGAGTTGGGTAATCTACTTTGTGGACATTGGTTAACAAAACTCCTTCAAATATCCTCGTTCAATTAGTATTCCAATCTCCTTATTCAGGTGGAAACACTCCTCGGTGGTATGACCCTTGTTGCAGTGAAAACGATAGTACTTGTTGGAGTGCTCCCACCGAGGATTTTCTTTCAACTTTCTGGGAGGTTCGATTATGCCTACTCAATTAGTAGTTAGCAACACTTTCTTGAGCGAAGCGTTTATGGGAGTATATCAACGATAGTTAGGTATAGGCTGACGTCATTCCACTCTTTTAGAGCTGGACTTCTTCTCTTTCTTATGTTTCCTCTTAGTTTCCACTTCTGGGTACGTTGCTTCCTCAATACGTATGTGCTTCTCCACACAGGCCAAAAGTTTCTCCCACGACATGGGTGGCTTCCCAGTAATTGACTCCTTAAGTCTTTCCTGATGGAGGTTCTGCTGTGGTATGCTCGCTAGGAGCTTATTACGGACATGCGACACCTTGTTGACCTTCTCAATGAAGTGTTGCATGTACTCCTGCAAAGTTTCGCCCTCTTTCTACTTTATCGTGAAGATGTGAGCAATAGTTTTTGGGTATTTTTAGTTTATGGAGAATTGGTGCAGAAAGATTTCAGTGAGTTGCTCCATTCCAGAAATAGATCCTGCTGGCAGCTGGTTGAACCACGTCAATGCCCTCTTAGTGACTATTGAGCGAAAGACCTTGTAATATGCTTCATCACTCATGTCATAAAAGTTTGCCTTGGAGTAGAATTTATCCAAGTGCTCCTACGAGTCTCCTGCTTCGTCGTACTCTAGAAGGATTGAAGTCTTTACTCCTGGTGGTAAGGGTTGAACTAAGATGTTTGCAGCAAAAGAACTCCTTCTATGCTGCATCATCGAAAATGACTGAGCGTTGCTCTCAGGAAAGATGGAATGATGGGCAGTGCGTGATTCTTCTACCCTGATAGGCCTAAGTGTCGGCTGCTTGCTTTAAGGAATATCCCTGCTGATAATCTCTTCAAGAATTTCCTCCATCCTTCTTCATGTTCCCTCTCCATGCGACTCTTCTGGCTTTAATAGGCACGAGCCTTCTCCTTATTGCGAGGGTTGCGGACGAGGATCAACGGGGTGTTCAACGAGATACTAGGCTACCGCCTTAGCTGCTGCTCTCGCGGTCGTGTCCTCCAATAGAGCCTATAGCAATTCCTATGTGAATCGAATCTCCATCTCCAGGTGCGATCCTCCTACTAAGGGTGTTGCTCTGGTCCTACCGATGCTTCTTGATGCTGCTGGTAGGAGACCCTAGGTGGCCGTTGATTCCCTCCATCGTCATTAGCTCCATGATCTAATCGAGCTCCTTGTATGTGTTGGTCTTTCTTGCTTTTTTGCGTGTTTGCATTCTTAGTGTTGCGGTAGGAATTCCCACAAACGACGCCAAAATGATGCACTTTACCCTTAGATACTGAAGTGTGTCAACTACGCCTCACCACGTGTCCACTGATTCAATGCTCTTGAAGTTGGATTCCTTACCTGCAGAATGAACAGACAATTAGGAGGGTCATTGGATTGTTCTAGAAAGCCTCTCCGATGCTTAAGTCAGTAAATATTTAAGAGAATAAGTACTAAATTAAAGTAGAAAATTAGAGTGCTTACCTTATAATTATGAAGAAATGAGCTATTTATACATGTTTATTTCGGGACATGGTGGGCCTGATTCACTTATCTGGCAAGTGTTTGATGTTTGTGGGCCACAATTAATTATTTATTGGGCTAAAGTATAATGAATAAAAATAAATAAAATTTCCATACTCATCAATTTATAAATATACAAAAAACTTATAAGAAAAGTTATTATTACTATTTTTTTGGAGGATGGGGTTACTTTTGAATGTCCCAATTTCTTTAAAATGTTAGAGCTATTGACAAATTCATAAATATATCTAAAAAAAAAAATACTAATTAGACTAAAATTTCTCAATCACATAATGATTGGTTAAGTAACTTTGAAATTGTGACCTCTTTATTGAAAGTAGCACCCAACTAATTGAATTACATTGAGTCCATGCTTCAGAAATCAAAATTTAATTCGCATACAATTTTGGAATGAGTTTGTCAAAAGTATTTTTAGATTTTCTTCGTCTGAATAGTTTTTAATCTTGTCTGTATTTTAAATAGAATAGAGTTTCAGATATTTTTTTTAATATGAAACCGTATTATAATAGGTTGGTTCACTTTTTAAGAGCTACACTATACAATGTTATCCTTATTGAAGTATTCTGTTGAGGCTTGAGCATAATTTGATGCTTTTTAAAGCCGTTGATTTTTTTTATTTTTTTATTTTTGGTATTGGAGTGTTGGAAAAAATATTTTTTAGAAAAATGTAATGATGAATGGGTAGTATGTTTGATATTAATAAAAAAATAGTTGATTTAATGTATTTTTTAAGAAGTTGTATTTGGTTTTGTTTTTGACATGTCAGTAAGATTTTATGGTATTATTTTTATGTTATTATATAATATTTTCATATTAATGTAGTGGTTGAATGATATATATATATATCTATAATAGAGTAATGATTGGAAAGTATATATATATATATATATTTGTGTTATTTAAATATGTGTAAATATGTATATATAAATAAATATATATGCATTTGCAGTACTCATCAAAACTTTTTGAAAATATTTTGGAAAAGAGAAAAATATGTTTTTGAAAAAAAAAATGCTACTATATATTTGGTTACAATTTTGGGGGAATATAACCCCAAAGGGAAACCAAACAAAAGCCCTCATTGTTTTTTTTTTCACAATATATGAGGATACCGAAGGATGCTCCATTTTTCAAAACAAAATGGCACGTCCATTGAGATTGGGGCTAGTTGCCGATTTTACACAAACAATATGAAGTTGCATCATCAAATTTCATCTATTCACCAAAAAATAAAATAATAAAAAAATAAAAAAAGAATCAACAATTTTCATAAGGGATACAACGGGAAAGACAATCGAGACTGTCATGCGTCTACAATGGACCACGGAAGATCAACACTCTTTTAATTCTAGCTATTATGATTTTCAATTTTCAAGATTTTCAATTACTTGTACTTTTGTTTAAAAAAATAATGTTTACATCATTATATCATATAATAATTATTGATTACTATAATACATCCAATCATAACTAATAATTACAATAAATAATGAGATAATAATATATATAATTAAAATAAATATCCATACATCTAAGTAAACTTGAACCCAAAATTTTATAATAAACAAATTATAATTCATCAATCTTGACAGGTAAGATTAGACCTCATCAGTCTGTCTTGTACTTTCAATTCCTAGCAATCAAGTACTTAGAGTTAAAATTATGGTTCAACATTCAAGCAACTTTATTTTCTGTCACTGAAAATATGTTTTGTTCGCACTCCAATGCACCTTGTTTGATTAAAGTCGCATTCGCACATTCAACTCTACATCCGTTCAAATAGTAACCGACGAATACCATCAATTCGGATTAGAAAATTATTCGTTAATTATTAAAATTTATAATGTCAAAATTATTTGGAATAATTTTTAAAAAATTGATAAAATTTTATTTACATAAAAAATCATCATCAAAATTCATAATTAATTTAGTAATATTTTGATACAAATTTTTTAATTATTTTATAAAAATAATATATTTATGTGTGAAAATTGTCAAGTAGAAATTATATTATTTGGTAAACTTATATATGTATTTAATTTTTTTAAAAATAAATTAGTATAATATAATCTTATTAAAATAAGAATAAAATTCAAAAATATTACTATCTTAATAAAAAATCTAAAGATTTTATCATATTAGTATTTATAAAAAATATTTACAAAATTTAAACATTCCATAAAAATATCGTATTTTATACGAATTATTTTCAAAAATTCAGAAACTTTGTTACTATATTGTGCACTAGGCCAATTCGATTCCACAAGCCCATGAGTTTTAGCAGCAATACAACTGCAAGTAGAAGTGATTAACGATCATTAAGAATAAAAATAAAAATATTGCATCCCATTTAAGTGACATTTACCAAAACGACCTCATTTTGGAACACTGAAGCAAAGGCTTCCACCAAATTGCTTGAGGAATTGAAAGAAGTTTGAATCACAATGTGAAACTTTAAGTGAAATTTATAATTTGTCGTGTGTTTATGTGTCATGTAATTTGAATTAGATTTATGTCACGTATTGTAATTTTTAAAAATTACATTAGTGTTGCATTTATATCAAGGTATTTTTAACTAATTCCTTCAAACTTAATCCTGCCATAAAAAGATATCGATATCCTATAACCGTACTCTGATGCAACTGGTCTCAAATTTCTAATCCTGAGATGTGTCCAAAGAAACACAAATAGGTCAGGAGTAACCCTCAGTTATAACCTTCGACAAAAGAATTAATAAGGTTGGAGTAGTTATGATGAGAGAATGAAAAATTATTCAAAAAACCTTTTAAAGAAATTTTTTTCTGCAAAAATGGGATTGCTTGTTAAAATTTAAAAAAAAAATGCCCAAAAAATCTCTATTTCAAATCTTTTCCTTTCTTGACTTATTCCCATAAAAATCTCTTATACAAATCCCCATCTAATAATATATTTCTTCTTGGAACCCATTCTTTTCTCATTTGAACAGTATTTACACTATTTATGATTTAACTATTGGCTTGCTATAATCGTAGGGGCATATGCAACGGAAAATTAAAATTTTTATCAAACATAAATTTAATCCCTTTGATTCGAAAATGATTTTAACGATCTCGCTTATTCAAGTGAATATATAAATAAATATAAAATCGGATTATACCTTTCGTGCACTCCGGTTGTTGTAGGAAATAAAACAATCAATTACTTATCCTGGACTATCACAACTCGCAGGAATCCAAGTGTTTCCCTCTATCAGGTCCACAATACGGAAGAGCAACACCAATCAAAAGAATTCGCTAGTATTCTTTTAATTGTTTACTAATTTAGAACCGAAGTAAATTTTCAAAAACAATAAAGATTGATTCTTTAAGTTTTTGAAACAATAATATGAAGAGAATAACAAGAAACTGATTTTCTTTTTCTTTCTTTTCTTTTGTTGGAGTGTAAAAATAGAAGACTTTAAATAAAATATTTTTTGCTCAATTTTTTTTTAAATTGAATTATGTAATTTTCATCCCTCATATTTATAGGGCTGAAAATTTTAATCGATTTCTAACTCTTGAAAAGTTTTTCAATTTTGAACTATTTCAAAAGATTATATTGGAAGGATTCCAAATCTTCGAAGAACTCTTCTCTTTTCTCTCTCCTATTGTATATGGAATAATTAGAAACTACATTAATCATCAAATTTGTCTACATACATTGTTAATATTAATTTGAACTCTTCAAATAATATCAAGATAGATATATATCATATTATATACTATAATTATATTTATACATTAATTAAATCTTAGTGGCCGATTTTATCCCATAAAATTGGTCACTATATTTATTTATCTATAAATATATAAATTAAATAAATCATATTTATTTAATTTATTCTCTTCATATTTTAGTGGGTTTCTTAAGTGATCCACATTCATTTTGGGGTTGGATTAAAAAATCCTCAAATCAATTCAATTGATTCAATCTCAATTTAATCAATCCAATTGATTAATTTAATTTACTCCAATTGGCCTCCTAATCAAATTATGTCCAATTACTTAATTGAATAATTTAATTTAACCATTAAATTAAATAGAACCCTTAATTAATTAATTGATCAGTATTAATTAGTTAATTTCCAACAATTGGATAAAATTTAAAATTCGAAATGTTACTTTCCATAAAGATGTGTGACCCTCTTAGGTTCACTACTAACCTAGTAGTGGGTTTGCAACATTTGCAACTTATGAATAATAATTATTTCAATTAATTAATCCGCTTGGAATCAACTCCTTAATTCCAAAAACCTCACTATCCATGAAAACACCTAGCAAGTAATTATGGCAAACTAATCTTAGGTGAAATAGCGAGTAAACCTATTTCAGTTGCGAGTACTATACACGTACGATCCTTTCGACAGCTAATCTCCTGATTGAATCTAAAACATGGATTATAAGTCGAAAACTATGAAAACACAGGAGATTCCCTTATTTAAAAAGACAAGTGTCGAATTCCATGTTGGCCACTGACAAACCTTCATGCACACCAGTGCAACACCCAACATACCACCTTTGTGATTGTCAAGCAATTAGAAGATATATCAAAGTACTGCAGGATGCACACAAGGCTACCATCGTGCCTCAAGTATGAGGACTAGTCGTGTACTATCGCAACACAAAAATTCTTATTTCGACTTGCAAAGCCTCCAACTAAGAATTTCTTGCGGGCCATGTTCGGTGTACTTGTTCGCTAACAAGCAACCACATACATGTACTTACGTCTATACGCTAATGCCAATGGAATGTGACATTCTCGTCTCACGAGCATGCATCATATGTACAAGTCTTATTGAGCTATTTGATATCCCATCTCAAAAAACTCTCGACTCGGAACTTATTTAAGACCAAAGTCTTAGAGGCATGTTCCATGATCGCCATCATATGCGCGATCATGCCTCGTAGCTAAATTTGGTCTAAAGACTTTATCTAATGTGTAGAAATAAAAAATGCAATACATAAGATAAAGAAAATACATTTTTATTAATATGATTCCCAATAAGATTGTTTTTACGAAAGCAAAATAGTATAATACATCCAATCTAATTGGGGCGTTGGGCATACTACTCTAACATTAACAACATAATCTTCTTCCAGCCCCCACCTATTTTATTCCCATTGTCACTTCACAATCCTTAAACCAACCAAAAAATGGCCGACTTCACCTAATTTGGTAGCTCCGGTGATAGATAAGTAATACCCTCTAAACCTAAAAGATGAAAGGTACCTTTTGAGACCCATATTGCATATTTTTAGGATTTTCAGTCGGATTTATGACAATGGCCCGATGAAAAAGGTTATGGGGTTTTTGTTTTTTTTCGGCTTCACTTTGTCGGCCGGTATCGATTTTATATTTTGCATATTTTTCTGGCTAGAGATTAGGGTGGGATAGATGATTGGGGTGTGTGGTTGTGGTGCAATGGGACTGTGGTTTGGGTGCAATGGTTGGGTGGTTGAGGTGGTGCGAGTTAGGGTAAATTTTAAGGAGTTGGGGTGGCGGCGGCGATGACAACAGGATGGAAACTTGGGTTGATGGTGCAATGGTGGTGCAGTGTAGGTTGGTTGGTAGAGAAAGAGAAAAAGGAAAGAGAGGAAGAAGAAGATAGGATAAAAAATAAAAAAAGAATAAAAATAGAAAATAAATATAGTTATAATTTACTTAAATACGAAATTGTACAACAACTTTTATAAATTTAATTGAGAAGAAGAAAATAAAAAAGTATGAAACATATGTAATAATATCTTTTTGGTAAAGGAACAAAAATTAATATCATTCGATGAAATCCCATAATTTTTTAATGCATCTACATATTAATTGTGTATATGCAAAATATTTCATGAGTGGCATCATCATATGTGTTTGTCCATGTAATATTTTTTTAATTATGAATGTAAATTAGAATACAAAAATAAATTGATATTAATTATAGCTTATTATTTTTTACAATAAAAAATAATTTTAACATATTTTTATAAAAGTGATAGATCAAGGGTTGTCCTGCCGTCGTTGACGTTGTTTTAGTGACTCATAAAGTTTCCTCTGGTATGTTTGGATGAGCTAATGATGTTGAGTAATCCTATCTGGACCAATAGGAAATCCTAATTCAATGGGACTTTCTTTTTTATGCTAAATATTAATGTTCATAATTGTGTATGTACATAGATACACACGACGTATGAAAATAAATATTTTTGTACGTATAATTGTATACTTAATGATAATTAAATACTAAAAATAAAAAAAAGATTAATATGTCTTAAAGATTAAATACATAATAAATTAGCAAAGAAAAATTCTTACAAAAACATCAACATCCAAACAACATTCCAAAATTTCTCAGATTCAATCACCATTTTACAAAAAAATAAAATAAAATATCACATCAACTATCATCATTATACTTTTATCTCACATCCAATCACATTCTCAAAATCTATTTTTCTTTTTCCAAAACAACTTTTTTTAACTGTTCTCTTCTGAAATGAAAATGAATGGAAGGAAATGACCACCAATCACACCCTATACCTTTGTTGCTGCGCCATGGGCCCTATTTATAGTACTTGGATTCTATACATGTGGCTTATCCCTAGTCAAATAAAGTGTGCATGTTATATGGCTGTAAAACTGGGTCCTTTCTTGGGTCGAATTTGAGTTAGATCTAATTTGAGGTAAACATGTGAATTTGAACAGTTAGGCAACTATACTAAAATTCCATCAATATTTCAATCCTTTTACCCATATCCTTACTCCCCTTCACTCCCCAAGAAAGAGTGGGAATGTTCAAATTTTGAACTCTTTGTGTGGAAAAGTCATAACTGGCTTATCTAGATCTTCCGTTTATTATGACGTGGCATTCATCCAGCTGTCTGCATGCAAAATCTTCCTCGATTTGCTTAATCTCTTCTTGTATAAATAAGGGAAGGGTCTCTTTTCTTTTCTTCATTTGATAATTTCACCAAGTACAGTAAGTTCAAAGCGCTCTGAGTAAGATCTAAATTCCTCTTTGAAATTTATCTTAACAATCTCCGCAAGTTTTAAGTTTCGCCCATATATGTTAGCTACTCTATTTCTTTGCCCTCTTTTTTAGTACCTATTTTTTCTTTTGCATATATATATATATATATTATTTTTTGGTAGTGTCGAACTTTCAGTTTCAGTCTTTACTAGCCCATGGATTCACGTACTTCTTCTGAGGGGGCATAAGACTCCCTAGTACCTGCTCTTCACTCCCCTAATGAACCTAACATTTCTTCTTCTTTTGGTTTCTCTTCGAGCTCTAAGAGCACTTTAAAGCTAGGGTCCAGTATATACCATAAAGAGATTAAGATCTTGGACGACCTCAAACCCCATCTGCCTTACCCCTAGTTGCTATTCTAAGGGCCTATCCTATGCAGGTGAACCTAACAACACCGAATCATCCGAACTTAGGCGTAGTAATTGTTAGCAGTGTCACCCTGGCTTGTGATCAAATCCATACTATCAGGTCTAGATATTAATGAATTGAGATGTAGGTTTTACATACCCAAATAGTATGAAATTATCCTTTCCATAATTCATGACATAATGTATAACCCTGTTACAGGGGGCAAAACTTTCTACCTGTTAGGTTTCCCCTAGTTGATAGAACACATACTAAATAGCTTAGACACTTGCCCCACATAATTAGTTTCGAACTCGATCCTACACATACTAGGGTTCTGCATCATGATGTGTGTGTTTGGTGTTGAACCCAACCTTGGGCCCTTTATCAATTACAACATCTAAAAAGTCAGGTAAGGGGTTTTATTACCTGACTGCTCATCTAAGTTATAGGTTTTTGCCCAAACTTTCCAGGATCTTGGAGAGATAAATATTTGTTTATTAGGGCTTCCATTAACAGACCTTGGAACCTTCTTAGGGGATTGGCGCTATTCTAAGCTAAAACCTTTAAACCTTGGGCAGGTTACTTGGGTTGATGGCTTTGTGAATCACCTAACAACATATTGGTATAGAGCTACAATTCCTCTAAGGGGATATCCTGAAATTATCCACTTTGAGCTTTATTGTTGTGCTTGTAAGATGAGATCTAGGTAATTAAGCCTTTTCCTTTTGGGCCTTTATTTAATTTTCCTAGTTAGATCATTTAGAGTTTTCTTGTGAGTCAAATTTAATTATAATGGCATCATATTTTGTTTTTCTTAACAATAATAATGACAAGGAGTGCTAGATCGCAAAGAAACTAAAAAAGAGAGGACAATTCTTATTTCTACAAGGCCCTAATCATCTTTAATCCTGACTCCTAGCAGAATTATTTTGCTCCTTCTAGAGTTCCTTTAACAACCTCTGGTTAGCCCAGAGCCTCTAACGCTAGAATTCTTATAGCCCCAACACCATTGGATGCCCGACCCCCATTCGATCCAAACAGGCCCCTTAGGACTGGACGACAACTAGTAGATATTGACAGGGATGAGGGAGAGTCTTCCAAAACCTTAGGAAATGAAGGATATCTTCCATAGGCCTTGCCACAAGACAAGCCAAAAGGAAAAAAGAAGAAGAAAAAAGACGTGCCCAAGAGAGCGGCGCCATTAAATATCCCTCATCAGTGAGGATCTTTCGTGGGATCTTGGAAAATGCAAAGTTTTAGGAGGTTTTGTACTAAAAGACAGTGTTGTGCAACTTCTAAAAGACAAATATCAGATGAACGTCTTTTTCCTCCAGAACTCTCCGATCTTGCTGTCTTGAAGATCTCTTTGAATTGGAAAGATATTTACTTTAAGTCTGGTTTTAAAGGGTGAAAATTTATTCGAGTTTGTACAAAGCCTATCAACTATGTAAGGATGAATCAGTCCTACAGAAATTAGCTTTCCTCGATTAGAGGAGTATTATGCTTGTAGTGCAATGCAGGTGAGCACTATCTAATATTGATCATCTCATTATCAATGTTTATTATTTCAAGTAAGAATATGGCAATCTCATTTCCTCTGCACTCTACTACTTTTGTTTATTAAATGCCTCTACAATGTTCGTATTGGAAGCATGAAAAGTTAGTGTTGGATGGAAATCTCTCTATGATGACAAAAAGACCTTGTGAATCTTAAGGCTAGATTGGAGAATATCTAACCTGCCAGGCAATATGACGTTTTAGAATAAGACAACTGGATAGTCGAACTAGAGATCAAGCTAACCGCTGCACAACAACAGATAAGAGAAGCTATAAGCAAAGGGAAGGCTTTGGGTAAGGATGAGATTTTTAAATCTGTTGAGTATCAAAAGTTGGTTCCTCAGATCTAATTGGAAGAAGCTTGTGAAATCATGAGATCACTTATGTTCGAGGCAAGTGTTGAAGATAAGGCTGTCGCAAAGGGGTTAGAGTACTTTAACAAATTTCATGACCAGCTATTGAAATTAGATAACATTATGGAGGTTTTATATTAGATCTCCTTAACCCCATGAAGCCAACAAATCTCGATAAATATCCTGAAGCTCAGGAGCTTCTAATGGCTAAGAACGAGTTCATCATCTTGCTCAAAGAAGGTGAAGAAGCGCATGGAGACGCAAAGGTCAAAGGATCTGCTGGGACATCCACTCACCTAAAAGATCATGCTACTTAGAAAACTTTGCTTCTCTTTCTTTTGCAAGCTCATGTTTGAGCTTTTAAACAACATTTTATGAGCTTGTATGAGAGTTATATGACAAAATTTGATGAGCTCATTTTGGGGATTTAAGTACTAATTTTATTTTCTTCTTTCAAAATGTTAAATTTTTATAGAGATTTGCTAGATTATATCTTAGGTTGCCATCTCATTTACTTATCACATGCTTGAATCATCTCATTTTTGGCATAAATGTTGTTTCATACGCCTTAACTTCTTTCTTGCATAGTCATTAGGAGCAAGAACAAAAAATCATGGAACATATGAAACAAAAAATTGATCCCAAAATAACTTCTTAATACAAAATGAGTAAGATCTTGACTAGATCCCTTCATAAAGTGATCTTCATAAATCATCTTGGGATGGATTAGATATATCAAATAATATTTACATTGGGCTTTTTGAGCCAAACACTTTTCTATACATTCAAAGGTAGAATTTATTCCAATTTTGAATGTTCCAGGATCAAGTAAGATCTCGACCTTTGAAGATCTTAGAACTTATAATTCCAAACTTTGTTTTTTTTATTACTTTATAGGGGCCTTCCCAATTGGGATCCAATTTTCCCACACGTGTGGATGTTTAGGTCTTTCATAAGTCAAGATTTTCTACTTGAAGTGTCCGCCTGTTTATTTTCTTATTATGGTTTTAGATCAAAGCATTCTTACATCCCAACATTTGTGTGTAAGCTTTATCACTTTTCTCTTCTATAGATCCAAGTCAAAAGATCAAGCCTCTGAATTAGGAGTGGATGATAAACCATAAAACTTCGTGTACCCTCTTCTATTTCTTCTAGGATTATTGCTTCGGAGCCATATACCAGACAAATGGGACTCTCTCTAATAAAGATGCTCGGGGTCACATGATATGCCCACAAGACCCCTAAAGCACATCTACCCAAGCCCTTTTCAACTTCAAAAGTCTGGTCTTCAAGTTCTGCAAGATAATCCTATTGGAGACTTCCACTTGCCCATTCACCTGCAGATCGAATTGAATGTTCTAGGTTCAAAAAGCTTGTTTGATTTCAGAAATAGATCTCTGAAACTTGAAAACCTTTTGCTTACTTCCTTTAGATATGAAGCCCTCTGGGTAGCTCATATAGATCTCTTTCTTAATGTTCTCATTAAGAAATACGATCTTCACATCTATTTGTCATATCTCGTTGTTAAAATATGTTGATATAGTCAACAATGTCTGAATGGATTTAAGCATCACCACTAGTGAAAAAGTTTCCTCATAGTCAATTCATTGCTTTTAAGTATAACCTTTTGTAACCAATCAAGCCTTATAGGTCACTATCTCTCTATCTACTCCAAGCTTCCACTTGTAGAACCATTTGTAGCCAATGGGTACAATACCTTGTGCTAGGTTCACCAAGGTCCATACCTTGTTGAGTACATGGAGTCCATCTCAAATTGCATGGCATCCTGCCATCTCCCTAAATCGATGTTAGACATGATTTCTCCATAGTTCCTTGGATCACTATCCAAGGGTTGCCCTTCCTTGTTCTTGTCTAAAAAGAGGCCTTACCTTTCAAGAGGTCTCAAGATCCTTTAGATCTCTTAGTAATAAGTGTGATAGAAGTGTTATTTGCTGGTGGTTGTGGCACTATTGCCTTTTGTAGGATTTATTATGGCTCTTGAGTTTATTCAAGTTCTATAACCTTGCCATTTTTATCCAATAGAAACATCTCGTCAGGAAAGGTAGCATTTCTCAAAGCAAGCATCTTTTATTCTAAAAGGTCGTATAAATAGCATCTAATGGATTACTTTGGATATCCCATAAGCTTGCATAAATGGATCTACTATCAACTTATATCTCACTTGCTACTTCACGTAAGCATGGCAACCCCATATCCTAAGGTATTTATAAGAAGGGGTCTTTTTGTACCATATCTCATATGGTGTTTTAAGAACCAACTTTGATGGCATTAAATTTAATAGATATGCCGCCGTTTCTAGAGCATATCCCCAGAATAAGAGAGAAAGTCTATTGAAGCTCACCATAGACCAAACCATGTCTAATAGTGTTCGGTTCCTTCACTCAGCTACTCCATAAGCTGTAGAATTGCAGACGAAGTCTACTGTGTGAGAATCCTATTCTTCTTTAGATAATCAAGAAACTTCAAACTCAAGTATACACTTCCTCAATCAGATCGAAGAGTCTTAACACTTCGCCCAGTTTGTTTCTCCACTCTCACACCTAAAACCTTTGAACTATTCAAAGGCTTCAGACTTGTACTTTAAAACGTACACAAACCTAAACCCTAGAGTAATTATTGGTAAAGGTAAAGAAATAATGATAGTTCCATTGAGCACTAACAGTTTATGGTTCACACACATTTGAATGAATCAAATCCAAGGGAATTGTAGCATGCTCCACTTGTCCAGCAAATAGTAACTTGGTCACCTTTCCCTTTAGGCAAGACTCACATGTTAGCATTTGTTGCTTGATCTAAAAGTCAATCAATTGTGCCAACTTGTGAACTCTTTTCTTAAAGATATGACCTAGTCAAGTATTCTACACGTATGTGGAACTATGATTAACTAATTTTCATTTATTTTGTTAAATATGGAAGATGGAGATTTAGGATGTGATGGAATATAAACTATTTGTCAATACTCCAGTATAAATTAATGAATAACCTCAAAAAATGGAACAATTTCTAATAGAAATTAAAAAAAAACTATAATCCTCTGTATCCAAAATTAGAATAGAGATGTTGTTCTTTATTAATTCAGGAACATAAAGATAATTATTTAAATCAATTCTAACTTCACTGCCTAATGCTAAGTGGACTGTCCCTATGGCTAATGCAACAACTCTTGCTTTATTCTGCAATTGCAGTGTAGTCTCTCCTCTATTTAGCTTCATGCTTCTTATCATCGCTGCAAATTATTATAAAGATCAGAACCATATCCAATATCTAATAGGCTAGAAGTATTGTTAATTGAAAGATTAACTTCAACAAAATACATAACAGAACCATTCTACAACTTGCAATGTACTCATTGCAGTTCCTCGTCTAATATCTCGACTTGCTGCTGTAGTGACACTTATCATTGGCTTTGGAACCCTTTACCACTCCACTAAAGGCCTTCAAGCTCTTTTCCTTCTTAAAAGAACCCTTTTTCTTCCGTTTCTTTGGCTTTTTTTGCCTTAGATTGGGATGAAAAAGCAACAACAATGACAGGCTTATCTTTCTTCATAGTAGATTCAACCATCTTCAATATGTTGACCAACTCAGTAATGTTGGTCTCTATCTTATTCATGCAGAAGTTCACCATAAAGGCATCAAATGAGGGTAACAGAGATTGTTGGATGAGATCTACATAAAGTTTGTTATCCATAACGATTCCAAGGGACTCGAGTTTTTCGATAAGGCGTATCATCTTTAGCCCATGGTCTTGAATTGAATAACCTTCTATCATATGACATCATAAAAACCCTTTCGAGACTTGATATCTCACCTGTCAATTGTGTTTACCATACAACTCTTGTAGGTTAATGTGAATATAGGCAGCATGTGCTATATTCTCCTGTTGTCTCTGCAACTTATTTGACATTGGTGCTATCATATAGCACGAAGTTTTCAAGTCATCCTCAACTTGCTTGTGGTACTCTGCAAGCTCTTCCTCAGTGGAGTCCACCGGCGTAATCGACAGCGACATCACATCAAGGACGTAAGCCTTCTTTTCGGACTGAAAAATAATCCAAAGGCTCCTATACCAATCAATGTAGTTGGGACTAGTTACTTTATTGGCATCTGGAATAGATGCTAGTAGATTTTTAGCCATTTTTGAGATCTAATCTACCAAAATATGCGAGGCAGAAAAATAAGAATTTATTTGACAATGTATTCATTTACAATATGGTCTTTAGTTACAAATGTCTCCCAATATTTTATTCAAATCTCATCACCCTCCAGATTGGAAATTCAGGAAATCCTATTTCTTAGCGGACTTAAGGTCCAATTATTATTTTACATGCCCAAGAATATGAGATTATATAAAATATCAAATTTAGACAATAACCTTGTCAAATGCATCATATGTAACCTTAAAGATATTTTACTTTACCACTTCCCATATGCCCCAATAATATGACGATATATGATACTAATTGCCAAGCAGTGCCAATCGAACTTTCATGTCGACAGAGCATCTGTACGTCTTACGACTCATGGAAGATGATAAAGACGAATCCCATTATCCATGTAGACAGAGCATCAACACATGACAAGGAGTTTATATACATGGGTTTTTTGTAAGTTTATATTATGATGCATACAAAAATTATACGTACCAAGAAATCTCAATCTAATACCTTCAGTCTCTATTCTTCATCTAAGAACACCTACAAAACAAGTGGCTAGGGGTGCTGAGGGTTGTCCAACAAAAACTCTCATATGTTTAAGTTAGTAAGAATCTTGGAGAATAAAGTGAGAGTACTAAAGCTAGAAGGTAGAATGTTGTAATGTAAAAGCATATCTCAATAATGAAAACCTTTTATTAGCCAACAAAATACTAAGGTAATTAAGTAAAATAAGGATTTTATTACCTTTCTTGGATAAGTGTTATAAGGCATGTTAACTGATAAATAAGTAGTGTACTCGAGGGAGGATTCTTCTTTCCTTATCCAACAATAAATAGATTTATAGTAGGATTCTAAGAGATTACCAAGTTTTTTGGTCAACAGCTTTTCCAAAAAAGAGCGTATCAAATTAGACCCATTCAGATCAGGTTAATCCATTCAGATCTGAACTGCCCACTAAATTCAAGTTAACTTAGAAATAACTCAGCCTAGATATGGGTTTAGAGTTATCCAACACCGCTACTCACCGAACTATTCAGCTCGACTATATTCAAAAGATACTCGGCTTGGTCCAATCAAATCACCATAACTACTTGACATCATTCTTGTGAGCTTAGCTAAACACGCAGGCACTCTAGTCAAACCTAACTGCTTAGTAAGATGATCTAAATCCTTTATACCCCATTAGCCATGCTAGTTTTAGTCCATATCATATTATAAATAATTGGTGTCAATAAGTCACATCCTTTGACTTTTCAATATTCGAAACTAGTTGCTAGTGTGCTAAGTTGGAGATTTCCCCATTTCAACCTTTGTAATCAAGAAGGATTCTAATTATTCTCAACTACGAATGAAAAGAAATTCTTTTAGTTCCAAAGTATGCCTCGAAGAATATTTTATTAATCATATCTAATTTTTCATTATTATACTCAAATATGATTGTAACGCATCAATAAACTCTGGAAGAAATAATGCAAGGACAAGCTCATTCCCACATGGTGCCCCTTAGTTGGTCCGCACAACATTTGATCCTGAGGACTTCGGTTGATCTCATATATGTGAGGCCCGTGAATTAACGGTCAAGAAGTCGCTAAGAATTCACCCTTTTACCCCCATAAATTGATTGAACTATATATAACAATAAACAAAAGGTAGTATCTGATGAACTTTTGAAATTGACCTCTGACCTCACTTTAGGGAAACCAATTGACCCCAATAATGGAAATCTCGCAGATTTTTCTATATAAAACTCGATAGAGATTCAAACATGGCCATCATTCATCACCTCACAACGAAAATTCAACAAAAGTAAACCAACTCCCCCAAGTCTAAGTTTGTTATTCCTATATTTTTTTGGGATGTTAATAACATTTTATTTTCTAAATAGATATTTTAAATATTTTTTTTTAAAAAAAATTACTTACTGCAATTTTTTGAAGGTAATCAAATAAAAATAATTTAAACTCATTACCGCCGTACTTAAAAAATCTCTACCTCCCCTTTCCGCTGTTAGAGAATCTTTTAAAATTTATCAGCAAGTTGGCAACTCAACAGGAGGTCATAGTTTATATACCAAAAATACCCTCCAAACATTGCTAAAGGGGTTAGAGTTGCTTTGTTCCCCTTATATCCTCCGCAACACTTTGCCTCTACATAGTTAATGTATCAAAAAATTCAATTTTAGATTTTGTCCAATACTAAGTTTATTAAGGAAACCTAAACTACTTTAAATTAATCATATAGTAAAATAATTTTTTTGAATTGAATTATAAATAATGGGACGGACACGGATATGACACAATACAAAAATGACATTTCTTTAGAGATTTAGGCCACAACGCGGCTTCATATGACTATATGTGTGTGTGTGTGTGTATATATATATATATATTCACATAGGTATGAATGCATATGGTAATAAATTTATTTACCAAACTTATGGAGATATCGATGTAATTAAAAAGAAAGATAAATACATATTAGTGATAGTGTCATATTTCTATTTGGTTGCAGTTGAATGGAATGATTTGAATTTAAGGAAAAAATTTAGGAAAAATATTTCAAGTGACTCTATATTAAATGGATTTGAAATCCACCACAATGATTTAAAAATAGCTCAAAGTAAGAGTTCAAAAATTTAAAATGCATTGTCTTAAAAGATTATATAAAAAAGTTTAATAAATTTATTATTATAGATTTAAAATTTTTAATTTCAAATCCATCAACCCAAATAAAATTTTAGTATGACTTATATATTATGTATTGCAAGAAAAGAAAAGAACTTTTGTTTTAATAATGAATATACGGAGAGAAAAAGTGAATTTAGACTACTTACTATTTTTTCAAGTAGTTTTTGAAAATTTTAATTTTTTGTTAGTCATTTTATTACTCCTTTGCTTTCTAAGATATATTTGAAAAAAATTATTTTGTGTTGGAAATGCATCGGCATTAGAATTTGTTTAGTCAAATAACGTGTAAGACACATATAAAAAATATGTCATATTCAACACAATATTCAACACCACAAATAATTTTTTAAAATTTCAATACATCATAGTAAACAATATACCAAATATGTTGCACTGAGGTTTTTTTTTTATGCCAGATGAGTTTGGGTACTTTTTGATGCCCTTGTCTTAAAATGAGTTGATCGGACATATAGGTTTTGTTCCACGGGAATGTACCGGGTGCAATTTCAATTATTTATTTGCTGAATAAATTATCCCATATAAATTATATGCTCAGCTGCGTTAAAAATTATGATTTATCTTGCTTTCAAGATAGTTTACTTTAACATTTTATTGTCGGTAAAAGAGGATATAAACAAATTAGCTTCATCAATATCACCATTATAACTAACCATATGAAACAAAATATATCAAGAGTGATTACATTTTCCCATTGATATGGTGCCCAAAAATAAATCATTAAACGACTTAAAAATACTTAAAATATAAAACAATAATTTAGTCTCATCAATTTATTCATGACTAAAGTAAAAAATTAAGTTTTTATTATTGGCAAATCTACTCCAATTTGGTTTAGATTTTTTTTTTTTTTGTTAAATAAGAAAAATTGATTTAGTCACCTTACAACACACTTAATTGTTTGGTAAGGTTCAGAAAAATTGATTAAAAAAATCAGTTATTTTGAAATTGATTTTCACAAATATCAAATATAAATTGATGAAAAAGGAAATCCCTAAGTTTTGTCTTTTGTTTAGTGCAAAAAAAATGTGAGACTGTTGAGAAATTTAATCTTTTCTTATCGTTTGAAATTATATATAGATCAAAACATAAAACACCATTTTGTAAAATTGATTAATTGAGAATTGATCATTTTACAAATAATTATAATCAGAAAAATGATCTAAACCAAGCAGGCCCTTAAATAGAGTTTACAAAGTTAGGCACCATTAACCTATTTAGTCAACTTCAAACATTTAAAACACAATATAAACAATAAAAAAGAATTCCATCAATTTATTCATACTTCAAGTTCCTCCAATCCTAAGTCCCACTAGGTTTTCATTTACTCTTTTCATTATCTATTTACTATTTTCATCAAATTTTAAGATAAGTTTAATTTCTATAATTAAACTCTCTAATGGGGAGCCCATTAGCTTGGACTTGGACTTCAATTAAATTAAGTAAATTCAATTAATTAATTTCAATTAGTTAAATAAGCTCAACTAATTAATTGAGCCAATCTATTAATTAATTAGTTACACTTGCGCTTTCTAATCATTTTAGAACCTAAAAAATAATCTCATTATTTAATATGCCCAATTTAATTAATTGATCATATCAATTAATTAACTTGATCATATGTAGGATCATAATTATATTAGGTCTAATTAAATAATCACATTATTTAATCGGATAAATTAATTCAACTCCTTAAATTAATTTATTTCCTACTTAGATAATTGATCGTATCAATTAATTAATTAGTTCCACATGAGTTCCATAAACTTTATTAGGTCTAATTATATTATTTAATTGGATAAATTGATTTAACTCTTTAAATTAATTTTGAGCCCCAAATGAATTAATTTACATTAATTAATTTGATTCAACCATTGGATATATTATATTTAGAAGTGTACTTTTTTCAACTTAATATATAACCTGTTAGGTTGATTCGAAGTTAGTCATGGGTTCACAACTTTTGTGACTTACTTGAATAATTTAATTATTTTAATTAATTAATCTAAATGAATTAATTTCAAGAAATCACTAATTAGGGGAAGCACCTAACAATGTATCATGACTCATAGTTTTAGGTGAAGGTGCGAACCTATTCTAATTATGAATAATATACAAGTACGGTCATTCCATTATCTAATCTATCGATTGAACCTAGGGTATGAATTATTAGTTAAAACCCCAATAGTTTAATAACTATGTTTTCATTCCTTGCCCCATGTCTAATTTCATCCAACCCTGGCTAAGGGTTTTAAAGTCAAATATAATGGAACATATAGAAGATTCACATATTCATCTTGATAGATGGTGAATCATTTGTTGGTCATTCAGTAACCTCTATACATGAAGATGTTATATCCAACGCAAACTCCTTGTGATTGTCATGTAATTATAAAATACATAAAGGTGCAACGTGTCATGTACAAGGTTACAATAGTGTCTTAAGTCCAAGTATTAATTCTTACACTATCTAATTAGAAAATTTCCATTCGAAAATAAAATATTTTCAATTGGGAATTCCCAGGTAGGGTTGTTCAGTTTACTTGTTCCTAAACAAGCACCCAAATACATGCATTAGTCTCACCACACTAATGCCCATGGAACGTGATATAACTTTAAGATTACAAATCCAAGTATAGGTTGTGTCAAATAACAAATTTTTCAAGAGTCCAAGGTCGATTCATATGAAAGTTGTTTAACATTTTTGGGTTTATATTTCTTAAAAGATGGAATTATGCTATAACTAAGTAATCAAAATAATAAAAGTATTGAGGATTATACATCCGTTCTTGAGTTTTGAATAGAAGAATAATTATTTATTCTTTTTACCTCTTTTAAATGTCATTATTGGAATCCATACATAATGAAGATTTCAAGAAAAAAAATGTTATCAAATAACTCATGTATTAAGGTAATAATGATATTGTCTTACTGTTTGCAAATTATCTCTTAACATCAATAATTATTTATGTGATAAAGTATTTATGCACACCTTAATCTACAACAAATCAAGGTTTCACGTTAACAGTCAATGGAGTAGAATCGTATAATAAGCTAAAATGATCTCAAGTATATGCTGTGCCTCAACTTTTTTTGTTAAACTAGCAATCCTAGTATTTGAATCATCTTCTTGACTATGGTAATATTTTTCTTTACTATTATTAGCAAGATTATATATCATAGTGTTAATTCGGCAGAATTAACTCTATGTCATGATTGACAGTTTTCTGCGAAATGGTTTACATATTCTAGGACTTCATTAGGTTGTTTATCAAGAAACTCACCATTACACATTGTTTCAACAGATTATTTTATTTCAGGAGTTAAACCTTCATAAAAAAAACTAATTAAACGTCATCTTTTAAAATCATGATTGGGCATGAATTCAACAAATTTTTAAATCTTTCCTAACATTGAAAAAAAGTTTCATTAGAATTTTGAGAAAAAATTTAGATTTGTCTTTTCAAAGCATTAGTTGTATGAATTAGAAAGAATGTTTTCAAAAATTCAGCTTGCATTTCTTGTTAAGTGCCAACTGACCTAGATTTTAAAGAGTTAAGCTAAATTTATGCTTCATCTTTTAAAGAAAAAGAAAATAATTTAAACTTAACGATCTCATTTATACAAGTTTGATCTTCAAAAGTGGCATATACTTCATCAAATTCTTTCAAATGCAAGTAAGAGCTTTTAGAGTGTAAACTATGGAAATTAGGAAGGAAATAGATCATAACTAACTTGAATGGAAAGTTATTTGCATTGAGAGGAAAAATGAAACAAGAAGTAGAAGAATTTCAGGGAGGTTGCAAATAATAACGCATGGTATGCACTTGTTGATTCTCATTTTCATTTTGAACACTTTCATTTTTAGCCATGGTGGAAGTATGTGGTTGTGACTCACATAAATTTTCAAATAAAGTTTCAGAATTATTTCTAACTAAACAATAAGAATTATGATTACGATACTATATGACTATATAATCATAAAAAAAAACACAATATTTTCAAATGAGAAATATTTTCAAACCTGAAAACTTACATTGCCTTCTTCGGCAACGGCACCAAAAACTTGTTATAACTTTAAGGTTCTAAACCCAAGTGCAGGTGTCAAGTAATAAATTTTTCGAGAGTCCAAGATCGATCCATAAGGAAGTAATTGAGGTGTTCAGGTTTATATTTCTTAAAAGATGGGGTGGATGTGGTTTAGATTATAAAGAAAAAATTATGTTGTAAGTAAGAAATCAATGTAATAAAAGTATTGAGAATTAGAGATCTACTCTTGAGTTTTGGATAAATAAACGATTATTTATTCTTTTTACCTTTTTTAAATATTACTATTGGAATCCATACGTAATAAAGGTTACAATGGGAAGATGTTATCAAATAACTCATGCATTAAGGTAATCATGATATAGTCTTACTGTTTGCAAATTATCTCTTAACACCAACACTTGTTTATGTGATTAAGTATTTATGCACACATTTATCTACAATAAATTAATGTTTCACGTTAGCAATTGTTAGAGTAGAACCATACAATAAGATAAATAGACCTGACGAAACATATAACTTGTACAAATCTTTCCATTTTCCAAGTCGATACGATCCATTCGTTCGTAGAACTATTTACTCGATCGCAGACATTTCTGGAACACCTCTAACAGAGGGACAAAAAGCCATTGGTGATAAAAAATCAAGAATTGCCACTAAAGAAGAAGGATTTTAACGCCAACACTCATTTATGGGATTAAGTATTTATGCACATCTTTATCTACAACAAATCAAGGTTTCACGTTAGCAGTCAGTGGAGTAAAACCGTACAATAACCTAAATAAACTCAAGTATTTGTTGTGTCATTGGTGATACATAAATCAAGATTCACCACAAAACAAAGAGGTTTTCAATTAAAAATTAAAATAATAATACAGCATACCTCAACATTATGCACATTTATAATTGTTTCTTTTTCTCTATCAAGAGGTTCACCCTTTCTCTTCAACTAAATAAAATTTAGAAAAATATAATAAAAGTAGAAAAGATTGAAAATAGAAGAGAAATTAGAGAATATATTTCTATTACTACTAGAAAACTCACATTACCATTAAAAAACTTAGCCTAAAGAAAGACACTAATAAAATTTTCTTTCCCTCTCTAGGGGTTTTTGTTTATCTTCAATGACATTCAAGAGTCCGTATTTATAGTAGAAGAATGTCTAAATTGACATCTCCAAATTCACTCTAAATTAACTTCAAATGTGCTCTAAATTTACATATCTTTTTTAGATATGAATTTTGTCATTTATTTTTCTCTATGCAATTAACTAATTTTAGAAAAGTGATTAATATGACAATTATAGATTTGTCTGCTGGCTTGAATCACCTAATTTCAACTATTAGGGAGAAAGTTGTACTTGATTTAAAGAAATGTGTCAGCATAAATAGATTATTTCCAATGCATACAGTTTGGTGAATTTTCTACTATAATGAATTGGGTTGAGCTTCTAATAGTAAAGTTGTAGTTCTATCTCTTGACTTTCAAATAAAGTAAGATTTAGGTCCATGAAACTTTTGAGTATGGAGTTATGTCCAAAATACAAAAACTGCATAAGATTGCAAACATGCTTATTTTGAATTTATTCCAAACCCAACAATCACTTGTAAACTCTAAGTAATTTTGTGCATATATTTTCATCTACACATGATGAATTTAGGCAAAAATGGCATTTTCTTCTAATTGTGATTTTTTTTTTAATCCAATGAAATATTATCTCCCAACTTGCTCACGAAACGTGTTATCTTTTTTTATTTTATTTTGGCTCTTTTTTATTTTTTTCAGTGATTTCTAATACAAAATATTAATAAAACTATAATATTAACAAGAATAAAGTAAGAAAAATACAAAGAATTTGATATAAAAATATGTCAAAATATGCACTTATCAGAATGAGGCATCCTCCTTTCGAGCCTATATTATATGCGCAAGTTTCAGAGGGATCAATAATGTCCTATCTCATTGATCCTTGACTTGAAATATTTTAAGACTATAGTCTTAGAGGCACATTCCACTATCACTATTATATGCACGACCACGCCTCATAGCTATGTTTGATATAAGGATTTCATCTAATTCTTATAATGAATTTAAAATGAAGATTATCATTTCAATGATATTAATATGAATAAAAATGATTCACAAGAGTATAAGGACAACCAGATCAATTAGCTCGCTGGACACTACTGTAACAGCCCCACACATTGAGAGGTCCTACTGACCTCCACCTTCGAGGAACTCCACTAGCTTCCACACTTGAGAGGTCCTACCAATCTCCATCCTCAAGGAGCCCTACTAGCTCCCACACTAGAGAGGTTATACCAACCTCCATGCTTGAGAAGCCATACTGGCTCCTATACTCGAGAGGTCATATTAACCTCCACACTTAAAGAGCCCTACCGGCTTATGAATATGAGAAGTCATACTGATTTTTTCCATCATGAGTAGTATAAAGCAACAATCATTATATAAAGCAACAAAAAAAACTAAGTGGCGCAACCTTTACCTAAGCAAAAGCAAGTATACAAAAAATCAACTAACGAGCTTAAGTCTCACATAAATAATCGAATACAAAATGGTCAAGTCTACCAATGAAAGTGACAAATGGTTATACAATCCAAAACATCAACCTAGTAAAAATTCTAAGTGAATAGATGGTATCAACCCTTTCAAGATAATATTTCTCTAGGTATTTGGAAAAGCACAATCGGCGCAGGTGAAGAGACTACCTCACGTGAAGACATGAAGGTCGAACCCAAAAGGGATCGACTTACTAGTACCATGGCCAGCGAGCCACAGTGCCCACCAAAATGTGCCATCCCTCAAGTTGAGCCACATTCGCTCAACTTGAGCAGGTCGAGCCACATTCGCTCAACTTGAGCAGGTCAAGCCTTCCCCAACTCGACCTAGGGTACCATTGGAGAAGGCAACAACTGGCGGATTCCACGCTACCGTAGCTCGAGGTGATGGACTATAGGTGAGCATTTAAGTGCTCAACCTTGGTAGGTCGAGCCCTCCTTGGCTCGACTGCATTGTTGCCTGATTGGAAGTAGTTGGTGGCTATGGCAAGTGGCTTATAATCACGGCGGGCAGAACTTCCTTCGATAAAGGCACACCAGCGCCACTTCTCCATCCCTCCTAAGTGGCCTTGGTTCATATTTAAGTAATTTAGGCTTCTTTCGCCTAGGAGGTGACTCCAAAATGTTTGATAAATTACCTCAAAATGTATTTTGACATGCACACAAGATATTCAAAAAAGTGCCTAAGCGCCTATATAAGATATCTACCATTTCATATCACCTTAACAAGAAAAAACATAAGGGATGGAGAAAACTTTTCAAAGAAACATATGTGAAAATCTAATACCCTCGGACAACATAGCGAATGGGACATTAAGGAATTAACTGTATTCGGTGGGGAGCATTTTCTATGATAAGATAGACTCGCAAACTAAGGAATGTGTTCGTACATAGGAATCAAGATGGGACAACTCCAAATGCAAGGAATACAACTCCAAACTACTCACCCTAAGAGGTGACCTGTTCAAACACTCTCTACTCTTAAGCAACCCTCCCTACAGAATGCTTACCCGAGGTGGGGGGCTTATGATGAGCTATAAGCCCAAAATAGATTCAAAAGACTAAATTCAATATGCCCATCTAGATTATGGGTCGGAACAAGGACAAAACCCGATAAACCAAGTTCATGAGGTTCATAAGATAACAGATAAATTGGGTATAATATTTAGGCTAAGCCTATTGCGGCCACAAAGTCCAAACTCACGAAAACTCGCATATCAACACTATACATACCTCCAACCTTAATTATTAAAAGATATATGATTAACTAAGCATTTAACTACTTTAATGCTTTTTAGTTTATATCTATTGGCTTTAAATTTTTATTGGGTTAACTTCTAACATCCCTAACAACTTTTTGTGATGCAAACAATAACTCACATTGTTTTAATTTTCAACTAAAAATTTAAATAAAATGAGTGATGTTACATCATTATATAATTTTTTATTTTCTTTAACTACCATCGCGTTGAGGCAAGTAAAAATTATAATATAGCAATAGAATATATATATATATATATAATAGAATATTTTATCACATGTACGAGCCTGTAGGAATCCTGGAAGCAAAAGCTTTTTTCCCTTCAACCCCATTCATTTTTGTTTGGTCAAAGGCCAAGAACGTGGTTTTGCGTGGTGGTTGGGTGGTATACATTGGTACATCCTTTTCTGATAGGAACCCTTTGTTTGGATTGGATTAATTGTAAGTATAAATGTGTAAGAGTGTGACTGTGTGTGTGTGTTTATAGATACATATACTTACACAGGAGGATGGGGTCAATAATCAATATTCGAATCATTATCATGAAAAAGGTTGTTGGTGCTCCCATCTTTCCAACCATGATGGGTTATTGTTGGGGTGCCTTGCAAATATCTCTTTCAGTTTTCATGCAACTTTTTTTTATTCTTATATTTCTATTTTTGTACTTCTATTTTTATTTTTTTCTTATATTTTTTGCATATATCATGTGATGCTTTTAGAATTTTTGTGACTAGTTATGGTTATATGACTGGGAATATTCTTTTTCACTGCACATATATACTAAGAGTGTCAATTGTGAAGATGTTCAACTCCATCTTTAGATTTTGTTGGAGTACTTATTTCTTTGGTAAGAACATTTTAATTTGTAGGACCAACACAAATATTTTATTATAAGAAAAAGATAAAAAAAACTGTTGCTCTTATTTCTCTTGCATGAAAAAAATAATCAAGGGTTTTCTTCCCCAAAATTATTTCAAAATAAAATCAAACGTTAATAGCATTTTTATTTCAAAATATATTTTCTTTTTCTCCGAACATCCTAATCATTATTTCTTATGTACATATATATACATTTCAATTACTAATATAGTTTCATTTTCACTCACTTTCATGTTGCCTTCAATTATTGTTTCGTGAGATTTGAAAATTTGCCTGAACTACTCACACCTCAATATATTAAATCATTCATATCAATATATTACATAAATTATGATTTGAAAATTCAACTTAAACCGCATCATCTTGTGCAATTTAGTATTCAAGAAGTCATACTCCAGCCTATATACGTATTCATTGGATTTATTAATCATGATTCGTTCATTCTTTAAAATTGGAAGGATTAAATTCTTTTGTATTCTCAGACACCAACGACATAGATGATTAACTTGAAGGAGGAGGAATCTTTATTGAATCTTTATTGCCTTTGCATCTCATGAACATACAATTAAATGCTTTTTTAATGGTTTTTCTTATTTGGTTTTGCCTATACTCCTGCAGAGTTTTTATGTTATAGTGGTTGTACTTTTCTGCTTAAATCTATTCCAGTAGTCCATAGATTTTGGGAAAAACTTTTAAATGATAATCTTCATATCTTTGGTTTCTGAAATAGAAGATATATGAGAATGTTTTCAATAATAAAGTTTAGAGAACTAATGGACAAGACTTTGATGGTTCACAGTTTTGTAACTTGAAGGTTTTGAATCTTAGAGCGCTCTTTAATTATTTGTATAGTATTAAGACAAGTGTATATAAATCTAAAATTTTTATTTTCTCACCAATCAACCCAAATTGTCACGAAACCACCTTTGAGTTTACTTTAAAAAAATATAATTTTAAAATTATTATCTGATAAAATCGTATATAACAATTTAATTTATAATTATTAGGAAAAAAAAAAAAAACTAAACCGCAGCATGACTTCAGCATGAAACCATTACCGTTGGATCATTTAAAAAATCTTAATTTTTTCTAGGCAATTAAGAACACAAATTTCAAGGAGAATTGGGTCGTTGGAATGGGGTGGCCGTAAATTGAATAATGTGGGGTGGGGTGGGGGGGTGGGGGTGTCGGGTGTTGCCATATATAATATTTTTATATATGTAAATCTAAATTGACAGCTAAGAGCATACATATGTGGACGAAGTTCACATGTTGAAAGGAGGAGGTGTTTCCATTGTTGTGATATTAAACACCTTTCAAATTTCCAGCAAGACAACTATAGGCTTGTCCTCAACTATTTTGAATCAAAGTACTTCTTCTGCACCTTTAAGAAGCACAGCCTCATAATTGCCATGTGACCCCAAGAAAGTAGGATACATTTTTAGACTCTTCTCTGTGTTTTCATACTACCCAAATGCAACTTAAGTTTTAACTATATTTCTGAGTTATTAAATGTGTATTTATATGATTAAAAGATAGTGTTATAAATTAACATGTGTAATGACGTACAGTTCTATTTAAATACAAGAAAAGTTTTTTCGTGTGGAGAAATGTGTTTCACAGTAATTGATTGGAATTTGTTTTCATATCAATAGGTGAGGACAGCTGGTGGGTACTATACATGATACTAGAGGGAAAAGACCCCCTTGGACTCTGATATTTTTTTCTATTACCATCAATTGTCGTCCAAAAATATATGATGTTGATGAGATAATTATTATTTTAAAGTGCAATAATAAATAGTTTAATTCTTTACTTGTAAATGCAGTTAAATAATAATGTTAAACAAAATATTAGAAGTCACAATTTGAAAATCTCTGAGTTATATCAAAATTTTTAAAGAATCAATATTAAATATTTTTTTTTAAATAAATTGATTTTGTTTGCTATAATGTATGACAGTCATTTTTGAATAGATGATTTATGTAAATTTACCCCAAGTTTGATTAGGGTTATAAGGAAAAAAATTCGGCCTCACCTATGACTATGGCTATAATGTGTAAATATGGCTAGGGTCTTCTACTTTAGTATTTTATCTTCTACACATTCCATTTTGCAATTAAAAACAAAAATTGCCCCGAGTCCCTTGTGACATGCCTTAAATTAGTCCTAGTAGTTCGGCAGAGTGTAGGGCCAAACTGATCTATTAATTAACGAATTAACACCAGCAATTTTAAAGTAACAATTGAAAAAATCTTATAGGTGTACAAATCTTTGGAAAGGAGATATTTCTAGTCTAACAAAGAAAAAGAAAATTCGTTACACAAAGATAACTACTTTACTCTATTTAATGAAATAAGTCCTTTGTTTTTTTTTTTTTTATATATAATTCAGATTCCCAACTTGCGCCGAACTAATTATGAATTTCCTAAACACCTGCTCCTAGCACCCTAGCACCTAGAAGGGATAAATCGCGGGATATGCATCCCCACTGGCAGTACAGTAATTATTTCATACTGAAATGCATCCCCAAGTTTTCACCAGGATTCAAACCCCCACCCTACCACTGGAAGTAAGTTCAAGTCAATTGTTCCGCCAGTTGAACTGTGCTGCGAGGGGCAAAATAAGTCATTTTTTTCTTCAAAAGAAGTGCATTTTATGTCAGAATTATTTGAATTATTTTGATATTTTTTATATTCCTCGTAAAATTTATTTGTGACTTAAACGTCAAATGGGTTACATTAGGAAAACTCAACTTCCCTCGTAATGTTTTATTATTTTACAAACTTAAGTTTATAAATAAAATCGTAGATTTAAGGTATAAATTATACAAAAAGAATTAAAATTATTTGATGTCTACTTTTATCCGCATATAATAACTTAATTTACATTTTTAACTTCAATGGAATGCAAGATTCAAACGATAAATATTACCTTATAAATTAAGTTCTATTAAATACTCCATTATAGGAAATGCGTCAATAATTCATCGAGTGGAATATTATAAGATAAATTGTGCAAGAACTCAGAAGATTTCCTCCGAAGTGGGTATCAGTTAAAAGTGACCACAAATTCCTATCAAAAGATTATAAGTTGGAGCCAGTCTGGTGTAAAGTGGTTTATCTATATTTCTTCCCGCAAGGCTCCACTCCATGGACGAGGTGCCCTAAGCTTTGGATGCTAGTAATATACTCAATCACTGGTTGGATTAAAATTAGACCCAATTTGTAATCGATTTGTGATTAATAAATCAAAATTTATTGACCATAGGATGATAGCTTCAACTGGTAATTATTTTTTGAGATCAATAGGCGATTAAGGATTGGAGAAATCCAACTTGTGGACCCATCGATTCTGACCTAGCGAGCCCAACGTGGTGGACCCCTCGAGTCGAGCATTTTTTTTTTTTTTGAAAAAAATGCCTTTGCCAACTAAATTTATATATCTAATAAATGATTAAATAATTAAATAATTTTCAATTAAATTATGTTAATTAAAGTTATTCATTAAGTGTTAAAAAATAATTAATTAAGATTTAATAAAAGATTATTTTATATTATATTTATTTTATTTGTAAAATAATTAATAAATCTTATGACCTAGCAATATTTTATTAATGATTTTTTAAAAAAATTATTATAATTAGAATATTAGATAATTTAAATTTTAGTTAGTAATATATTTTTTAAATTTAAGTTCAAAATTTTTCATTAACTTCAAAAGTTAATAATATTTTTTTTTAAATTTATGTTCAAAAATTTTCACCAAATTTAACTTTAAGACTTCAAGCCTTTTTTTTGTTTTTAAAAATTTATAATTTCGTAAAATTAAATCTTAGTTAACAAATAATAATTTTTCAAAACATAACTCAAAATTTATAAAAAAAAAAAAAGGGGGTTGGAACCGGCTCGTCGGTTCCTAGATCCATACCATAACTGACAAGGGTCGATTACAATTAAGGATCAGAATTTTCTAACCCGTGGAATTGATGATTTTTGTCCAAAATCGTTGATTTCCAACCCGTATTTAGGTCTAGCTAGATGGCATTTATACGTCCCAACCCCTAGGCTCCATTCCAAACATAGGTATTCTAAGCTTCTGTCTAAGATAAGTATGATGGGTGCACCTTCAGATGCACAAAATTTCCTATGGAATATGAGGCTAAAAAAGAAAAAGAAGGAATATGTCTAAACTTTGACCAGCACACTCTCACTTTTGGGGTATACGTCTATATTTAGCTAACCAACTAAGCAGTTGACATAATGTTAAAACCAAAAACCACATAAAATATAATGTATTATAGGGTAATTATTGAAAACCACTTCATTGTTCTTGTCTTCTCATTTCAGTCGTTGAAATAAAAATATTTGTTATTTGACTGCACGAAGTGATTACTCAAACTCATATATTAACCCTAACTTTATAAGTATATAGCACAAATAGAATATGACTTGGCACAAACACTTTGAACTTCAGCACAAATTAGAGAAAATATTGAGCAGTTCATGAAATATTAGTAATGTTTAATGAGCTAAACTTTGATACCATATGAAAGCATTTGACTCAAAATGATCAATAATGTTAATTTGACGTGCCCTTTGAAATATTATTAGTATTCCATTTTATTTAATAAAAAAAAAATTTAAAATTTTTATTGGTATATAATTGAAATCAAGTTTGTTTTCATAAGAATTAAAATAAAACTCAACAACCACCATGCTATATTTTTCTTATCAACGTGTAGAGTACAAAATTTCTAATGAGAGAAAAAATTTAGTACTTCTTTTTTGCTTGTTAGATAGAGAAGATTGAACTTGTGAATATTGTAGAGTAGTTTCAAAACAATCTACGTAGAGAAACAAATTAAGTATATAGGTAGCTTTAGAATTAAATCAATCTTAAGCATCGCATTTGCGTAAAAATGAGCACCTTGTTGGTTATAAGCCAACTAAATCTAATGAAAAGATTTCATGGTGAAATTAGAAAACTTATAAAATCAGTTATTTTATAAAATCATTTTATGTGGATGTCCATACATATGACCAACCCTTTTATAGATTTCTCTTACCAAATTAACCATTCAATATAATTGTCGAGAAAAATGAGTTTGAAATAATTCCACCAATATGCATGTACTACGCGTTCGATTTTTCTGCTTATGATTTTATTTATTTATTTATTTATTTTTATCAAACCCCATCCCTCAACAATTGAATTCAAGTGTGGAAAGTCCGGTTGGATTTCATCTCTACTGCCCAAGGGTGAGTTCATAATTCTATCACGAGACGAGTCAAATTGAAGCCCACCATTCTATATTTATTCAAATCCATAATCTCCTTATGAGAATAGAGAAGTAATGAGCCAGGCTCGGTGAGTTGCCAGCATATATGCAAGTTAAAGAGGTATTTTGGTAGACCTTGCATTAGGCCCAATATATAGACGCCTTGTACCACCAAATTTGGGCTGGATAATTGAGCTCTCTAATGCACTAAAAGGAACTAATTATTTTAATCCAGGTAGCCCATTTCAGCCTAGGTGTTTCCAGCCATTTTAATGGCCTCAATTTAATTCAAGTTTCCATTATGGACAAAAATCACATTAGATGGATAATATATCAGCTTGCAGTTTTAATTATTTCATTCTTTTAATGCAGATAATCCCATGATGCTGCTAATTAAGTTTTTTTTTTTTTTTTTGAAAAAAATTCACTACATGTAGCATCATATTTCCATTTCAAAACCTTATTGTAGTTGTCAATTAATACATCGCATGGTAAAAAAAAAAAAAAAAAAGTAGTCCATCTAGGCTCTAGTGTTTCTATTGAAGGATTTAGATTTGAAAAAAAAAAAAAAATTGGAGTAAAGAATTTTAAATGACATCAGTATTTGGGAATCACAAATTTCAATTCATCAAAACAATTGAAAAAATAAATATTTCATTATTATTGCTAAAAGTTTTAGCATTAGTCACTCAAAATCACCCTACACTTAAATTGGATTCATTTATTGTTGATTTAAAATTTTTAGTTACTGAATTTTCAATATATTAAATATATTAAACTCATCCTACACGTAATCATCCTACACAAATTTTTAGTTACCGAAATTGGTTTTGAAAAGTTAAATATATTAAACTCAATTACCCGCGGCGTAAATTACGTTTAACCAGTTTATTTTTATTTATAATTAAATAGAACCCATTTAATTATTGGTCAAAATTAGGTCAAACTCAAAATTTTTAAACAAATTTCTAACAATACTCCACATGAATGAAATTAATAAATGTAAGTATGCAGATACTGAAGAAAGTGCAAATAAAAAGTTACATCGGGAGAAGTAACTTGTGGCTTTGAACACACTTGTAGTTTTGTTAACACTATTTTGGGGTCACCATGGGCCTCCTAAACTCGAATTAGTCCCGTTGATCAAAGGTTTAACATAATCTTTAACACCTCCATTACTACACAATTATATATATATATATATATATTATAATTTGACATGATAGAACCTGTGAGCATACATAATTTTTTTTCTGCATGTAACTTATTAATAAATAATAAACTATTTTCCCACTTACAGACTAATATATATACCTGTAGATGACCCATAACAACCACAATAATTGCATACTCATGTACATAAAAGTTTTCAAAGTAGCACACAGTACAAGTCCCAAAATTTAATACAGTAGACTCCAAAATCAAATAAGCTAACAACCAGCTCAATAGGTCATCATCCATGTACATTGATCCTTAGAACCTGTAGGAACTCTAGTCACTTGCCCAATGAGTCAATGGCTTCAAGTATCACCAAACTTATCTAACATATATGCAGTGTATTTCTATGAGATCATGACAAAAAAGCAAACTCATGCATCAAAAATAGTTCATTCAAAGTCATTTTCCTTCATTGGGCCTTGGCCCATCTACTATGTACCGGATAGAGCTCTCAACAATATCAAAAATTACATGATCATAAACAGATCAACACAGTCCGAGGGCCATCTCTTGGGACCATCAGAGGTCCACCCCCTATCTTTCCCTATGATCCTCCAGAAGTCTTCCCACCAGCGGCATCAATAAGGGCAAAGTCAAGTGGTCCACCCTTTCGTGACCACTAGAGACACACCCTCTGTCCACCCTTATGATCCTCCGACAAGTAATATTCGCGGCACCCCAAAATTTCATATCAATAAGCCACACAGGTCTCGATATACTAGTAGTGGCTAACCAAAATATTTTTTTTCTAAAAATAATATCATGCATGCAAAACCTCAATTGTGAGCATGTGTTATGCATGCAAATATAAATGTAGATGAATGATATGTTCAATGACACAACGGATCCCATGTTCCATCATCTAAGCAACGTATGCACTGTAAGATATTTATAATACTCATAATACACTCATCAAGATACAAGAATCACATTTAATATAGATAAGGTAAGAAATACTATGCCCATGCATTGTAGTTGCACATGGATTTTCACTTACCTTTAATCGGTTGTGAGTCAAGAAACTACTTCCAACCCTAGATGTGAAACAATCTATAAAAATATAAAATATCAATCACCAACCTCAATTAGCAGGCTCATTATACCTAATGTAGTATAATGATCTTGAATTTCAATTTGATTAAACAACTTTACCACTTAGAAACTATAACTGAATACAACCTTCTATGCACTTTTGTTCCACATGTTCAATATATACTAATCTTACTTAATTGATGTATTATAACTCTTATAAAATCCCCCTAAATTTTAGGGATCAAATGAACCATATCCATGTTAGAACGTTTTAATGAACCAAATGGGACAGATTCACTGCTTCACATTTTTCTGCTGCCACATTAAATTGTGTGATGATTTTGACTCCCTTAGATATATTCATTCACTTCTTAATTTTTATCACACTTAGATAACATCAAAAACAATTTAACCATGTCATAGAATTCTAAAACTTATGGATACAACTTCCTAAGTTGAGCTCTCTTCACAACATACTGAAATAGATTTCTTCTACCGTGACAGTTTTGCACACTTCATGACATTAACGGTTTTGGCACCCTTAAGTATATTCAATCACTACCAAATTTTCACCATACATATATAACATATATAAAGAGATAACCAGGTCAAATTAGTGCCTAAAATAATGGATTTATTGGTGTAAAACCAGCCCCATTCACATAGGACAGAATCTGAAATTCAAAGAAGATAGTTTTGAATTATCACACTATATTTTAATTTATAACCTCTCTAAACTTACACACATCACCTAGACTCATTTATAAATACATATATGGTAAAATACATAGGTTTTAATCAAGTTATTAAACATATATAAATATTTAATATAGAAAATTAGCAAGTATATCCTCAGGGTAAGTAGGTGGAGGATGGAACCTCTGAGAATGATGCCATTTAAGTTCTTTAGCATTACCTTCTCCCCCCTCGTGTTTAGGGGTTTTGCTTTAGATTTTTTGGACATCTGTTAGATGATTTTATTTATTTTCTATACATATGATGCTTTTACTACTACTATTTTTTGCCCTATGACATAAGTAATTGAAACTTTATGTCCATTGTGTTTTATATCGCTTCTTTATGTATGTTATAATTTTTTCAAGATTATATTGCCTTAGAGGGTGCTGAAGTTAACTTGAGATAACATTACATCTTTACAAGTAGGACTTAGTATTGTGTGCAGGTTGGCTTTGATTTTGCAAAACCATCGCTTATGAGTTTGTATGCTCAGGATGGCGTGAAACCATTGCATACGGGTCTGAATTTCTGGGATGGCATGCAGCCATCACTTATAGGACTGTTAGGTGGTGGGGATGTGCATAGTTTCTTGGGTCCTAGATGCACCAAGCTTCCCACATGTATAATGTAAACATTTAGTGTGTTGAAGTAGCAATGTAAGGAACAATAGACTTAGCTAAATAATTATGTAATCAATGCAAAATGTAAATCTCTCAAAAATAGGGAGTCCTAAGAAAAGTAAACTTAAATACTGAAAGTAAATTATTCAGACAATGCATAGGCTAAAGATTGTTTAAGCAGCTCAAGGGCTAGGAAAACTGTAAAAACTTAAGTAAAACTTCATAATAGGTGAGTAGTGAGACGGAGCGCATGTGTCTTTAGGACTTGCTACTGCTCTCTAGGGGGGACCCTTCACCTTTTTTAACATGGTGAGATAGCACTCCCTCACAACGCGTATATCTTCTTCTACTTCTATCACTCCAATAGCTATTGGGAATCTGACCTTTATGTGAATAGTGAAAGCTATTGCTTTAAATTGGTTCATGCTGGGTCTTTCTAATATCATGTTATACCCTGAAGGGGTTTTTACCACTAGGAACCTCACAAGCTTAGTGGCTCTGTGCGGCACGTGTAATCCTAGCATTAGTAGTAGCATCATCTCTCCTAGCACATTCACTATCTTTGCAGTGAAGTCGATAAGAAAAGCGTTCACCAGGACTACTTGAGACTAGTCTATTTGGAGCTTCTGGAAAGCATCATAAAAGATGATATCTACTGCAGTTCCGACATCTATTAGAACTCTCTTCACTAAAAAGTTTGACAGCATTATAGAGATAACAATAACATCAACTTGTTGTGCAACAGTAGGGTTAAGGTCCTACACCCCAAAAGTTATCGCCATGTTCTTCTCATGAGTCATGTTGAGCGCCCTAAGCTCAGAGAGATTAGAGAACTTATTTCTGCCAACTCTTTCTTGTAAGCCTTGGGCACGCTATTAGAGTAGTGTCTGATGTGCCAATTAGATTGAACATCTATTATACTCTTGTATTTGTAAAAATAATCTTTTTTAAATTATATTAATAAAATAGAAAATTTTCTTTATCTTTAATTGCATATAGTAATTAGATAAAGTCCTTAAATCAAACTTAGCTATGTGCATGGTTATGTATTTGATGGTCATCATAGAATATACCTTTTTAGCTTTGGTCTTAAATTAGTTATGAGTCAAGGGCTCTTTGAGATGGGATATCAAATAGTCCAATAGACTTACGCATACGATGCATGCTCGCATGAAGATGATATCTTGCTCAATAGATATTGGCATAGTGATGCTAATACTTGTATGTGGGTGCTTGTTAGAGAACAAGTACACTAAACATGCTTACCGTAAATTGTTAGTTGAAAATGTTATTTGTTGAAATAAGAATTTCCATGCTACAATAGTGCATGATTAGTCCTTAGACTTGAGGCACCATGGTAGCCTTGTGCATGTTATGTTCTATTTTGATGTACTTCTGATTGCCTAACAATCAAAATGGGGGGCACGTTGGATATTGCATTGATATGTATGGTGGTTAATGAGTAGCCAAAAAGAATCAGTCACTTGTCTGGCAAAACAAATTAATCTCCTATATTTTCATAGTTAATGGCTTAGAAGTCCTTGGGCAAGGCGGGATGAATGTTAGACAGAGGTTTTCTAACGATTCGTCATGAGTCATTGAAACTTAAAATGGAATCATAGTTATTGATTAATTAGGGTTTCAACTATTAATCTATGCCTTACACTCAATTGGAAGATTAGTTGATGGAAGGACCTTACCTGTATGATACTCGTAATTAAAATTGATTCGCTCGCTAATTTACCTAAAACTAAGTAGTCATGATACACTTGGTAAGTGTTTCCCATGACTTGTAGAGGTTCTTCAAATTAAGGAGTTAATTTTACGTGAATTAATTAATAGAAATAATTATTATTTATAAGTTGTAAATACTACAAACTCACTACTAACTTAGTTGTAAACCTAAAAAGTCACACACAATTTGAGATGAAATATTTCTAACTTAGGAATTGATCCAAGGAGTTGGATTCAATTAATTAATAAAAATTAATTAATTAGTCTTTAAATTAATTCAATAAATTGAATTAATTATTTAATTAAATAATTGGATTATTTAATTAGGCCTAATAAGAATAGGAAGCCCAATTGTAGTGAAATAATTATTTAATTGGATCAAATTAATTGCGTAGACAATAAATTAATTTACTTAATTAAATAATTAGGTTATTTAATTGGACTTAATTTAATTAGGTGGGTTAGATGGAATTAAATAACTGAATTTGGGCTTACAATAATTAATCAGATTAATTGTGGGATTTCTTGGAGTCCAAGCCCAATTCATAAAGCTCTATTAGGAGAGGCACATGTAGGTTGTTGGAAAAGGATGGAAACTCAAGAAGTTGATATTCTTGGAAGTCTTTAAATATTTTTGGAAGATAAAAGAGATAAAGTTGGAAATTTTTGGAAGATTTAGAATCAACCAAAAATCTCCCAACTAATTAAAAGGGAGGCCAAACTTTGAGGTTGTAGGAATTTTTTAACCCCACTATATAAACCAAGGGGGTTGAAAATTTGAGGCACAATAAGCCTTCAAATTTTCGACCATTTAGGAAAATAATAGGCTTCAAACCCTACGACAATTAAAGTGCATAAAGGTATAAATTGATACTTTAATTTGTTTTTTATACAACCATTCGAAATTGCGAGACTGTTAAAAATCACATCATAGGGTACTGCATGTTTTTAATTTTAAAATCTTAATTTTTTGAAGCGCATACTGTGGGATCATGCGAACCCAACAGTGGTATCAAAGCTATGATTTGCGCAATTTCAAATGGATTCAATTTATGCCTGTGAATTTAATTATTGAGTTCTGAATGAAAATTATATTTTTGATTGGGATTTAATGATTATATAATTTTATTTATTTGTTAAAATTATGAAACAATGCCAAAACGTGCATGACGAGCATGTGCACATGCATCGTGCCTGCGCGCTCTGGCAACACTAGGTGCACGTGTTGTGTGCACTTGCTGCACATAGCAACCGTGCAAAGGGGTTGTTGGACACCCCGTCCTGTCAATTGTAGAATTTAATTTTTTTATTTATTAATTAAAGTGTTAATTTTAAAATTTTGAGAAAGGATTTTTCTTGAAAAAATGGAGATTTTATCCCAAATCATGAAGTTATTATGGATGGTAAATTTAGATGCTTTAATAAATTCATGTGATGTATTTATTGGTATATATGGGATGATCTTGGAGCCTTTTAGATCTATGTGGTTGATTTTTTTTATCTTTGTAATTTTAAATGGGACCTGCGAGTTTCTTATTCTTTCTTGTATGTACTTTACATTTTCGTAATGAGAGTAGCATAGGGTGAGGTTTTTCTTTTATTTTTGGTGGACAAGAAGAAGAACCAAGATGGAAAATCAAGAGAAGGCCCATGAATATATGAAATATATTCATGTAATAGAAATTAGTTTCTATTTCTATTTTACTACCTTTAGACCGACCTAGATTCATTTTTGGCTCAAATGGATCGCATATGATTGGCTCATGATCATCCAAGTTATGTATGTATTAGATGCATGCATAGGGTTTATTTAATGTTTTCAAATGATATACTTCCCATCAATTGAATGCAAACACATTAAATAAACTAAGAATAAAAGGTGATGAGGTCTTGGTTAAAATAAATAACCCCACTTGAATTAAAACCAAGTAAATTTTTTTTTGAAATTTTGATTTTAAGAAAATATGGATAAATTGGGTTGGACCTAATAATCCACGCCTACCATCAAAAGTAGATAACATGATGATACTACCTTACTTTGTCATTGGCTATGAGTCGTGGAATGATTCTGTAATGGAAAGTTGTGATCTCTACCAAGGATGGAGATGCCCATGGGATGGATTCATCTCTACATTGGCCATGAGTTGTAGAATGTTTTGATGCTCCACCTACATAAAAGTTTGATGGATCTTGTTTGACACTTAATATCATATAGGCTCATAAAATCAAGCTATATGGGAAGAAGTGAGGTAGAATATCTTGAGGGATGATAAAATTAAAATAAAATAGTGGGAGATATTTATTACTAAAGACCTTGTTATAAATGAATATATTTTTGAAAGTATGCCAATTTTTTGCCTCATTTAAATTTTGTATATTATCTATAAATGGCTAAAAATCCACTTACATCTATCTTAGAAGCTAATAAATTAACTGGCACCAACTATATCAATTGGTTGAGGAATCTTCGAATTATTTTGCAGTCCAAAAAGAGGGATTACATACTTGATGTGATTCCATTGCCGGCTGAGCCTGTAGATGCCATTGAGAAGGAGCTCGCAGATTATCACAACCAAGTTGATGATGATCGCAAGTGCAATGCAATATGATGTTATCGATGTGTATTCTATATGTTGTTGAACCTCATCATTTAAATTTTAATCTCATATATTTTTTTTCAAAATAATGCATTTTAAAAGATGAGATCATTTAATATTTTCAAAATAATATAATTATTTTAAAATATAAAAGTTAATCTATACTTTTTGTTGAAATAAAGATGGCTTAAAATTTAATTTTGATCTTTTAATTGTTTTAAAAATTTATGCATTTCAAAAGTTAGTCTTTAATTATTATGTTTTTCTTCTCATGTTAAAATTAGTATATTCTCTATAATTATTGAAAAGGGTGAATTTAACTTGATCTTACTCTTTGTTTTTCAAAAAATCATTTGAAGATTTGAAAAAGAGTTCTCATACATAAAATTATCAATTTATTCATATTCTTGAAGATGGCCTTAAACTAAAACATGGGACTCTCATTTTTTTGCAAAAGTCATATTTTACTTTATCATATATTATTTTGTGCAAATTGAAGAAAGTCTCAAATTTTGAATCTTGGTTTCTCACTTTAGTTATATATTTTATTAAAAAATAACTCTCATTAATTCTTTGAAAATGATGGATTGTTTTCATATATTTTCGTCTACTAGGGTATTTTGTCTTAAAATAAAATTTCAATAAATAATATTTCATTAGAACCTTTAACCAAAAAATAATAGATATAAGATATTTGCTAAATCCAAATCTCAAATAGACAGATGCGAAAAACCAAAACCTAATAGAGGTGGATACAAATAATCCCTATTAGGTTTGTGTTGGTGATGTTATAATGTATAGTTGAAAAAATATCCAAAAATCTTCTTGACTTTGGTGCAAATATCTTGCTCTCTTTAAGAAGATTGACGCCCATTGGAGTTGAATTATTAACTTGTCTCCTCTAGAATACAACAGTCTAACAATATATATATATATATATATATAATACTCTATTTTAACATGTAAAGAATAAGACTGTTCCAACACTCAACAAATTAAAGATTGTGTACATTGTTTTGACAACTTGTGATAAGCTCACAATATGATGTAGTTTTGATACTCTTAATATCATATCTTGATGTGTTTTGTTATGCATTTTAGTGGTAATTGTATTTAGTTTTGATAATTTTAGTGTATGGATAATTGTGGAGCTCATAGGTGAAAAGAAGAAAATGTTAAACAAAAGAATAGAACTTGCACTTAGTTGCCATTTTATCGCGCCTAGGCACCAATTGCAGGTGCCAAAACTGATAGGATAGTACCTAGGCTTTGTCTAATCATGCTTAAACACCTTAAACACCTAAAATAGAGATGATTGTGCCTATGCTCCGTTGTAGCTTGCCTAGGCGCCAGGCGCCCAAAACTGAATACTTGGTGCCTAGGCACCATTCCCTTCATGCCTAGGCACCGAGTCGCATAACAAAATTGATCCTCATTCCTTAGGCTGTGATAAGTGGTGTGAGATCACATTTTTAGCAATTTTATTATTATTCTCATAGACTATATGCTTAATCTATCAAATTATTCATTAGATACATGGATATTCTCTCATCATCTTCATACAGCAAACGCTTTTACACACTTTTTTCACACATAATTCTCCCGCACTCCATATACAATTCCACATATCCATTTAAGAGAGTTGAAATTGGCATCAAGAGGAGGAATCGTCCACCATGGGCTTGGAAGATTAATTGAAGAATTGAAGAATTCAAGCTTGGGATTTGAGTTCAAGAGCTTGGGTTGTAATTTTCTTCTCTTATTTCTTTCAAATTTTGTTTAACATGTTAAAATTGTGAAGACTCATGATGTTGATGAACAAAATATGGTTTGGTCATTGTGATATAAGCTAAGCATCTTTTAGTCAAGGCTTGTGAAGCCAAATCTATAGATTTATGAATAGATTACTTGATTATGGTTGGGATGTTATTTAAACTATGATGAGCATGCATTATATTCTTAATGGTTTTTGATCTGACCAACTTTGAATTGGTCTTTGTTGTTGTGATTGAGATCGAGAAGTAGTGTTATATAACTTGGTTATGTTGAAAGCTAGTGAAATTAAAATAGTTTAATGCGTTATTAATTGGTTTAATCGACAAAAAGATGTAGTAAGTTGCTCATTAAAGGTAGAATTGGTATATCGAGAGAGAGTACCGAAGAGAAAGTCCCATTATCACATAATCTGAATATTTATTCAAATTTTGATTTGAAGAAATTCATAAAGAAATAAATTGGTGACCTAAGCCTTGACCCTTTCTCACTTAATTTCAAGTTCGTGCAATTCTGGATTTTAAAATTTACATTGCTATTTACTCTACTTGTTTTTAAGCAATTATCAAACATTCAATAAGTTAAATATAGTTTAATTATCATATTTCGGTACTTGTATACGCACTCCCTTAGAACAAAACAACCCCACACGTCACACACTTACTACTTGCAACTAATACACTTGCTAATTTGTGTTGCACACTACATACACCAATTTTTGATGTTGTTGTAAGGGAGTGTGTTTTTACAATACTGAAAGATGATTCAACTAGTTATAGTTTAGTTGTTTTATTTGTTTTTATTTTGTTTATTTACTTTGGTTGACTTGGTTTATTTTGTTTTGTTTTGTTGGAGGTTATTGGTATATAACCTAATCGGCTTATCAGGAACTCATGCAATATGACAAGAAGATTGAAAAAACTTTTCACCATTTGCTAAAGAGAAAAAAATTAAGAACGGCAGACAATGGGCAAGATGCAAACAACCGTTCTTTGTTGGATTATGCTAAGCCATCCGTTAATAGCACCATGTCAAGCGTTTGAAGGCCAGCCATTCAAGCCAGTACATTTGAGATCAAACCCACCATCATGTAAATATTTTGAATGTAGGTTCAATTTGGCGGTCTACCAAGTGATGATCCTAACGCACATATCATAAACTTTTTTAAGATTTGTAACACATTCAAACATAATGGTGTAATGGATGATGCTATATGGTTAAGACTCATTTTTTTTCTTTGAGAGACAAGGCCAAGTGTTGGTTAAACTCTTTGTCTGCTGGTTCAATTACCACTTGGGATGTAATGGTCCAAAGCTTCCTAGCTAAGTATATTCCTCTATCTAAAATTGCCAAGATGTGTAATGATATATCTACTTTCTTGCAGTTTGACATGGAGACATTGTATGCGGCTTGGTAATGTTGTTAGGTTCCCAATAACTATGGGGTTTGCGCGATGAAATTTAAAAATTAATTTAGAAATAAACACATGAAACAACAATTATTGCATCACCCTAAGTTTGAAGCGATTCTAACAAGTGTGTGTTTTTGATAGTTTTACAAAAGAGTTAATAAAGTCTCAAATTTTTACCTTTGATGTACTCTGGTTGCTGTAGGGTGTGTAGTAATCAATTGTTATCAATCACTCTCAAAAAGGTTTATAAAGAATCCAAATGTCACCCCTCTAAAGATAGTCCACATGTTTAGATTATAACATAGAATTAAAAATCTCGCTACTGATTTTAATTCTTTTACTAATTTAGTTTGGAGTGATTTTTGTGTGTATTAATTCTTAATCCAACTTTTGGAAATAAGAATTCAATACATAGAAAATTCGAAGAGGATTTTTTATTACCTTGAAGTAAGTTTTTGGAAGAGAAAAGTATTAAGGATGAAAAATAATTTTTTCCTTAATAATATGCAGTGGCCAAAAATTTGAGGGATGTATCTATCTCAATTTTTGACCATATCAAGGAAAAATAGATGGCAGAAAATTATCCCATAGTTTTTATAATTTCCCCATATTTCCATGTGTTGAAATTAGTTGTATTGGAAGAGTCAAACTCTCTAAAAATCACCAGTTGAATTATCCTATCTCCATATAATGAATGTGGCCGATTTTGTAGACTTCTACAAGCCACAAAATCAGCCCCCTTCTCTCTCTTCTTGATTGTGTTGGACTCTTCCAATGTAATCAAGATATATATCTAATATCTCTAATTATCTTCATAAGATAATTAATAAGAAAATTTTATTAATTTAGTTTTATTTTTTGTCAATAATTCAAGTGGGCCTTTAAATAAAAGCCACCTTAATTTTGAGTTTAGACTTTTATGAAGTCCATTAATTAATCTAATTAATCAAATTTACCCGATTTTAGTTAATTGATCTAATCAATTAATTGCTACACTCCAAATTGGGTTTTCTAATCTTATTAGGCTTAATTCAATAATCACTTTACTTAATTGAATAATTAATTTAAGCCCCCAAATTAATTTTCATTAATTAAATAAATCCAACTACTTGGATTAATTCCTAGATTAAAAATGTTTCATTCTAATTTGTGTGTGACCCTTGAGGTTTACAACTAAGCTAGTAGTGGGCTTAAAACACTTGCAACTTATGAGTAATAATTCTTCTGATTAATTAATTAAATTAATTAATCCGATTAGAATTAACTCCTTAATTCCAAAAATCTCACTATCCATGAAAACCTCAAGCAAGTAATCAAGGTATACTAGTCTTTGATGAAATAGCAAGTAACTTCTTTCAGTTATGAGTCTCATACATATACAATTCTTCCAACAACTAATCTCCCGATTGAATCTATAGCATGTATTATAAGTCAGAATCCTAAATGATTCAATAACTATGATCCATTTCAACTTTCAATGATTCTTGATGAACCAAAATTCATCTTACCTTAGCCAAGGTCTTCAAATCACGAACTATAAAAACGTAGAAGATTCCTTTGTTAAAAAGACAAGTGTTGAATTCTATGTTGGCCGCTAACAAACCTCCATACAAACTAGTACAACATCCAACATACCCTCTTTGTGATTGTCAAGCAATCAAAAGATATATCAAAGTGTTATATGATGCACATAAGGCTACAATTGTGCCTCAAGTTCTAGGATTAGCCGTGTACTATTGCAATACAGAAATTCTTATTTCGACAGGCAAAGCCTCTAGCTAAGAATTTTATACGGGCCATGTTCGGTGTACTTATTCTGTAATAAGCACCCACATATATGTACTTACATCTCTACACTAATGCCAATAGAATGCGACATCCTCATCTTACAAGCATGTATCGTATGCGCGAATTTTTACTGGGTTATTTAATGTCCCATCTTAAAAGCTTTTGATTTAAAACTTATTTAAGACCAAAGTGTTAGAGGCATGTTCCATGATTGCCATCATATGCGCAACCACGCCCCGTACCTAAATTTTGGTTTAAGAAATTTATCTAATATGCAGAAAAAAAAAATTGCAAAACATAAGATTAAGAAAGTATTTTTTTATTAATATAATTTTCAATAAGATTGTCTTATAAAATAAAAGAGTACAATACAACCAATCTAATTTAGGCACTAGCATCCTACTCTAATAATCTCCCACTTACCCTAGCCCCATGTATATAAGGCCTATCTTCTCGAGATGTCTATCAAATACCTTCTGTGCTAAAGGATTTACTGAGTAGGTCTGTTATATCTTTTCTTGAGACAACTCGATTTATAATGATATTGCCTCTACCAATGATCTCTCTGATCAAGTGATATCTTCTCATTATGTACTTGGATCTTTGTTGAGATATTGGCTCCTTTGCTTGTGCAATGGCCCCATTATTATCAAAGTAAATCATAACTGGATCAATAATGGATGGAACTAATCCCAACCTTTGAATGAAATTTCTTATCCAAACAACTTCTTTTTATGCATCTGATGCAACAATATATTCAGGTTCAGTGGTAGATTCTGCGGTCGTATCTTGCTAGGAACTTTTCCAACTAACCGCACCACCATAAAGTGTGAATATATATCCAAACATAGACTTTGAGTCTTCTATATCGGACTAAAAACTAGAGTCTATATATCCCTCCAATTTTAATTCTTCATTTCCATATATCAGAAAGATATCCTTAGTCTTTCTTAAGAACTTGAGGATTATCTTAATAACTTTCATGTGTTATCTTGGATTAGACTAATATATGTTCGTGACACTCAAGGCATGTGCGATATTAGGCCTTATACATAACATTGCATACATTATGCTCACTATTGTAGATTCATAAGGTATGCCAGTCATCCTTTCTCTATCTTCAGGTGTCTTGGGAGATATAATCTTACAGAGTAAAATCTCATGACTCATAGGCAGGAATCCTGATTTGGATTCCTCCATGCTAAACCTTTTCAACACTTTATCTATGTATATGGATTGGGATAGTCTGATCATGTAGATCTATTCCATAGATCTTTATCCTTAGGATAAAAGAGACATCTCACAAATCCTTCATGGAAAACTATTTAGACAACCATGTACTCGTTGACATCAATATCCCTATATAATTCCTAATGAGTAGGATGTCATCAATGTAGAGCACAACAAACATAACAGTCCTTCCACTAACCTTCTTGTAGACACATAGTTCATTCGAGTTCTTATGAAAATCAAACATTTTGATTGTTTTATCAAATCAGATGTTCCAACTCCTCAAAGTTTGTTTGAGTGCATAAATGGATCTCTAAAGCTTGTAAACCTTTTACTCTTTCCTACTGGATATAAAGCCTTCTGGCTGCTTCATATAGATCTATTCCTTAATGTTTTAATTAAGAAAAATGGTCTTAACATCCCTTTGTTATATCTCATAATCATAATATGCAGATATGGTTAGTAAAATCCAAACAGATTAAAGCATTACCACTGGTGAAAAGGTTTCCTCATAATCAATTATTTGCTTATGAGTATAACATTTTGCAACCAGACGTGCTTTATAGGTTGCTACCTCTCCATCTACTCCAAACTTCTACTTATAGACCCATTTACAGTCAATGGGAAGAGTTTCCTGTGGTGGGTCCACCAAGGTCCATACTTTGTTGGAGTATTCTATAGCTTATTGCCACTTCTCTGAGTCGATGTCAGACTATTGGGTTCGATATAATCGTAAGGGCATGAGCATTGGAAAAATAAAATTTTATCACACATAAATTTATCAAATAAATTTATCTCCTCGATTCGAAAGTGATTCTAACGATCGCGCTTATTCAAGTGAATATATATAAAATAAATATATTTATTCTGATTGTACTTTTGGTATACTTCGGTTGTTGTAGAGAATGAAGCAATCAATTATTTATCAGAACTCTTAGAATTCGCATGGATCCAAGTGTCTCCCCTCTATCAAGTCCACAATATGAAAAATAACAGCAATTAAAAGTATTCGCTAGTATCCTTTTAATTGTTTATTAATCTGGATTCGGAGTAAATTTTGCCTTTTTGATCCAATTGATGGATCAAGAACAAACTCTTAAGAACAATAAAGATTGATTCTTTAAGTTATTGAAACTTATATATATAAAGAGAATATGAAGAAACTAGTTTTTTTTAAAGAACAAGAAAATCAAGATTTCAAGAAAACACCTTTTTTTCTTTCTTTTCTTTTCTTTTCTTTTCTTTTCTTTTCAACAGAATAATATTTTTTTAATTACTTATGTAATTTTCGTAGGGGCTAAAAATTTGCTCCTATTCCAACTCTTAGAGAGTTTGCCAATCTTGAACTATTTTAAAGTTTTATCTTGGAAGGATTTTAAATCTTTTAACAACTCTTCTTTTGTTTCTGTCTTCAATATATGTGGACTTGTTTGATATTACATTGGTCACCAACATTGTCTACATACATTCTTGATATTAATTTGAACTTTTTAAATAATATCAAGATGGATATATATCAAATATATACAAAAATATATTTATATATAAAATAAATCCCAGTGGCCGAGTTTTATCTTATAAAAATTGGTCACATTATTTATTTATTTATAAATATATTAATTAAATAAATTATATTTATTTAATTTATTCTCTTCATATTCTAGTGGGCTTCTTAAGTGATTCACATTAATTTTTGGTTTGGATTTAAAAATTCAAAAATCAATCCAATTGATTTAATCCTAAATTAATCAATCCAATTGATTAATTATAATTTACTCCAATTAGGCTTTCTAATCAAATTAGGTCCAATTAAATAATCTAATTACTTAAATGAATAATTTAATTTAACCATTAAATTAAATAGAACACTTAATTAATTAATTAATTAATTAATTAATATTAATTAATTTCCAACCATTGGATAAATCCCAAAATTAGAAATTTTACTTTCTATAAAGATGTGTGACTCTTTTAGGTTCACTACTAAGCTAGTAGTAGGCTTACAATATTTGCAACTTATGAATAACAATTATTCTACTTAATTAATCTAATTAATTAATCCGCTTGAAATTAACTCAATAATTCCAAGAACCTCACTATCCATGAAAATACCTAGCAAATAATCATGGCAAACTAGTCTTAGGTGAATTAGCGACCAAACCTATTTCAATTGTGAGTACTATATACGTACGGTCCATTCGACAACTAATCTCCCGATTGAATTTAGGACATAAATTATAAGTCGAAATCCTAAATGATTCAATAACTATGATCCCATTTTAAGTTTTAATAATTTCTGATGAATTACGATTCATCCTGCTTTGGTCAAGGTCTTTGAATCTCGAACTATGAAAACACAGGAGAGATGGCACTTTAGATGGCACTTTATTTAATAGGTATGCCATCATTTCTAAGGCATAGCCCCAGAATGAAAGAGGCTTGATTCATACATTCCGCAACTCCGTTAAGTTGTGGAGTAGCAGGAGGAGTTCACTGTGAGAGAATCTCATTCTCTTTTAGATAATCCAAAAACTTTATACTTAAGTATTCACCTCCTCGGTCAGATCGAAGAGTCTTTATACTTAAACCCAATTTGTTTCTCTACTTTGGTTCTGAATTCTTTGAATTTTTCAAATATATCAGACTTGTACTTTAAAAGGTACACATAACTATACCTAGAGAAGTCATCAGTAAATTTTAAGAAGTAGTTATAGTTCCTGCTGGCACTAAAATTTAGTGGCCTACATACATTTATATGGATCAAATCCAATAGATGTTTGGCTCGCTCCACTTATTCAACAAATGGAGATTTGATCATCTTTTCTTTGTGGCGGAATTCACATGTTGGCAGTTTTTTCTCGTTCTTTAGATCAAACAACTGCAACAACTTATTAATCTTTTTTTTCAAAAATATGCCCTAATCTTTCATGTCACAGGCTCATGGAACGATGATTATCTAATTTTCTTTTATTTTGTTGAATTGTGAAAATTGGGTTATGGGGAGTATATAAACAATCGTCAAAGAACCAAAATAGATGAAATCAGAACGTTTGAAAATGGAATAATTTTCATTCTCAATGGTAAACCTAAAACCTTCTTTATCTAATATCTGGAATGAAAAGACAATTGTTTAAAACTATTATAAAACCATTCTCAAAAGTTAGATTAACGGCGCATATAGTTAATACAACAACTCTTGCTCCATTCCCCATCCTAACGACCATCTCTCCTCCATCCAGCTTCCTACTTCATGTCATCATCTGCAAATCATTACAAATATGTGAGACACAACCTGTATCTAATACCCAAGAAGTATTGTTAACAGACAAGGGAGGCAGAGACTGCAGTAGAAAGTTCACATAGAGTTCGTTCTCCATAACGATTCCAAGAGACGCCAGCCTTTTAATGAGGGCTATCATCTTCAATCCATGGTCATGAACTGAAGAGCCTCAGTTATACAACATCTGAAAAGCTATTTTGAGATCTGATATCACGTTTGTTGAGTTCGTTTACCATATAACTCTTCTAGGTGAAAGAGGATCCCATAAAGAGTATCTTGATCCCTATTCTGCCTCTGCAATTCATTTGACATCGATGCCAACATGTAACATCGAGCTTGCAGATTGTCATCAACATGATATAGGTAATCTGCATAAGCCTCTGAAGCATATCCTCCGCTAGAATTGAAGGAGGTGCGGCGTCGATGACATATGCCCTTTTCTCAAATTGAAGAACTATCTTAAGGTTTCTTAGTCAATCGATAAAATATGCACGAAGTAGAAAATAAGTAAACTATGGGAAAAATATGTTCATTTAATATAAGGTAATTAATACTAAATGTCTCCCACTATTTTTTTTGAATTTCATCACCTCCAATTAGACTTGACTACGGTTCAAGAATCATTGATTACGGTTCAAAATCGGTGGTTCCATGATTCAAGAAAATTCTGACCCTTAACCTTAACTGTCAAGGCCAGTTACGGTCCGAATTCCAGAACCGCCAGGCCGATTCCGATTAATCGCCGATTTTGACCTTTGAATTTTTTTATTTTTTTTAATTTTACCTTATATTTTGAAAATTTATAACTTTTTAACTAATCATTAATTCTACAAATTATAACTTTTATAAAATAAAAACAAGGGTTTGAAATCTTAAACATAAATTTCAATGAAAATTTTTGAACTTAAATTTTAAAAAAAAAAAATCATTAATTTTTTAACTTAATGAATAAACTTTAACCTAAATTTGATAAAAAAAATGTTATTTAAAATTTAAAGTATCAAATATTCTAATTATAATAAATGTAAATAAAAAAAAGATGCTCAACTTGAAATCTTAAAGTTTAAGCTTAAATTTCAATGAAAAAATTTGCGCTTAAATTTTAAAAAATATTAGCAAAAATTTAAATTATATAATTAAAAAATATTTTAAAAAGGAGCTTGAACTTAAATTTAAGTTGCCTACGTATCCTCTTAGGATATAGAGGAATCAAAATCCATGTAGTTCTCTTACCTTTTAACCCTTCTTATCTTACAGAGTGGTATGGCTGAATCACTCCCACCTGTTGCCGTCGTTGTTCCGTATGTGTCCTTATCTTGATCTTCTTCTGAATCCGGCTGACCTTATTTTTGTACTGAGGCCTTGATCCAACGAAAATATTTCACACCCCAATTTTATAAGCCCATGAAATATTTTTATCGGTTGTCAACTCTTTAACGATTGTATCATTATACAACCCTCAAGTTTGTTTTGCCTGACCTCTTTTCATATACCCTAATTTTATAAGGCCACACTCATCAAACTTTCGTGTAGATAAAGCATCAAGATGTCCCACGACTCATGGGCAACCTAATGACTACTCCATCCCACGAGCATCTCAATACTTAGTAGAGATCACAGCTTTCCAACACAAGACCACCCCACGACTCATGACTAGTGATTAAGTGCGGTGGCGGTCGTCATGTCTCTGTCTTTGATGGTAGGCATAGAATAATAGGTCCTACCTAACTTGTTCATTTTTGTTTGAAATTGATTTTTTAAAAAAAAAATTACTTAATTTTGATAAATTAAGTGGGGTTTAATTTTATCCAAGACATCATCATAATTTAAATTAGGTTAGTTATTTAATGTACGACATCATATTATCATTGCACAAGCATGGAAGCATTAAATAAAATCCTAAGCATGTATCTAATACATACTTAAATAAATGGATGATCATGAACCAGTTTTATGCATTCCATTTAAACCAAAAATAGACCTAAGGTCAGTTTAAGGGTAATAAAATAGAATAAAACCTATTTTATTACATAATTATATCCCATATGAACATGGAACTTCTTTGAAACCTCCTTCTTGATTCTCCTTCGTCTTCCAAAGAAAAAGAAAAACCGCACCACCTATTCTACTCTATTTGCAGAAAATTAAATAACTTACATAGATAGAATAAGAGGCTCGCAGGCCCTATTTTAAAACTCAAATACATTAAATAAAATCAATCACATTGGTCTAATGGCTCATGATCATCCCATACATGATTATAATTAACATCACATGCAATTAAAAACATGTAAATTTACCAAGTGGTTAAACGCATTTTTTTTTACTTGGGATAATTTTTAATTGCATGAAAATAATTTTTCTTTGAAAAACAATTTTCTATGAATAACAATTTTTCTTTGAAAAATAATTCTTTTAGAAATTACTATAATTAACATTTAATTTTAAAATTTCAAAAAATAAAAAACAGACCCGGGAAAAATAACGCGACGAGCAGCACGAAGACTACCTATCGTGTGGGCGCGCATAGCGTACAACGCAAGCTACTGCGTGTAGGCTCCCAGCCTACGCACGCCTGCAGTGCTCCTAGTTTTGCGCACAGCCGTTGAGTCTCCCACACCCGACGCATGTGTAGCCTGTTTCTTCGCGTCCCTTTTCTAATTTTAATATTTAAATAATTTAAATAAGTAATTAAAATAATTCCCAATCATCAATTGTTGAAATTATGCAAAATCAAGTTTTACATATTAAACATGAATTTAAACAATTTAAAAATATTTATACATAAATCTGAAATTCACTGAATAAGTGAAACCATGGCTCTGATACCACTATTAGGTTCGCTATAATCACAGGGGCATCATGCACAGTGGAAAATTAAAATTTTATCATATATAAATTTATCAAATAAATTTATCCCCTTGATTCAAAAGTGTTTCTAATGATCGCGCTTATTCAAGTGAATATATATAAAATAAATATATTAATTTAGATTGTACCTTTCGTGCACTCCGATTGTTGTAGGGAATGAAGCAATCAATTGCTTATCAGAACTCTCAGAACTTATAAGGATCCAAGTATCTCTCCTCTACCAAGTCCACAATATGAAAATAACACTAATTAAAAGGATTCGCTAGTATCCTTTTACTTGTTTACTAATCTGGATTTAGAATAAATTTTGTCTTTTTGATCCAATTGATGGATCAATAACAAACTTTCAAAAATAATAAAGATTGAATCTTTAAGTTCTTGAAACTTATATATATAAAGAAAATATCAAGAGACTAGTTTTTTTAAATAACAAGAAAATCAAGATTTCAAGAAAACACCTTTTTTTTCTTTTTTTTCTATTCTTTTCTTAGTGAGAAAAATAGAAGACATAACAAAATAATTGTTTTTTAATTACTTATGTAATCTTCGTCCATCCCTATTTATAGGGGCTGAAAAATTGCTCCTACTCCAACTCTGGAAGAGTTTGTCAATTTTGAAATATTTCAAAATTTGATCTTGAAAGTATTCTACATCTTCCAATAACTCTTCTCTTTTTCTCTCTCCATTGTATGTGGACTTGTTTGAAATTACATTAGTCATCACACATTCTTGATATTAATTTGAACTTTTCAAATAATATCAAGATGCATAAACATCAAATATATACCAAAAATATATTTATATATAAAATAAATCCTATTGGCTAATTTTTATCCTACAAAAATCGATCACTTTATTTATTTATTTATAAATATGTTAATTAAATAAATCATAATTATTTAATTTATTCTCTTCATATTCTAGTGGGCCTCTTAAATGATCCACATTAATTTTTGTGCTTGGACTTAAAAATTCACAAATCAATATAATTGATTTAATCCTAAATTAATCAATCCAATTAATTAACTATAATTTACTCCAATTAGGCTTCCTAATCAAATTGGTCCAATTAAATAATTCAATTACTTAATTGAATAATTCAATTTAACCATTAAATTAAATAGAACTCTTAATTAATTAATTAATTTTCAACCATTGGATAAATCCCAAAATTAGAAATGTTACTTTCCATAAAGATGTGTGACCCTTTTAGATTTACTACTAAGCTAGTAGTAGGTTTGCAATATTTGCAACTTACGAATAACAATTATTCCAATTAACTAATCTAATTGATTAATCCGCTTGAAATTAACTCCTTAATTTCAAGAACCTCACTATCTATGAAAACACCTAACAAGTAATCATGACAAACTAGTCTTATATGAAATAGCAACAAAACCTATTTCAGTTCGAATACCATACACATATGGTTCTTTCGATAGTTAATCTCTTGAATGAATTTAGGACATGGATTATAAATCAAAACTCTGAATGATTCAATAAATGTGATCCCATTTCTAGTTCCTATGATTCCTGATGAATCGCGATTCATCCTACCTTGGCCAAGGTTTTTAAATCATGAACTATGAAAATACAGGAGATTCTCTTATTTAAAAAGACAAGTGTCGAATTGTATGTTGGCCACTGACAACTCTCCATGCACACCAGTGCAATACCCAACATACCCCATTTATTATTGTCAACCAATAAGAAGAGATATTAAAGTGTTATAGGATTCACACAAGGCTACCATCGTGCCTCAAGTTCGAGGACTAGGCGTGTATTATCGCATTATAAAAATTCTTATTTCGACAGGTAAAGTCTCCAGCTAAGAATTTTTTGCAAGCCATGTTCAGTGTACTTGTTCCCTAACAAGCACCCACATACATGCACTTATGTCTCTATGCTAATGTCAATGGAATGTGGCATCCTTGTCTCACAAGCATGCATCGTATGTGTGAGTCTTACTGAACTATTTGATATCCTATCTCAAAAAACTCTCGACTTAGAACTTATTTAAGATCAAAGCCTTGGAGGCATGTTCCATGATCACCATCATATGCGCGACCATACCCCGTAGCTAAATTTTATCTAAGGACTTTATCTAATGTACATAAATAAAAGATGCAAAAACAAAAGATAAAGAAAATGCCTTTTTATTAATACAATTCCCAATAAGATTGTCTTTACAAAAAAAAAAGTATAATACACCTAATCTAATTGGGGCGTTGGGCATTCTACTTCTCACAAACATTGCCTTTCCATAGCTTATTGGATCATTATCCAAGGGGAGTCCCTCTTCTTTGTTTTCTAACAAAAAGTCGTACCTATCTATTACCCTTGAGACCTTTTTGGATCTACGAAGTGATTATGCTTTAGAGGGCCCAGCATCAACTAGTGTGTTCTCTATTGCGATAGTTGGGGCATTCTGTGGTTCTTGAACTTGTTCAAGTTCCATAACTTTGCCATTTCTCTTTAATAGAAATTTTTCTTCAAGAAAGGTAGCATTCCTCAAAACAAACACCTTTTGTTCTAAGGCATCATAAAAATAGTATCCAATAGACTCATTTGAATACACTACAAACTTGCATAAGATGGATCTCATATCCAACTTATCTACCACTTGTTGCTTCACATAAGCAACATACCTTATATGCTAAGGTATTTATAAGAAGGTGTTTTACCGCATCATATCTCATATGGTGTTTTCGGCTTGGCTTTAGATGACACCATATTAAAAAAATATGTTGTCATTTCCAATGAATAGCCCCAGAATGAAAGAGGCAATGAAGTAAAACTCATCATAGATCAAATCATGTCCAGCAAGGTTCGACCTTAAAAGATATAGATAACCATACCTAGGGAAGTCATCGGTAAAGGTTAAAAAGTAGTTATAGTTTCCCTAGGCACTAGCACTTTGTGGCCCACATACATCTGTATAGATTAAATCCAATAGATGTTTGGCTTGCTCCACTTGTCCAACAAATGGAGATTTGTTCATCTTTTCTTTGAGACAAGATTCCCATGTTGGCAGTTCTTACTCGTCCTTTAGGGCAAGCAATAGTGTTAACTTGTTAATCCTTTTTTAAAAAATATGCCCTAATATTGGGTATCATAGGCTCATGGAACTATGATTATCTAATTTTCTTTTATTTTGATAATGGGGCTATGAGGAGTAATAGTATATAATAAATTTATCAATGAACTTGAATAGATAAAATTAGAACGTTTGAAAATGGAATAATTTTCATTCTCAATGATAAATCTAAAACCCTCTCTATCTAAATCAAAATAGAGACTACTCTTAATAATATCTTGAATGAAAAGACAATTGTTCAAAACTATTACAGAGTCATTCTCAAAAGCTAGATTAATGGAGCCTATAGTCAATGCAGCAATTCTTGCTCCATTCCGCATCCTTCGGACCGTCTATCCTCCATCCAACTTCCTATTTCTTATCATTATTTGCAAATCAATGCAAATATGTGAGCCACAACTGATATCCAATACCCAAGAAGCATCATTAACAAACAAGTTAACTTCAACAAAATATATACCTGAACTCTTCAGGCTTGCAAGATATTGCTTGCAGTTCCTCTTCTAGTGCCCTAGTTTGCCGCAGTAGTAACACTTGTCATTAGTTTTAGAAGAAACCTTTTTGACACCGCCCTTTGCCTTCAGCTTGTTGGGTCTGGAAAAATCTTTCATTTCCTCTTTCCTCTCTTGGGCTTTGTAGACTTTTATCCAGAAGATGATCCAATAAGTAAAATTAGCTTATACTTTTTCATGGTGGACTCAGCTGTCTTTGACATATTCAAAAGCTTAGGAAGACTAGTCTCCATATTGTGCATGTTAAAGTTGACAATAAAGGTGTCAAATGAGGGAGGTAGAGACTATAATAAAATATCCATATAGAGTTCATTTTCCATAACATCTCTAAGGGACACCAACATTTCAATGAGGGCTATCATCTTCAATTCATGGTCATAGACTGAAGAGCCCTAAGTCATACAACATTTAAAAAACTCCTTTGATATCTGATATCTCGTTTGCCTAGAACATTCACCATAAAACTCTTGCAAGTGAAGAAGGTTCCCATAAGCAGTATCTTAATCCTCGTTCTACCTTTGAAACTTATTTGACATCGATACCAACATATAGCATTGAACCTGTAGATTGTCATCAACATGATGTAGATAATCTGCATAAGCCTCTGAAGTAATATCCTCTGGTGGAACTAAATAAGGCACGGTGTTGAGGACATATGCCCTTCTCAGATTGAAGG
>CM033114.1:12385256-12442725 GCA_019321725.1 Paulownia fortunei
AGCCATACTGGCTCCTATACTCGAGAGGTCATATTAACCTCCACACTTAAAGAGCCCTACCGGCTTATGAATATGAGAAGTCATACTGATTTTTTCCATCATGAGTAGTATAAAGCAACAATCATTATATAAAGCAACAAAAAAAACTAAGTGGCGCAACCTTTACCTAAGCAAAAGCAAGTATACAAAAAATCAACTAACGAGCTTAAGTCTCACATAAATAATCGAATACAAAATGGTCAAGTCTACCAATGAAAGTGACAAATGGTTATACAATCCAAAACATCAACCTAGTAAAAATTCTAAGTGAATAGATGGTATCAACCCTTTCAAGATAATATTTCTCTAGGTATTTGGAAAAGCACAATCGGCGCAGGTGAAGAGACTACCTCACGTGAAGACATGAAGGTCGAACCCAAAAGGGATCGACTTACTAGTACCATGGCCAGCGAGCCACAGTGCCCACCAAAATGTGCCATCCCTCAAGTTGAGCCACATTCGCTCAACTTGAGCAGGTCGAGCCACATTCGCTCAACTTGAGCAGGTCAAGCCTTCCCCAACTCGACCTAGGGTACCATTGGAGAAGGCAACAACTGGCGGATTCCACGCTACCGTAGCTCGAGGTGATGGACTATAGGTGAGCATTTAAGTGCTCAACCTTGGTAGGTCGAGCCCTCCTTGGCTCGACTGCATTGTTGCCTGATTGGAAGTAGTTGGTGGCTATGGCAAGTGGCTTATAATCACGGCGGGCAGAACTTCCTTCGATAAAGGCACACCAGCGCCACTTCTCCATCCCTCCTAAGTGGCCTTGGTTCATATTTAAGTAATTTAGGCTTCTTTCGCCTAGGAGGTGACTCCAAAATGTTTGATAAATTACCTCAAAATGTATTTTGACATGCACACAAGATATTCAAAAAAGTGCCTAAGCGCCTATATAAGATATCTACCATTTCATATCACCTTAACAAGAAAAAACATAAGGGATGGAGAAAACTTTTCAAAGAAACATATGTGAAAATCTAATACCCTCGGACAACATAGCGAATGGGACATTAAGGAATTAACTGTATTCGGTGGGGAGCATTTTCTATGATAAGATAGACTCGCAAACTAAGGAATGTGTTCGTACATAGGAATCAAGATGGGACAACTCCAAATGCAAGGAATACAACTCCAAACTACTCACCCTAAGAGGTGACCTGTTCAAACACTCTCTACTCTTAAGCAACCCTCCCTACAGAATGCTTACCCGAGGTGGGGGGCTTATGATGAGCTATAAGCCCAAAATAGATTCAAAAGACTAAATTCAATATGCCCATCTAGATTATGGGTCGGAACAAGGACAAAACCCGATAAACCAAGTTCATGAGGTTCATAAGATAACAGATAAATTGGGTATAATATTTAGGCTAAGCCTATTGCGGCCACAAAGTCCAAACTCACGAAAACTCGCATATCAACACTATACATACCTCCAACCTTAATTATTAAAAGATATATGATTAACTAAGCATTTAACTACTTTAATGCTTTTTAGTTTATATCTATTGGCTTTAAATTTTTATTGGGTTAACTTCTAACATCCCTAACAACTTTTTGTGATGCAAACAATAACTCACATTGTTTTAATTTTCAACTAAAAATTTAAATAAAATGAGTGATGTTACATCATTATATAATTTTTTATTTTCTTTAACTACCATCGCGTTGAGGCAAGTAAAAATTATAATATAGCAATAGAATATATATATATATATATAATAGAATATTTTATCACATGTACGAGCCTGTAGGAATCCTGGAAGCAAAAGCTTTTTTCCCTTCAACCCCATTCATTTTTGTTTGGTCAAAGGCCAAGAACGTGGTTTTGCGTGGTGGTTGGGTGGTATACATTGGTACATCCTTTTCTGATAGGAACCCTTTGTTTGGATTGGATTAATTGTAAGTATAAATGTGTAAGAGTGTGACTGTGTGTGTGTGTTTATAGATACATATACTTACACAGGAGGATGGGGTCAATAATCAATATTCGAATCATTATCATGAAAAAGGTTGTTGGTGCTCCCATCTTTCCAACCATGATGGGTTATTGTTGGGGTGCCTTGCAAATATCTCTTTCAGTTTTCATGCAACTTTTTTTTATTCTTATATTTCTATTTTTGTACTTCTATTTTTATTTTTTTCTTATATTTTTTGCATATATCATGTGATGCTTTTAGAATTTTTGTGACTAGTTATGGTTATATGACTGGGAATATTCTTTTTCACTGCACATATATACTAAGAGTGTCAATTGTGAAGATGTTCAACTCCATCTTTAGATTTTGTTGGAGTACTTATTTCTTTGGTAAGAACATTTTAATTTGTAGGACCAACACAAATATTTTATTATAAGAAAAAGATAAAAAAAACTGTTGCTCTTATTTCTCTTGCATGAAAAAAATAATCAAGGGTTTTCTTCCCCAAAATTATTTCAAAATAAAATCAAACGTTAATAGCATTTTTATTTCAAAATATATTTTCTTTTTCTCCGAACATCCTAATCATTATTTCTTATGTACATATATATACATTTCAATTACTAATATAGTTTCATTTTCACTCACTTTCATGTTGCCTTCAATTATTGTTTCGTGAGATTTGAAAATTTGCCTGAACTACTCACACCTCAATATATTAAATCATTCATATCAATATATTACATAAATTATGATTTGAAAATTCAACTTAAACCGCATCATCTTGTGCAATTTAGTATTCAAGAAGTCATACTCCAGCCTATATACGTATTCATTGGATTTATTAATCATGATTCGTTCATTCTTTAAAATTGGAAGGATTAAATTCTTTTGTATTCTCAGACACCAACGACATAGATGATTAACTTGAAGGAGGAGGAATCTTTATTGAATCTTTATTGCCTTTGCATCTCATGAACATACAATTAAATGCTTTTTTAATGGTTTTTCTTATTTGGTTTTGCCTATACTCCTGCAGAGTTTTTATGTTATAGTGGTTGTACTTTTCTGCTTAAATCTATTCCAGTAGTCCATAGATTTTGGGAAAAACTTTTAAATGATAATCTTCATATCTTTGGTTTCTGAAATAGAAGATATATGAGAATGTTTTCAATAATAAAGTTTAGAGAACTAATGGACAAGACTTTGATGGTTCACAGTTTTGTAACTTGAAGGTTTTGAATCTTAGAGCGCTCTTTAATTATTTGTATAGTATTAAGACAAGTGTATATAAATCTAAAATTTTTATTTTCTCACCAATCAACCCAAATTGTCACGAAACCACCTTTGAGTTTACTTTAAAAAAATATAATTTTAAAATTATTATCTGATAAAATCGTATATAACAATTTAATTTATAATTATTAGGAAAAAAAAAAAAAACTAAACCGCAGCATGACTTCAGCATGAAACCATTACCGTTGGATCATTTAAAAAATCTTAATTTTTTCTAGGCAATTAAGAACACAAATTTCAAGGAGAATTGGGTCGTTGGAATGGGGTGGCCGTAAATTGAATAATGTGGGGTGGGGTGGGGGGGTGGGGGTGTCGGGTGTTGCCATATATAATATTTTTATATATGTAAATCTAAATTGACAGCTAAGAGCATACATATGTGGACGAAGTTCACATGTTGAAAGGAGGAGGTGTTTCCATTGTTGTGATATTAAACACCTTTCAAATTTCCAGCAAGACAACTATAGGCTTGTCCTCAACTATTTTGAATCAAAGTACTTCTTCTGCACCTTTAAGAAGCACAGCCTCATAATTGCCATGTGACCCCAAGAAAGTAGGATACATTTTTAGACTCTTCTCTGTGTTTTCATACTACCCAAATGCAACTTAAGTTTTAACTATATTTCTGAGTTATTAAATGTGTATTTATATGATTAAAAGATAGTGTTATAAATTAACATGTGTAATGACGTACAGTTCTATTTAAATACAAGAAAAGTTTTTTCGTGTGGAGAAATGTGTTTCACAGTAATTGATTGGAATTTGTTTTCATATCAATAGGTGAGGACAGCTGGTGGGTACTATACATGATACTAGAGGGAAAAGACCCCCTTGGACTCTGATATTTTTTTCTATTACCATCAATTGTCGTCCAAAAATATATGATGTTGATGAGATAATTATTATTTTAAAGTGCAATAATAAATAGTTTAATTCTTTACTTGTAAATGCAGTTAAATAATAATGTTAAACAAAATATTAGAAGTCACAATTTGAAAATCTCTGAGTTATATCAAAATTTTTAAAGAATCAATATTAAATATTTTTTTTTAAATAAATTGATTTTGTTTGCTATAATGTATGACAGTCATTTTTGAATAGATGATTTATGTAAATTTACCCCAAGTTTGATTAGGGTTATAAGGAAAAAAATTCGGCCTCACCTATGACTATGGCTATAATGTGTAAATATGGCTAGGGTCTTCTACTTTAGTATTTTATCTTCTACACATTCCATTTTGCAATTAAAAACAAAAATTGCCCCGAGTCCCTTGTGACATGCCTTAAATTAGTCCTAGTAGTTCGGCAGAGTGTAGGGCCAAACTGATCTATTAATTAACGAATTAACACCAGCAATTTTAAAGTAACAATTGAAAAAATCTTATAGGTGTACAAATCTTTGGAAAGGAGATATTTCTAGTCTAACAAAGAAAAAGAAAATTCGTTACACAAAGATAACTACTTTACTCTATTTAATGAAATAAGTCCTTTGTTTTTTTTTTTTTTATATATAATTCAGATTCCCAACTTGCGCCGAACTAATTATGAATTTCCTAAACACCTGCTCCTAGCACCCTAGCACCTAGAAGGGATAAATCGCGGGATATGCATCCCCACTGGCAGTACAGTAATTATTTCATACTGAAATGCATCCCCAAGTTTTCACCAGGATTCAAACCCCCACCCTACCACTGGAAGTAAGTTCAAGTCAATTGTTCCGCCAGTTGAACTGTGCTGCGAGGGGCAAAATAAGTCATTTTTTTCTTCAAAAGAAGTGCATTTTATGTCAGAATTATTTGAATTATTTTGATATTTTTTATATTCCTCGTAAAATTTATTTGTGACTTAAACGTCAAATGGGTTACATTAGGAAAACTCAACTTCCCTCGTAATGTTTTATTATTTTACAAACTTAAGTTTATAAATAAAATCGTAGATTTAAGGTATAAATTATACAAAAAGAATTAAAATTATTTGATGTCTACTTTTATCCGCATATAATAACTTAATTTACATTTTTAACTTCAATGGAATGCAAGATTCAAACGATAAATATTACCTTATAAATTAAGTTCTATTAAATACTCCATTATAGGAAATGCGTCAATAATTCATCGAGTGGAATATTATAAGATAAATTGTGCAAGAACTCAGAAGATTTCCTCCGAAGTGGGTATCAGTTAAAAGTGACCACAAATTCCTATCAAAAGATTATAAGTTGGAGCCAGTCTGGTGTAAAGTGGTTTATCTATATTTCTTCCCGCAAGGCTCCACTCCATGGACGAGGTGCCCTAAGCTTTGGATGCTAGTAATATACTCAATCACTGGTTGGATTAAAATTAGACCCAATTTGTAATCGATTTGTGATTAATAAATCAAAATTTATTGACCATAGGATGATAGCTTCAACTGGTAATTATTTTTTGAGATCAATAGGCGATTAAGGATTGGAGAAATCCAACTTGTGGACCCATCGATTCTGACCTAGCGAGCCCAACGTGGTGGACCCCTCGAGTCGAGCATTTTTTTTTTTTTTGAAAAAAATGCCTTTGCCAACTAAATTTATATATCTAATAAATGATTAAATAATTAAATAATTTTCAATTAAATTATGTTAATTAAAGTTATTCATTAAGTGTTAAAAAATAATTAATTAAGATTTAATAAAAGATTATTTTATATTATATTTATTTTATTTGTAAAATAATTAATAAATCTTATGACCTAGCAATATTTTATTAATGATTTTTTAAAAAAATTATTATAATTAGAATATTAGATAATTTAAATTTTAGTTAGTAATATATTTTTTAAATTTAAGTTCAAAATTTTTCATTAACTTCAAAAGTTAATAATATTTTTTTTTAAATTTATGTTCAAAAATTTTCACCAAATTTAACTTTAAGACTTCAAGCCTTTTTTTTGTTTTTAAAAATTTATAATTTCGTAAAATTAAATCTTAGTTAACAAATAATAATTTTTCAAAACATAACTCAAAATTTATAAAAAAAAAAAAAGGGGGTTGGAACCGGCTCGTCGGTTCCTAGATCCATACCATAACTGACAAGGGTCGATTACAATTAAGGATCAGAATTTTCTAACCCGTGGAATTGATGATTTTTGTCCAAAATCGTTGATTTCCAACCCGTATTTAGGTCTAGCTAGATGGCATTTATACGTCCCAACCCCTAGGCTCCATTCCAAACATAGGTATTCTAAGCTTCTGTCTAAGATAAGTATGATGGGTGCACCTTCAGATGCACAAAATTTCCTATGGAATATGAGGCTAAAAAAGAAAAAGAAGGAATATGTCTAAACTTTGACCAGCACACTCTCACTTTTGGGGTATACGTCTATATTTAGCTAACCAACTAAGCAGTTGACATAATGTTAAAACCAAAAACCACATAAAATATAATGTATTATAGGGTAATTATTGAAAACCACTTCATTGTTCTTGTCTTCTCATTTCAGTCGTTGAAATAAAAATATTTGTTATTTGACTGCACGAAGTGATTACTCAAACTCATATATTAACCCTAACTTTATAAGTATATAGCACAAATAGAATATGACTTGGCACAAACACTTTGAACTTGAGCACAAATTAGAGAAAATATTGAGCAGTTCATGAAATATTAGTAATGTTTAATGAGCTAAACTTTGATACCATATGAAAGCATTTGACTCAAAATGATCAATAATGTTAATTTGACGTACCCTTTGAAATATTATTAATATTCCATTTTATTTAAAAAAAACTTAAAATTTTTATTGGTATATAATTGAAATCAAGTTTGTTTTCATAAGAATTAAAATAAAACTCAACAACCACCATGCTATATTTTTCTTATCAACGTGTAGAGTACAAAATTTCTAATGAGAGAAAAAATTTAGTACTTCTTTTTTGCTTGTTAGATAGAGAAGATTGAACTTGTGAATATTGTAGAGTAGTTTCAAAACAATCTACGTAGAGAAACAAATTAAGTATATAGGTAGCTTTAGAATTAAATCAATCTTAAGCATCGCATTTGCGTAAAAATGAGCACCTTGTTGGTTATAAGCCAACTAAATCTAATGAAAAGATTTCATGGTGAAATTAGAAAACTTATAAAATCAGTTATTTTATAAAATCATTTTATATGGATGTCCATACATATGACCAACCCTTTTATAGATTTTTTTTACCAAATTAACCATTCAATATAATTGTCGAGAAAAATGAGTTTGAAATAATTCCACCAATATGCATGTACTACGCGTTCGATTTTTCTGCTAATGATTTTATTTATTTATTTATTTTTATCAAACCCCATCCCTCAACAATTGAATTCAAGTGTGGAAAGTCCGGTTGGATTTCATCTCTACTGCCCAAGGGTGAGTTCGTAATTCTATCACGATACGAGTCAAATTGAAGCCCACCATTCTATATTTGTTCAAATCCATAATCTCCTTATGAGAATAGAGAAGTAATGAGCCAGGCTCGGTGAGTTGCCAGCATATGTGCATGTTAAAGAGGTATTTTGGTAGACCTTGCATTAGGCCCAATATATAGGCGCCTTGTACCACCAAATTTGGGCTGGATAATTGAGCTCTCTAATGCACTAAAAGGAGCTAATTATTGTAATACAGGTAGCCCATTTCAGCCCAGGTGTTTCCAGCCATTTTAATGGCCTCAATTTAATTCAAGTTTCCATTATGGACAAAAATCACATTAGATAGATAATATATCAGCTTGCAGTTTTAATTATTTCATTCTTTTAATGCAGATAATCCCATGATGCTGACAATTAAGTTTTTTTTTTTTTTTTTTGAAAAAAATTCACTACATGTAGCATCATATTTCCATTTCAAAACCTTATTGTAGTTGTCAATTAATACATCGCATGGTAAAAAAATTAAAATGTAGTCCATCTAGGCTCTAGTGTTTCTATTGAAGAATTTAGATTTGAAAAAAAAAAAATTGGAGTAAAGAATTTTAAATGACATCAGTATTTGGGGATCACAAATTTTAGTTCATCAAAACAATTGAAACAATAAATATTTCATTATTATTGCTAAAAGTTTTAGCATTAGTCGCTCAAAATCACCCTACACTTAAATTGGATTCATTTATTGTTGATTTAAAATTTTTAGTTACTGAATTTTCAATATATTAAATATATTAAACTCATCCTACACGTAATCATCCTACACAAAATTTTAGTCACCAAAATTGGTTTTGAAAAGTTAAATATATTAAACTCATTTACCCGCGGCGTAAATTACATTTAACCAGTTTATTTTCATTTATAATTAAATAGAACCTATTTAATTATTGGTTAAAATTAGGCCAAACTCAAAATTTTTAAACAAATTTCTAACAATACTCCACATGAATGAAATTAATAGATGTAAGTATGCAGATACTGAAGAAAGTGCAAATAAAAAGTTACATCGGGAGAAATAACTTGTGGCTTTGAACCTTCCTTAGCAGAATACTATCAGATTTACTAAGCTGCTCAGTGACGCGATATATTAAACTGCTCAGCTGTTTGTGTTAAACAAGACAATAGTATCTACACAATAACTTTTCTAACACCTTTTAGTTCTCATGGTTGTGTCCGTTTTGGCTCTGGACAATATCTTAGAGTCATAAGTGTTTCATTGAAGTAGCCATTCTTCATGCTTATATAGGTGACCTCCTATTAAGAGTATCATTCCATACTCCACTTTTCAGTATAGAAATTATTAAAAGTTTATACCTTAATCTTATTACATGCAACATATAGCACTTATTTATCATAGGAATAGAATGATAATATTTATGAATGCTCATTTGAATATTCATAACTTAGTTTGTCCCATTGAACTAAGATATTGGTATCTCCAATATACTGCAAAAATTCTTTTACATTGTAGGTTTTATACCTATTCCATTTGATAAGCAATATACTTGATCTCTACCTAAGCCTTTAGTTAACAGATCTACTAGGTTTTCCTTAGATTTTACGTAGTCGATGGAGATAACTCCATTTGAGATCAATTGTTTTTTGGTATTATGTCTTCAATGAATATACCGAAACTTACCATTGTACATACTATTTTGTGCCCTTTCAATAGTCGACTGACTATCACAATAAATCATAATTGCAGGCAATGGTTTAAGCCAAAGAGGAATATCCTCTAAGAAATTACAAAGTCATTCAGCTTCTTCTCCTACTTTATCTAAAGCTATAAACTCTGATTCCATCATAGATCGAGCTATGCAAGTATGTTTAGAGAATTTTCAAGACACAGCTCCTCCACCAATAGTAAAAACATAACCACTATTGGACTTAAAGTCTTTTGTGTCAGATATCCAATTTGCATCACTATATCATTCTAATACAACTGGATATCCCATATAATATAATCTATAAATCAAGGTGAATCTTAAGTATTTAAGAACCCTTATTAATGCCTTCTAATTATTATTGACTGGATTACTCATAAATCTACTCAATTTATTAACTGAGTATGCAATATCCGAACCGTGCAGTTCATGATGTACATCAAACTACCAATTATCTGAGAATATTCTAACTATGATATGGGATCACCATGGTTTTCAGTCAAATACAAACTTAAGTCCATCAGAGTTTTTACTGGGAAAATGTCATACGCATTAAATTTTCTAAGTACCGTCTCAATGTAATGAGATTGCGATAGGACAAGTCTATCAAATGTTTTAGTGATTTTAATTCCAAAAATTAAATTTGTTACACCCATATCTTTCATGTCAAAATGTTTTGTCAATATTTTCTTAGTAGGCATGATAATATCATGATTACTACCCATGATCAGCATATCGTCTATGTATAGTATTTGGTATGCCTTTTATATAAACGCATTTGTCACATTCGTTAATTTTGAACCTATTTGATAACATAGTTTTAAGATCAAATTTTTGTGCCAGTACTTTGGTACTTGCTTAAGTCCGTATAATGACTTAACAAGTTTACACATTTTTTTTCTCCTGTCCAAGAGAAATAAATCCCTTAGGTTGTTCCATGTAGATTTTTTCTTCTAATTCACCATTCAGAAAAGTCGTTTTCATATCCATTTGATGTATCTCAAGGTTATGCAGTGCAACAATAGCAATGAGTACTCTAATAGATATGATCCTTATTACTGGTGAATATATATCGAAGAAGTCAAGGCCTTCCTTTTGTTTGAACTCTTTAGCTACTAATCTAGCCTTATGCTTATCAACAATTCTACTAACTTTATATTTCCTTTTAAGGATCCATTTTACATCCTAAAAGGCTTATTACCTGGTGGGAGATCTATCAACTCCCAAGTATGATTTTGTATAATGGATTTTATTTTATTATTGACAACTTCTTTCTAGAACGAAGCTTCTAAACTTGACAATGCTTCATTTATTATCCTTGGTTCATTTTCTAACATGTAAGTTAGAAAATCTGGACCAAATATTTTAGCTATTTTGGCCATTTTACTGCGTGTTGGTTTTTCATCACTTGGGTGATATCCATTCACAGATTCATAAGTTCTTTTAAGAGAACTAACTTCTTTCCTTTCTTGGCAAGAAAATATATCTTCAAAAAATTCATCATTCATTAATTCAATGATTATACCTTCATGTACATCAGGAATAGCTGGTTTGTACATAAGAAATTAATATGCACCACTGTTATTTGTATATCTAACAAAAATACAATCGATTGTCTTAGGCCTGATTTTAACTTGTTTTGGTTTGGGTATTTCTACTTTAGCTAAACACCCCCATACTTTAAGATATTTGTAGAAAGGCTTACGATCTTTTCATAACTCAAAAAGGAGTTTCATTCTTACTCTTGTGTGATATTTTATTAAGAATGTAGTTTGCTGAGGGGACAACTTCCCCCCATAAATTATGAGGTAAACTAGAATTTATCAACATAGCATTTATTATTTTCTTAAGAGTATAATTTTTGCGTTTAACAATACCGTTTAATTGAGGTGAGTAAAGAACTATAGTTTGACGAATAATGCCAGATTCTCAGTAAATTTTTTCAAACAGAGCTATATATTCTCCCCATCTATCACCACGAATAGTTTTTATTCGTTTGCTAAGTTAATTATCAACCTTATTCTTATAGCTTTTAAAAGCTTCTAAAGCCTTATTTTATTTCTCAAAAGATATACACAATAGTATCTTGTGCAATTATCAATAAAAATAATAAAATAATTTTTTCCACCTCTAATTTGCACAAATTTTAAATCACATATATTACTGTAAATTAGTTATAGAGGAGTTGTACTTCTTTCCATTGAATTGAATTGTGCTTTGGCCATTTTTACCTCAATACAAATTTTACATTTATATTGTGAATTAAATTTAAATGAAGAAAGTAAATTTAAATTTACTAATCTTCACAAAGTGTTGAAATTTACATGTCCTAATCTAACATCCCATATACTTGAATACGCAATCAAATAGCTAAAAGCTGTAATTTTATTGCTTTCAAAATTACAGAGTAGAGTCATTATATTCATGTTGAATAGTCATTTATCTAAGTACATTTTTGTTGTTACTGTCCATTCTTAATAAGTAGAAACATGTTAGACTCAAACACTAGTCTAAATCTAGCTTTGATCAATAAGGATCCCGACACCATATTCTTGCGGATGTCTGGGACATGCAGCACATCAATGAGGGTCGGCTCATTTCCCGAGATCATCTTCAGCACCACCTTTCGTAATTCTATAATATTGGAAGTTGCCGAGTTTCCCATGTATAACTTTCTTCCATTGATTGGAATATAAGTTGAGAACAACTCTCTGTCGAAACAGATGTGGCATATTGCACCAGTGTCAATCCACCATTCTCTTGGGTTATCCTCCAAGTTGGCTTCAAACACGACTGCCGAGAGATTGAGTTTTGACATATCTACTAGTACAACCTTGTCTTTGGTCATATGCACCTGTTCTGACAACATTTCTTTGGAAGAAGACAATATTTGGCCTTGTGGTTTAGCTTGCCATAGTTGTAGTAGTTTCATTTGAACTTCTTAGCCTTCCTCTGTTTCTAACCATTAATCAGGTGCTTCCTCTTATTGTTAGAATTTGGTTCCACCAAGTTTGCTTTAGCTTCCAAGGAGAGCTTGTCGGATTTAATTTTAGACTTGTGGTTATCTTCTTTAATCCACAGTTTGACAATAAAATCCTCAAGTCCCAACTCTTTCCGCTTGTGCTTCAAGTAGTTCTTGAAGTCCTTCCACAGTGGTGGCAGCTTCTCGATGATAGCAGCTACCTGGAATGACTCATTTAGCTGCATATTCAGCATGTATGTCATGTAAGATTATTTGTAACTATTGGACTTGATCCATCATAGTTTTGGAATCCACCATCTTGAAGTCTTGGAACTTGCTGAGTATGAATTTTTTCAAGTCGACATCTTCTGTCTTGTACTTCTTCTCTAATGATTCCCACGGCTCTTTAGCTGTCTTTACTGAACTATACTCATTACACAGTGTATTGTCCAGTCTATTGAGGACATAATTCCTATATAGAAAGTCATTGTGACTCCATGCATCAAACACCGCTATCTTTTGAGGATCTCGTTCCTCCTTCCCTAAGGTGGGGGCATCCTCCCTTAAGAACTTGCGAGGTTCAGAATGGTCAGGTAGAAGTTATTGTGACTCCATGCATTGAACACAACCCTCTTTTGAGGATCTTGTTCCTCCTCCCCCAAAGTGGGGGCATCCTCCCTTAAGAACCTTGTGAGGTTCAAGATGGTCAGGTAGAACATCTTTTGTTTCCACCTTTCGAAGTCTACTCCAGTGTATTTCTCTAATTTTTCTCCATGAGCTGGTGTTGGAGGAATGGGTGTTATTGATACAGAAGTAATTTAAATTACACAGATAAATTTGTCTTGAATTGTTGGGAATAATATTTGGTTGGTATAATATAGAAATGGCTAGATAAATTTTGGTAACCTAGGATTTTATAGCGGAGATAAGAGTTTAACTCTTTGTTTTTAAGACGATTTTGCCCCATACATGGTGCTTACGACATTTGGCAATTATCTCCTAAGATACAACAACTAGTTTTTTGTGATAGCAGCACTACAAATCACAAAAACTATGAACAAAGATGCTTAGAACTCTCTTTAGAGCACTTGAGAGAAAAATAAAAGAAAGAAAATTTTGGGATGAAAATGAATGAATTGGGGGGTCTATTTATAATTATCAAAAAGTTGTGGGTAACAAACATAACTGTTTGAAAATTCGATAACTGGACCGCCATTTGGCATTTACTAGACAGCCACAACCATTTAGTGCTGACTAGGTGGACACCACTGCCCAATAAGTGCCTTTTAGTGCTGACCGGACATCTTTTTGCCTCGTCAGCTAATTCGGTGCCACGCCTTGCCATTTTAGTTAGTCCACTTGTCGGGTTCATATTGGAAGGAAAAATAATTAAAAAAATAATATTTTTTTTAATTTATTTTGTGTAAAAAGATAAAATCGGGTGGGCCAACCAAGCCAGCCGCTCGCCCATTTGGACTTTTGGTCCATACCTACAAACATGTAGATCCCCCTATTCTAAAGACTTTGGTATCCCTGGGGCCTAAATCCAAATATCCAACTTGAGCTAGATAAAATGAACAAGTTTTACCACATTTTTCAATGTGGGATGGTCACTTATTACATTCCCACATTTTCATATTTCAATAATTAATGTTTTTAAGTGGCTTCTTTTATGCATTAATTTATTATTTATCTAAAATTAATTTTGAGAAAATAAAATATATTAAACTTATCTATCAACGTTGCAGATCACGTTTAACCAATTTAATTTTATTTATAATTAAATATAACCCATTCTATCTAACAGTTTGTAATTAAGCCGTGGACCTGGGCCTTAGACTTTTCATAAGTCTTTGTCCAACACATAGCTGATTGGTAGATTAACTCAAATACCATGTTGATCAATGGACAAAGAATTGAAGATAAATATAAGCAAAAAAAAAAAAAATTTTGATTTTTATTTACCAAAGTACTATAAAAAGAGAGAGATGTAACAATGGAAAATGTGTATCAGTTATTCATTACAACATCTAAACTGGAGGGATAATTTTTTCAACCACATTTCACGGTTGTCCCCTTCAGGAAACAAAAAAAAAAAAAAAAAAAGAAAAAGTGAAGAAGTATATTTTAAATATTTACGTTAATAGGGTTAAATTAACTGGACTCTTGATTATGGGATCCATTACTTTTGGATGCTGTAGTAAAGCGAACCATGACTGGAGGAAACGCCGCCGCGGGTGCAGTTGCTGGATGGCCGGAAAAATCCCCTTTGATGGCGGCAAGCGCGCACCGTCCACGGCTTTTGCCACCAGGGATATAGGTGCATGGGCTGCTACGGGAGGCTGGGACGCGGCCCCTTGGAAGAGATTGAATAACAAGATTTTTCTTCAGCCACTGCTCTCCTTCCAGTGGTCTTAATGCTAGAATTTCTTGACAGCTCGACTCGAAAAATATCAAGTAAACAAGTAATAGAATTGATATATTGGTAGATTTAGAACACTGATGACAAGTAGCCATTACAAAAACACAGATTTTCAGACTTCTGTGACAAAACAAAAATCCGTTTTTGGAAGTGGATTGTTTGTAAGAGTGATTTGAATTTCAATAGAAAGAACTTGAGAGATGGTGAAGTTTATGTATGCAAATATGTGTACATATACACTAATAGTACGTGCATGTTTAATATAAACATATTTTTGATATCGTAATATATATAGTATTATAAAGTAGAAACGGTGGTGCGGGGGAGTTTGACTCGGGAGCCGCGGTTTGAAGTTTGACAAGTAGAGTCTAAATTTAGGAACACGTAGGGGAACGAGTCTTATGTTTGATGATGGGATCATGTGTTTTGACTATATAGATATATATCAACCTTCACATTCTATTATTAAAATATTCACCATGTGTAGAGACGGAACCACATTCTACTATATCAAAACTGTTGTCCTCTCAAGCTGATACATTCGAACGGATTCATCAATTTATAAAGTATATGCATTTGAAACGTCTCTTATTTATTTTTGGAACCGTTTGTTTGTCAAGAAAAGTTAATTCAAGTGGGAATTTGATTACCAAAAATTACATTTCTGTATTTGGTATGCTTAATTGAATTTAAGTAAAGGAAAGTGACCTCAAAATTGGAAATCCCACCTCTAAAATATGGTAATTACAGTACCAATTTCAGTAAGGTATAATCTGATACTAGTTCTATAAGACATTATTACCCTTATTAAATAAATATATATATATATATATATATATATATATCATATGTTGTATTGAACTACAATTTACTAAAAAAATACTTTTCTCTAGGTACTACCTTAGAGTGGTCACATAAGATATATATTTTTATCAAAATATTAGCATATATCTAACTAAAAATCAAGTTTTAATATTTTTTAATTTATTTTATTACTAATAATTTTGTTCCAATTAGATGTCTTTAATTGTGTAATGTTCACAATTTTTCGGAACAAAATTACTCAATAATTTTTATGTTTCTTGAATTATAAAATCAAATGAAGTGCTAATATTGGACTTCAGCATTACAACATCTGAGATGAAATAAGGATATTGGTCCAATAATAATGCATTCCATGATGGGAAGTCTGCTACATGTTTACCACATATATGACTATATATCCCCTTCAGTTTTAACAAACTAACAATATACACATTACATTTAATTGGGACATTTTAAGTTGTTTGTATATGACTAAAGGAATAAATATCTATTTGGATACTACCTAATTATTTCTAAAATATTGAATGTGCGTATTATGATGTCTCAAATTAAATCATATTACTATATTTAGTCTAATAATTTATACTTAAAACTTAAATATTATTTAATGAGAGCCGTCTCGACGCTTGTGATACGCGGACACACTGGAAAGAAAAAGTTCAAACTCGAAAATATATATACATACACACCAAAGTTTGCTACTTTGATGTGCCTACTCCTGCCCTTTGAGCTTTCATTGACTTTGATAGAATTTAAAGTCCTTTGTCTGAATTTAATCTCTTGGTCCTTTGAAAAGCAAACAATCATACCTCATTTGTCAATTTAAGTGTGAAGTAGCGCCAAAGGCCAGTTGCCACAGGTCAACTGGCTCGGCAATCTTTATTTTATTTAAAAAAATTCATAAACTCTTAAAATGATGCTCATATCATCATACCTTTGACTCTCTACATTCCTTATGCTACTTTTCTCTAAAAGTGACAGACTTGGTGCAATCAAGTGTTTTGTGCATAAACCAATTATATTGAATTAATTATCATCTTGTCTATAACATAGTGGCTAATAAGTAAGCATAAAAAAGGCTAGGGCACGGATTGTCGGTGTAACAATATTTCTATTGATTGTGACTATATAAGTTCAAATTACTATCTAACGTTTCAATAAGTCACATGTCTATAATTAGTGTCAAATAGCGAGTTTGTGGTACGCTCACCATGATTCCATACTAAAGTTCCACTACAGATGCACTAGTTCATCGATTATTATCTCAAATGGATTCGTACTTGTGAATTCATTTTGAGAGATAGTGGATTATACCAAATCGACTATTATTTTGGTGAAAAAACTTTGACTTATAACAGTAGTACTTTTTATTGACTTAAAAATCGTAGTAAGACTAAACCCTCTCAACCCCCTAGTCTTGTAAAGTTACGATGCCAACATTGTCCACTGCAACTTGAATCAAGATATTAGCGAAAATTATTTTTTGACTCCCATACAATAAGGTTTTAAAAATTTTGTACTAAGCTTTCTAAAAAATTCAATTTTAATTCCATATCCCACCATCAATTTTTTGATGGAGAATAGGATATAACCCAAGATTTTCGAAAGAATTTAGGCATATCAGAAGCATATGCTTTATTTTTTACTTTAAAACCTAAGATATTAATCTACTTTATCAAAGATAAAGCACAGCTGAAAATTTTAGATTTACTTACAAAAATATTATTTAGATCTAAGTTATGTAAGTTAATTTTTTAGATCTAAAAATGTAAGTAAAAATCAACAAATTATTTGTGTACATGTGAGTTATTCACATATCAAACATAAAAATTTATTACCTCACACAAATTATATATTTTACATATATAATGTATTATTTAATTAAGTCTCATGTCGTATATGTCTATGCAATATATAATTGTTTGTTTAAATGTATTGTATTTCATGTAATTATATATAATAATATTTATATATGTATATATTGTTTAGTTTTACATGTTATCTGCACATATTACAAAAAATAGTGACATATGTAGTATGCCATGTGTAGTATATTATAATATTGTAATGATATTGATAATACAAGAAACATGAAAAAAATATCAAATACATAACATTCATCAATCATATATACACATATACATTTTATAATACCTATTAACATTATATTGGATATTAAATTATTTTGAATACTTACGTATATAATATGGTGTTACATATACAGAATCATAAATGGCATACTCTTTACGTATTTGATATATATATGTATCATATATCCATCTTTAATAAACTTATATATATACATCAAATAGAATATTTAATATGTAATATCACATGCAATGCCATCTTCAAAATTGATAACACTCGACTAATCATCTTCTACAATTGTGTGATCTTTTGAAGAAGGGTCTAATTAAGCTCTTGTTGAGTATAGGAATAAGGAAGAAGTTATCACGAACAATATTGTTCAATGGGTATTTGATTTGCAAATGGAAGTTGGCAACTATTTTTTAAAAATCAATCAAATGCTAGCAAATAATGAAAAACTTGTTGAAAAATAAATTTAATAAAGCCTAATATAGCATATTTTTCCTGAGGGCGGGGGGATGCAATATCCCAGCAAAATAGGTGATTTAACGGTCATGCATGTTGTATGTGATCCTTTTCATCTATTTTTAAGATGATATCAAAATTGTAATGGAAGACTAATATTACATGTTTTAGGAAGTATAGTACAAAACTTGTAAACCCTCTTATATTGTGGGACTAAAATTAATTTTTCCATGATTATTGATACTCATTAATAATGTGTATAGCCATATTTATATACAACGGACAAAACAGATTTAGGATTGAAGTTTTGGAAGGCTAAGTTGTTATAATTAAGAAAAAAACAAATTTTGTATGCTTAAAAGGGAGAGTCCAACTTAATTAAAGTTTATTTAGGATATTTGGTCACTGGGCTATATAGATCATTTGATTTGGTCCTATATGATGATCATTATATTGCTACTTTTCCTTTTTTTTTTCTTTTGGTGAAAAATACAATGAGAATGAATTAATTTAAACATTTGAACACAAACCAAAAAAGCAACATTTTTAACAATCAATATTTTTTTAAAAGGCCAAAAAAAGAATTTCTATAGGGTAAGTATATATAGGTCTATCTTTTACTTTATACAAACTTATTAAAGGGAATGTTAATAAATCTAACCTTCAAATTAATACCATATTTCATAAAATAACAATTTACTTAAATTTACATATTACAATAACGAACTTCAGACAATCGTATTATATGTGTGCGCGTCCGCCAAAACAAATCAGACATAGACGTCTGATGTACTAATTTTGTTTTCAGAGTATGAGAACAGAATGGTTGACCAACCCCCCCCTCCCTTAAATTTCAAACATGTTTGGTACCAAAGATTTGACATTTGAACAATGTCCCAAGTGGGCAACAAATCTGTGTGAAAGAATCGTGAAGAAAAGTGGATTTCGGTTCATTGTAGAAAATGAGACTATTAAACAATCCCAAAAAGCAACCACAAATTCATAAAATGCAGAAAATGCTACGGTTCTCTCGACTTCTTTTTTCAGCTAAAAAGTGTACCTTAAGTGTACCTTTGAGAATTGTATAACTTCAAATTTGGTTACATTCTTAAGTTTAATAGGAATAACTTGGGAATTGTATGTTCTAACTGAAGTACTAAATGCATTTTGCACCCTAAAAATGCTCAATTTTAGCACTTTCCACTATTGAATCATAAAAATTATGGCTTTGTTTCTTTTCATCTTCAGGAAGCATTTTTATTCCCCAAAATGAGAACGTTTTTGGCAATTTCTTCTCCTGAAATATACCTGTTATTATCAAAATAAAATATGGTCCACTATACATAAATATCATTAGATTATTCAATCATTTTATTATAATAAATATATATCATATTCTTTTACTTAAAAGAATACACTATATTTAACTAAAAAAGACTAATTTGACACCAATAATTAGATAAAATCTTACCAAACAAAATATTTACCATTAAAAATATCTCCCAAATAAAATCAAATATTACTTCTATCTATTCTTAATCCCAACTTCATTTTTTCAGAACATCCAAAGCAAAAATAAACATTGCCAATATTTTGCACCATCAAAAAAACTCTATTGGCAATCCGCACCTTGCTTCCATTCCAACGAGAAGATCCCCCAAAGTAGAGTGGTGCAGGGGCATAATGGTCATGGTCCTATTTTTTCCCGCATAACCTTCTTGGAGTTGAAGTCATTGGTGCTTAAATTGGGAGGCCAACATAAAATTTCCTCACCTCACTCAACAGAGTATAGCACCAGATTAAAATGAAGCAACAGTCAACAAAGATCATTCCAAAATAAACTGGTTAGCCAGAAATCATACACATAATGGACATCATTCTACCTACCGTTCATAACAAGTCATCAAATACATAAAATCATTCTAGAACCAAATTTTTTCAATAAAATAAATAAATACACCATATCATAATTTTTTTCCAAATTAAAAGTTGGTGTGTGCAGTGCGCAACATGTGCTATCAAAAGTATTAGTCGCAAGTAATACGTGTATGAGGTGTGGAGCTGTCGTGTTCCAAGGTAGTGCATATACAAATACTGAATTATGATGTTCTAACTACATTTAATTGATCTAATATTTGATAATTATTTAAAAACTAAAGTACACTAAATAGCAATGTAAATTTTAAAATCAAGAATTGCTCGAACTTGAAATCAAGTGAGGAAGGGTCAAGGCATTAGGTCACCAATTTATTTCTTTATGAATTTCTCCAAATCATGATTTGGATGAATGTTCAAATTGTGTTACAATAGGACTTCCTCTTGTACTTGTCCATGCATTACATGAACAATTGTTGCAACACTACTTTTGGGTCTCAATCATAACAACGAAAATCAATTCAAAAATTGGCCAAATTTTAAAAGTATTAAGAACAAAATGCATGCTCATCACAATTAAAATAACATCTCAACTGTCAAGTAATTAATTCATAAATCTATAAATTTGGCTTCACAAGCTTTGACTAAAAGATGCTTAGCTCATATCACAATGATCAATTCACATTTTGTTCATCAACATTATGAATCTTAACAATTTCAATAAGTTAAACAAAATTATTATAAGAGAAGAAAATTACAACCAAGCTCTTGAGCTCAAATCCCAAGCTTGAATTCTTCAACTTTTTAATTAATCCATAGGGACTCTTTGATAAGTGTATATTTTGACATATTTTTGTATCATATCCTTTATACTTTTCTTTCTTTATTCTTGTTAATATTATTATTTTATTAATATTTTGTGTTAGGGAATCAATGAATTTAAAAAGATCAAAAGAAACATGTTTCCAAACATGTGCAGTTTTTGTATTTTAAATATAACTTCATGATCAAAAACCCTATGGACCTAAAGCTTATTTCATTTGAAAGCCAAGAGATAGAAGTAAAACTTTTATGTTGGAAGTTTAGCCCAATTCAGTCTTGATTATAGCATAAAATTCATCCAATTAGTTGCACAAAATATATCACCAAAATTTGGATCAGAATTCATTCCAGTATTGATTTATTTGACCAATTGGGTCATATACCTTAAACCCAAATTTATATTGGGCTGAAATTTAGATATGTTATACACAAAGAGATAAATGAACAAGTTTTTGAAGACAAGATGGTGAGAAAATGTATCAAAATGGTAAAAATATAGGCTGCAAGTTGTTAATGCTATTAAAGGACGGCTCTTGGACATGATTTGGTAATTTGACCATATCTCCTTCATTCGACCGCCAAATTTGACAAATGATATATAAAAATATATCAGAACCAAAAGATCTACACTTTTCTTTACTCATCATAAAAATCTGGTTGCATCTAACTTAAAAATGCAATCAAATTCCGTAGGTAAGGACTTGGTGTAACAACTTACTAACTCTTGGCAACTAGCATACCACTTGATTAACTCCTCTATTATTTGTTTGTCCTCTAAGTTACTCCAAGTACTATAAATAGGCCACATATTAAACTTGTAAGAGAGGGGGTAGAGGGTTTCTTTAAGCTAAGTTTTCTAGTATGTATGTTTTCTAATAATGTAAATTTTCTTATAGTAATAGAAATTCATTCTCTAGTTTCTCTTATAATTTTAGTCTTTGCTACTTTTATTATATCTTTCTAAATTTTATTTTGCTGAGGAAAAAGGATGAACCTTTTGATGGAGGAAGAAGAATGGTTATAAGAGTAGAAAATGTTTAAGTATATTGTATTATTATTTTGAGTTTTGATCTAAACCCTACTTGTTTTGTGGTGATTTTTGATTTGTGTATCTCCAATGACACAATAAATACTTGGGTTTATTTAGCTTATTGTACGGTTTTACCCAACGACTGCTAATGTGAAACCTTGATTTGTTGTTGACAAAGGTGTACATAAATGTTTGATCCTATAAATAAGTGTTGGTATTAAGAGATAATTTGCGATAGTGAGACAATATCATAATTACCTTATTGTATGAGCTAATTGATAATATCTTTCAATTGAAACCTTCATTATGTATGGATTCCAATAGTGGTAATTAATAGAGGTAAAAAAGAATAAATAACCGTTTCTCTATCCAAAACTCAAGAGTGGATCCCTAATCCTCAATACTTTTATTACTTTGGTTTTTATTTAGTTACAAAATACATTAATTGTTCATATGTTTTGATTTACATAAATCCTAATTATAATCCTGAATTATTCAAGCAATTTTTCTGTGGATTGACATCGGACTCACGAGAAATTTATTACTTAATACAATCTATAATTGAGTTTGCAACCTTAAAGTTGTAGCACTCCTAATTTGCTTGATGTCAATTCCAGCCCTCTTGAATAGGTATGTGGAAGAATCGTGTGTGGAAAAAGGGTGAGTTGTAGATGATGAGAGAATATTCATGTATCTAATGAATAAGATGATAGATTATGTATATAGTATGTGAGAATAATAAAAAATATGCGAAAACATGTAATCTCACGCCACTTGTCATATAGGGAAGGGAATCAATTATGTTATGCGTCTAGGTGCAAAGAGAATGCTACATAGGCACCAAGTATTTAGTTCGGATGCCTAGGCATGCTGCGACAAAGCCTAGGCGCAATCTTCTCAGTTGTAGTTGTCTAGGCACAACCAGACGAAGCATAGGCATGATCCTATCTATTTTGACCCCTACAATTGGTGCCTAGGCGTGATAAAACAGCACTTAGGTGCGAGTTCTATTCCTTTTTTTTAATAGTTTCTTATTTTTACCTATTATCTCCAAATTATCCCTACACCAAAATTTCTCAAAACTAGATGCATAGCAAAACACATCACGATCATGTCATTAAGGGGTCAAAATTATATCAATTTATGAGCTAATCAACTACCCCCAAACTTAACTTTCAATCATCCTTGAGCAAAATTAGAGATCAAATAATTCATAAGTTCATTATTTATCATGAATGACTCATCTTGATTGTCCAAAAATATGTCTCAACAATAAAATATTGCATACAAGTCTAGAAATCCCTCAAAAATCTAATCAAATAACATTACAAAAACTCATGCTCAATTAATTTGTCATTACACTCGAAAGTGTGTGTGTGTGCATTGTCAATTTCAAGTTTCTTGAATGCTATTCGGTTCAAATTGTGTAAACCAGTGACACTTTCAATCTATCATATAATTTTTAGGTATTCGTTAGGCTTTCTCTTCATACTCCTTCTCTATTAATATAGACAACTCAAAAACTTAGATAAATAGGACTTCATTAAGCTTGTAATGTAAGATCTAGGTATTGGCTAACCAAGAAAGAGCAAAGATAAACACAAAGTAAGAGAGCATAACATATTGTACATAAAATCACACTACACTTTCTTGCTTTCCCCCCTTCATTTTCTTTCATTTTCTTTTGGGATTCACATTTTTCTTTTCTTTCTTTTTCAATTTTTTTTCTTGTTCTTGTTTTTTCTTTTCTCCTTCTCTCTCGCTCTTTTTATTCATGAATTTAAATCTTCATTTTATATTCTTTTGGTTTTACAACCCCCAAACTTATTTCTTTTGTCTCCATGAATTATGATGATTTCTTTCAATATTTTACATGTTTATGTACCCAATTATACACATTTTCAAATCTAAAACGATTCCACATGCCTTCTATACAAAATTGTGCAAAAGATGCCATACATTAGGCTCTTTTCGGGATAATAAATGATTTTTTGGGCTACAAAGGATATGTATAATGAGTTAAACGAAACAAAGTCAAATGGTGGTCTTCTATATGTCTTGCAATTGCCATTCTTTGCTAAAGGCCCAAAAGAGGGTAGCTAATGATAATGATGTTCTTTTGGTAGGCTCGAAAGGCACAAACAATTCAAGAATGGCCTAAATATTGGGTTCGCGTGATCCTAGTGTATGCGAAATGGAAAAATAAAATTTTAAAATAAAGCATGTTATAACTGTTACAGTAGTAACCCAGATCCGATACAATTTTTAACGATCTAGCAAATTTTAATGGTTTAATAAAAATTAAAACAATTTTGATTTATACCTTTCAATGCACTTCTGTTGTCATAAGGATTGAAGCAATCGATTGCTAGCCCCTTTTTGAATTCTGGTTCATAGGAATCCAAACGTCTCACTATAAAGAAGTCCACACATTGAGCAAGAATATGGAATCCGAACTCCGCTAGCAATCTGGATTGTTTTACTAACCAAGTTAATGGGGTTAATATGGTAAATATTAATTCTTGTTATCAATTTGTGATAAAGGATTTAATACTTGACAAAAAAGATGAAATTTTAGTGGAATAAAGGATGGAAGAAGAAAATAATTTTTCTCAATTTTCTATAACAACCAAAAATTTTAGGGCTACTATTAGCCTCAAATGTTTGGCCTCTATGGTTTAAATAAGGGGACTAAAAAATTCCAAGAGTTCGACTCTTGATATTTTTGATCTCTTTTTTAATTAGTTGGAAGATTTTTTGTTGTCCCAAAAATCTCCAACTCTATTTTTTCATATCTTTCAAAGATATTTAGAGTCTCCTAAGAATTTCAAATTCTTGAGTTTCCATCCTTTTTCAACAACCCACATGGGCCTCTCCTAACGGGCCTCTTTGAATTGGACTTGAACTTAAAATAAATTCCACAATTAATTTAATTAATTATTTTAGCCCAAATTCAATTAATTAATTCCATTTAGCCCACTTAATCGAATTAGACCCAATTAAATTATCTAATTATTTAATTGAGTAAATTACTTTAACAATTAAATTAATTTATGGTCTATACATTAATTTGATTAATCAAATAATTGTATCACTCCAATTAGATTTTCTAAAGTTATTAGGTCTAATTAAATAATTAATTAATTCAATTCATTGAATTAATTTAAGCGTTAATAATTAATATCCACTAATTAATTGGATCCAACTCTTTGATCAATTCCTAAGTTAGAAATATCCCATTTCAAATTGTGTGTAACCCTTAGGTTCACAACTAAGCTAGTAGTGGGCTAGCAATATTTGCAACTAATGAATAATAATTATTTTATTTAATTAATCTAATTAATTAATCTGCTTAAATTCTTAATTTTAAAAACTTCATAAGTCATGGGAAACAACTAGCAACTGTATCATGATTACATAGACTTAGGTGAAATAACGAGTGAACCTATTTCAATTACGAGTATCATACACGTAAGGTCTTTCCATTAACTAATTTTTCAATTGAGTCTAGAGAATAGATTAATAGTTGAAACACTAATTGCTCAATAATTGTGATTCCATTTCAAGTTTTAATAACTCATAACGGATCGTTAGAAAACCCTCGTCTAACATTCATCGCACCTTGGTCAAGGACTTCTGAGTTATGAACTATGAAAATATAGGAGATTTACTTGTTCTGCCAGACAAGTGATGGGATCTTTTGTTGGCCACTCATTAACCTCTAGACATATCAATACAATATCCAATGTATCCTCTTTGTGATTGTCAAGCAATCGAAAGATACATAAAAATTGAACACAATATGCACAAAGCTACTATGGTGCTTCAAGTCTAAGGACTACTCGTATACTATCATAACATGGAAATTCTTATTTTGGGAGACAATGTTTCCAGTTAAGAATTTACAGTGAGCCTATTTAGTGTACTTGTTCTCTAATAAGTACTCGCATACATGCACTAGCGTCACTATGCCAATGTCCATGGAGTGAGATATCATCCTCATGCGAGCATGCATCATATGCGAGTCTATTAGGTTATTTGATATCCCATCTCAAAAAACCCTCAACTCAAAACTAATTTAAGACCAAAGCTATAGAAGCATATTGTATGATCACCATCAAATGCGTGACCATGTCCCGTAGTTAAGTTTTAAAGATAATTTTTTTATCTATTTTATTAATATGATTTGATAAAGGTTAATTTTACAAATATAAGTATAAAATATATCCAATCTAATTGACGCACCGAGCACTACTCTAACACTAAATCAATTCTATGTTCGCAACTTGTCTAGGGCTTTGCCTCGAAGGATAACCAAACAAGTTCTAGAATGCCTGATGTTGATCAAAATATATCATTGGATATACAATATTTCACTAAGCAACATACAATTCACAAGATCTTAACAAAATGTGCTAAATGAAATTTCATTATTCATGACAAAGACCAACTCAACATAAGAATCAACATGTTCCAAAACTAGCAATCTTCCTTACCACTAGACTATATACAATACCAATTAAAATTTATCATAGGATATTGGTCCTTTTGACAAATTGAACAATCTCAAACAAAAACCTAATCAAGTTTAACAATCAAATTATTTACTATCATCAAATAATTCACACACAAATCACTAAAAATAAAAAAAAAATAAAATACATTTCCTACCCCCAAACTTAAACACAATATTATCCTTAATGTTGAAATAGAAAGAACATAAGGGGGAAAGAAAACTCCCTTGTGAGTAGCGCGTACATTGGAGAGCATGAGTTCATTGGAGATCATCAAAAGTATTTGAGCCACCAAGAAAGCTTGAAATCTGCATTTAATAAACATAAGGAAAATAGATAAGGGAAATGGCGGACTACAAAATAATAACTAAAAAAAATAAAAAAACTCAACATGCCTAAATCTAAAAAGAAAATATGATGTAACTCTAACTAAAAAGTTATTCAAAAGTAAAGGAAAGAGGAATGCATTTCTAAGTTATAGTCATTAGCATGACTCTTGGGGTTGGCAAGATGAAATGTAGACATCTTACGCTCATTACCTCCTCCCAATTAGTACTTGAATTGGCCTTTATTGATCATCCACATCAAAAAGCTTGATTTTCTGTACGGCACCACATCTTGAATGACAGCTTTAATTTTAATTGTGGCTGGACCTAAAACTCTAATGTTACTTGAAAACTTTTCTTGTGGAGTGGATTGGCCTTAAGATTTATAATGATTTCCATCAAGTTGTGATTCCACATCTCACCTTTTTTTGAGTTCACAATACTAGCCTCCACTTTATCCTCAATCCTATTTTTCTGAAAATACTCGAGGCCCAAGTAATCAAATGCATCTATTTAATAACATATATGATTTTCTGCTAGATGCTTTATTATTTAAAACACATTGAAAGTAACTTGCACATCCCTCATCATAAGTATTAACTTTCCTAAATGGATATCTATTAAAGTTGTCCCCATGGCTAACAATGGTCTACCTAGAATGGTAGGTATTTTAAGATCCTCCTCTAGGTCTAAAACAAGAAAATCAATTGGGAATATAAATTTTTCTACCTTTACTAACACATTCTCAACAATAGCTCGTAGATACTTGATGGAACGATCTGCTAGCTGCAAAGATACCATGGTGGGCTTTGGTTCTCTAAGTCCTGGTCTCTTGTAAACTAACAAAGATATAAGATTAATGCTAGCTCCTAAATCACAAAAGACTTTAGAAAAAGAAAGTGTACCAATGGTGCATGGTATAGTGAAACTACCTAGGTCTTTAAGCTTTTGAGGTAGCTTGTTTTGAATAATTGCTAAACATTCTTTGGTAAATTTTATCATTTCATGATCCTCCAACTTTATCTTCTTGAACAAAAATCTCCAAAATTTTTGCATAACTAGGCATTTAGAGGAAGGCATTTGGGAAAATGGATGTGAAAAATTCTTAAAAAATAGCAAATTGCATATTCCATTTATGTTTCTTCAAAATAAAGGAAAAGACGGAGGGACACTTATTACTTTAGTGGAATAATTAAAGCAACTGGAGTGCTCAATTCTGCAGTAGGCAAGTCCTCCTTTGCTTGAGTGTTAATCTCTTTACAACTACTCAATGAGATTGCTTTGACCTATTCCTTAGGATTTCTCTTTGTGTCATTGGGTAGTGCAACTTGAGCTCTCACGGACATCATCCTTGCCAACTTTCCAACTTGACTTTCCAAATTTGGCATCAAAGCCTCTTAATTTTAGAAGCTAGTTTCAGCTGTCGATATGAATTTAGTCATGAACTACTCCAAAATATGCTTTTTCTCTTGTGGTGGAAATCCTTGAGGCGGTAGCATCACCAAGTTTTAAGTATTGCTCTATGAAAAGTTAGGGTGGTTCTACCAGCCGAGATTGTATATGTAGGAATAAGGACTGTTTGTTTCCAATAAAGATTACCAAAAAAGTTGGTAATTGAGAGAAGGGATTTCCACTTGGCATTCGATATTAAAATGGCTTCCCCACATAACTCACACACAACACTTCGCAATTCCATCGTCAAGGTACTCATGTTGTCAAATTTTTAATTTAGTGCCTCAATTTAGCTATGAGAGTGGTAAATATGTCTATATTATACACACCAATCAACCTTTTTCCTATGGTTCTACCTCATCTAACAAATCATAAGCCCCCAATATTTTTCTCATAATGGTACCCCATGCTACTGCAATCATTGAATGATTAGACGGATATAAAATATTATAATATGTTTGTAACTACAACCAAGTGGGAAGGCCATGACATGGGCATTTTCTTAGCACGTCTTTGAAGCATTTGTTAGAGTAAGATGCTCAGCGCCCCAATTAGATTGGGTATATTGTACTTTTTTCTTTTGCAAGATAATCTTATTGAGAATTATATTAATAAAAGACACTTTCTTTATCTTATGTCTTGTATTTTTTCTTTTTCTGCGTACTAGATAAATTCCTTAAACCAAAATTTAGCTACGGGGTACGACCGCGCAAATGATAGCAGTCATGGAACATGCTTCTAAGGCTTTGATCTTAAATAAGTTCTGAGTTGAGGAATTTTTGAGACGAAACATCAAATAGCCCAGTAAAGACTTGCATATATGATGCATGCTTGTAAGACGAGGATATTGTATTCAATTAGCATTAGCATAGAAATGCAAGTGCATATATGTGAGTGCTTGTTAGAGAACAAGTACACCGAACATAGCCCACATAAAATTCTTAGCTGGAGGTTTTACCTATCGAAATAAGAATTTTTGTGTTGTTGAAGTACACAGTTAGTCCTCGAACTTGAGGCACGATAGTAATGCATCCTAGTGTGCATTACTAGTGTGCATGGACATTTGTTAGTGGCCAACATAGAACTCGACACTTATTTTTTTATCAATAGAATGTCTTGTGTTTTCATAGTTTGTGATTCGAAGACCTTGGCCAAGACAGGATGAATTTTGATTTATCAAAATTGATTAGAACTTGAAATGTGATCACAATTATTATTTCATTTAGGATTTTGACTTATAATCTATGCCCTAAATTCAATCGAGAGATTAGTTATCGAAAGGACCGTATGTGTATGAGACTCACAACTAAAATAGGTTTACTCGCTATTTGACCAAAGACTTGTTTACCATGATTACTTGCTAAATATTTTCATGGATAATGAGGTTCTTGGAACTAATGAGTTAATTCCAAGCAGATATATTAATTAGATTGATTAATTAAAATAATTATTATTCATAAGTTGCAAATGTTGTAAGCTTACTACTAGCTTAGTATAGGTCACACACAAATTGGAATGGAACATTTCTAATCTAAGAATTATATTGAATTAATTTAATTAATGGAGATAAATTTAGGGGTTAAATTAATTCAATAGGTTAAATTAATTATTCAATTAAGTAAAACAATTATTTAACTAAGCTTAGTAAGATTAGGAAGTCCAATTGGAGGGTAGTAATTAATTGATTGGATCAATTATTGAGAATTAGGTAAATTTGATTAATTGAATTAATTAATGGACTTTGTAAAAGTCCAAGTCCAAAATTAAGGTGGCTTTTTATTTAAAGACCCACTTGAATTATTGAAAGAAATTAAAAATAAGATAATATAATTTTTTATTAATTATCTTATGAAGATAATTAGAGATATTAGATATCTTTTGATTGTATTGGAAGAGTCCAACACAATCAAGAAAAGGGAGAATGGGCTGATTTTATTGCTTGTAGAAGTTCACAAAATTGGCCATATTCATTCTATGGAAATAGACTCATTGAATTGATTGTTTAAGGAAAGTTTGACTCTTTCAAAATAACTAATTTCAACACATGGAAATATGGTGAAATGATGAAATTTTGGGATAATTTTCAGCCATCTATTTTTCCTTGATATGGTCGAAAATTTGAGAGATGTATCTATCCCAATTTTCAGCTAATATAGGGAAAAATTATTTTTCAACCAAACACTTTTCTCTTCCAAAAACTTCCTTCAAAATAATAAAAAATCCTCTTTGATTATTCTATGTTTTGAATTCTTATTTTCACCAGTTGGATTAAGAATTAATACACATAAAACCACTCCAAACTAGATTAGTAAAAGAATTAAAATCATTAACAAGATTTTTAATTCTATATTCTAATCTAAATGTGTGGACTATTTTTAGAAGGAAGATATTTGGATCTCTTGTAAACCTTCTTGAGAGTGATTGATAGCAATTGATTGCTACATACCCTACAACAACCGTAGTACATCAAAGGTAAACATCTAAGACTTTACTTATTCTTTTGTAAAAATATAAAAAACACACGATCGTTAGAATTGCTTTGAACTTGGGGTGATGTAATAATTATTATTGTATGTTTATTTTTTAATTAATTTTTAAATTCTTCTATGCATACCCTATAATTATAACAAACCTAACAGTGGTATCAGAGCCATAGTTTTGTATTTTTGATATGTTGTTTTTGGATTTACTTTAGTATTTATTTGATAAATATGTATATTAGTTGTATATATGATGATTGAGTATGTACGACTTTTGTGAAAAATTAATATTTTAATTGTTAAAATTAAAACACGATGATCACACGACCACCACCACTATCGAAGCACCATTGCCTTTGTTCGCTACAGGCAGGAGCACCACTGGATGAATACACACACGGGCTTTGTCTTTCGTGCACGTTGTTCATAGGTGGAGTACCCGCCTGGTTAGCACGAAAGCAAGTGGCTGGAAGTGGGCAACATGTGTCAGTGATGTGCGCACATATTAGGTGAAGGTCATGCAACTTGTGTGCGCAGCTGCAACAATGTCTGCGCACGCAGGTAGTGCTTGTTGTGCATGCATGTTGAGTGAATATCACTCGAGGTGCGCACTCCTCACACTAGAAGGTTGCGCACGCATGGTAGCAGTACTATGCGAGCAGGTATCTCTCGACGCCAGGTATGTGCAAGCTGCCCAATAGCCTCGTATGCTTGCATCAGGTGCTTGGCATCCTGGTAGGCTACATCGTGTTGGGTAATGTGTTTTCATGCATTTTTGCAAAAAAAAAATAAAAATTGATTTTAGAATTTTTAAATTAATTGTTAATTTTTAAATTTCCAAAAAAAATATTTTTTTTGAAAAAATCAAAAAATTATGCTCAAGTCTTCATACGTGTAAATTAAAGATTAGTAAATTTATGTGCTTTAAAATTCATATGATGAATGTTTATTGCTTGTTTTATTTAGGGATGATCATGTGCCTATAACCAATATGATTGGATGTTTTTATTATCTTTAGGTCTTTGGAGTCTGCGAGTCTCTTATTCTATTTTTTGTATTGCATTTAAATTATTGTAAAGAGAGTAGAATAGAAAGTAAGGTTTCTATTTTAATTATGTAAATGGAGGACATTCGATGCTTAAAGGCCATGCTTGTATGGGTTACTAAATATAAATATTATAAAATATGGGGTTCAAGACCCATGAATGTATGGCTATAAAATGAAATATAATAGAATAGTTCTTTATATTTCTGCCCATAGATTGACCTTGACCTATTTTTGGCTCAAACGGGTCCTATACGTTGGCCATGATCATCCCATCACTTTCTGCATAGGATGCATGTTAGATTTTATTTAATGTTCTTGCTTGCGCACATATGATGATGAGCATTAAATAACTCATGTAGTAATTTAATTGATGAGGTCTTGAATAAAATCAAACCCTACTTAATTTACGAAATTAAGTAAAGAATTTTCTATAATTGAATTTCAAATAAAAATGGACAAGTTAGGTAAGATCTATCATTCTATGCCTACCATCAAAGATAGAGATATGATGACGCTACCGCACTTGATCACTGTGCATGAGTGGTGGGGTGGTCTTATATTGGAAAGTTGTGATCTCTACTAAACGTAGAGATGCTCGTGGGACGGACTCATCATTATATTGGCCATGTGTCATGGGACATCTTGATGCTCTATCTACACAAACGTTTGATGGGTGTTGTTTGACACTTAGTACTATATGGGCTCATAAAATTGGGACATATGGGAAAAGGTGAGGCAAAACAAACTTGAGGGTAATATAGTGATACAATCGTCAAAGAGTTGACTACAAATAGAAATATTTTATAAGCTCATAAAATGGGATGTGAAATATTTCCATTAGAACTCAAGCCCACTAGGAAATTCGATTTCCCAAACTTCTATTAGGGGGTGATGCAATTTGAAAAAAAAATATTGGGAGATATTCAGTATTAAAGACTTTATATCAAATGAATATGTTTTCCATAGTTTACACATTTTCTGCTTCGTGTATATTTTGTAGATTTTTCTACTAAAAATGACAAAGAATCCACTAGCAATAATTCTTGAGCAAAACAAATTAACTGGACCAAACTTTATTGATTGGTTTAGAAACCTTACGATGATCCTTCAATCTGAGAAGGGCATATGTCCTCAACACCGTGCCTTATTTAGTTCCACCAGAGGATATTACTTCAGAGGCTTATGCAGATTATCTACATCATGTTGATGACAATCTACAGGTTCAATGCTATATGTTGGTATCGATGTCAAATAAGTTTCAAAGGTAGAACGAGGATTAAGATACTGCTTATGGGAACCTTCTTCACTTGCAAGAGTTTTATGGTGAATGTTCTAGGCAAACGAGATATCAGATATCAAAGGAGTTTTTTAAATGTTGTATGACTTAGGGCTCTTCAGTCTATGACCATGAATTGAAGATGATAGCCCTCATTGAAATGTTGGTGTCCCTTAGAGATGTTATGGAAAATGAACTCTATATGGATATTTTATTATAGTCTCTACCTCCCTCATTTGACACCTTTATTGTCAACTTTAACATGCACAATATGGAGACTAGTCTTCCTAAGCTTTTGAATATGTCAAAGACAGCTGAGTCCACCATGAAAAAGTATAAGCTAATTTTACTTATTGGATCATCTTCTGGATAAAAGTCTACAAAGCCCAAGAGAGGAAAGAGGAAATGAAAGATTTTTCCAGACCCAACAAGCTGAAGGCAAAGGGCGGTGTCAAAAAGGTTTCTTCTAAAACTAATGACAAGTGTTACTACTGCGGCAAACTAGGGCACTAGAAGAGGAACTGCAAGCAATATCTTGCAAGCCTGAAGAGTTCAGGTATATATTTTGTTGAAGTTAACTTGTTTGTTAATGATGCTTCTTGGGTATTGGATATCAGTTGTGGCTCACATATTTGCATTGATTTGCAAATAATGATAAGAAATAGGAAGTTGGATGGAGGATAGACGGTCCGAAGGATGCGGAATGGAGCAAGAATTGCTGCATTGACTATAGGCTCCATTAATCTAGCTTTTGAGAATGACTCTGTAATAGTTTTGAACAATTGTCTTTTCATTCAAGATATTATTAAGAGTAGTCTCTATTTTGATTTAGATAGAGAGGGTTTTAGATTTATCATTGAGAATGAAAATTATTCCATTTTCAAACGTTCTAATTTTATCTATTCAAGTTCATTGATAAATTTATTATATACTATTACTCCTCATAGCCCCATTATCAAAATAAAAGAAAATTAGATAATCATAGTTCCATGAGCCTATGATACCCAATATTAGGGCATATTTTTTAAAAAAGGATTAACAAGTTAACACTATTGCTTGCCCTAAAGGACGAGTAAGAACTGCCAACATGGGAATCTTGTCTCAAAGAAAAGATGAACAAATCTCCATTTGTTGGACAAGTGGAGCAAGCCAAACATCTATTGGATTTAATCTATACAGATGTATGTGGGCCACAAAGTGCTAGTGCCTAGGGAAACTATAACTACTTTTTAACCTTTACCGATGACTTCCCTAGGTATGGTTATCTATATCTTTTAAGGTCGAACCTTGCTGGACATGATTTGATCTATGATGAGTTTTACTTCATTGCCTCTTTCATTCTGGGGCTATTCATTGGAAATGACAACATATTTTTTTAATATGGTGTCATCTAAAGCCAAGCCGAAAACACCATATGAGATATGATGCGGTAAAACACCTTCTTATAAATACCTTAGCATATAAGGTATGTTGCTTATGTGAAGCAACAAGTGGTAGATAAGTTGGATATGAGATCCATCTTATGCAAGTTTGTAGTGTATTCAAATGAGTCTATTGGATACTATTTTTATGATGCCTTAGAACAAAAGGTGTTTGTTTTGAGGAATGCTACCTTTCTTGAAGAAAAATTTCTATTAAAGAGAAATGGCAAAGTTATGGAACTTGAACAAGTTCAAGAACCACAGAATGCCCCAACTATCGCAATAGAGAACACACTAGTTGATGCTGGGCCCTCTAAAGCATAATCACTTCGTAGATCCAAAAAGGTCTCAAGGGTAATAGATAGGTACGACTTTTTGTTAGAAAACAAAGAAGAGGGACTCCCCTTGGATAATGATCCAATAAGCTATGGAAAGGCAATGTTTGTGAGAAGTAGAATGCCCAACGCCCCAATTAGATTAGGTGTATTATACTTTTTTTTTTGTAAAGACAATCTTATTGGGAATTGTATTAATAAAAAGGCATTTTCTTTATCTTTTGTTTTTGCATCTTTTATTTATGTACATTAGATAAAGTCCTTAGATAAAATTTAGCTACGGGGTATGGTCGCGCATATGATGGTGATCATGGAACATGCCTCCAAGGCTTTGATCTTAAATAAGTTCTAAGTCGAGAGTTTTTTGAGATAGGATATCAAATAGTTCAGTAAGACTCACACATACGATGCATGCTTGTGAGACAAGGATGCCACATTCCATTGACATTAGCATAGAGACATAAGTGCATGTATGTGGGTGCTTGTTAGGGAACAAGTACACTGAACATGGCTTGCAAAAAATTCTTAGCTGGAGACTTTACCTGTCGAAATAAGAATTTTTATAATGCGATAATACACGCCTAGTCCTCGAACTTGAGGCACGATGGTAGCCTTGTGTGAATCCTATAACACTTTAATATCTCTTCTTATTGGTTGACAATAATAAATGGGGTATGTTGGGTATTGCACTGGTGTGCATGGAGAGTTGTCAGTGGCCAACATACAATTCGACACTTGTCTTTTTAAATAAGAGAATCTCCTGTATTTTCATAGTTCATGATTTAAAAACCTTGGCCAAGGTAGGATGAATCGCGATTCATCAGGAATCATAGGAACTAGAAATGGGATCACATTTATTGAATCATTCAGAGTTTTGATTTATAATCCATGTCCTAAATTCATTCAAGAGATTAACTATCGAAAGAACCATATGTGTATGGTATTCGAACTGAAATAGGTTTTGTTGCTATTTCATATAAGACTAGTTTGTCATGATTACTTGTTAGGTGTTTTCATAGATAGTGAGGTTCTTGAAATTAAGGAGTTAATTTCAAGCGGATTAATCAATTAGATTAGTTAATTGGAATAATTGTTATTCGTAAGTTGCAAATATTGCAAACCTACTACTAGCTTAGTAGTAAATCTAAAAGGGTCACACATCTTTATGGAAAGTAACATTTCTAATTTTGGGATTTATCCAATGGTTGAAAATTAATTAATTAATTAAGAGTTCTATTTAATTTAATGGTTAAATTGAATTATTCAATTAAGTAATTGAATTATTTAATTGGACCAATTTGATTAGGAAGCCTAATTGGAGTAAATTATAGTTAATTAATTGGATTGATTAATTTAGGATTAAATCAATTATATTGATTTGTGAATTTTTAAGTCCAAGCACAAAAATTAATGTGGATCATTTAAGAGGCCCACTAGAATATGAAGAGAATAAATTAAATAATTATGATTTATTTAATTAACATATTTATAAATAAATAAATAAAGTGATCGATTTTTGTAGGATAAAAATTAGCCAATAGGATTTATTTTATATATAAATATATTTTTGGTATATATTTGATGTTTATGCATCTTGATATTATTTGAAAAGTTCAAATTAATATCAAGAATGTGTGATGACTAATGTAATTTCAAACAAGTCCACATACAATGGAGAGAGAAAAAGAGAAGAGTTATTGGAAGATGTAGAATACTTTCAAGATCAAATTTTGAAATATTTCAAAATTGACAAACTCTTCCAGAGTTGGAGTAGGAGCAATTTTTCAGCCCCTATAAATAGGGATGGACGAAGATTACATAAGTAATTAAAAAACAATTATTTTGTTATGTCTTCTATTTTTCTCACTAAGAAAAGAATAGAAAAAAAAGAAAAAAAAGGTGTTTTCTTGAAATCTTGATTTTCTTGTTATTTAAAAAAACTAGTCTCTTGATATTTTCTTTATATATATAAGTTTCAAGAACTTAAAGATTCAATCTTTATTATTTTTGAAAGTTTGTTATTGATCCATCAATTGGATCAAAAAGACAAAATTTATTCTAAATCCAGATTAGTAAACAAGTAAAAGGATACTAGCGAATCCTTTTAATTAGTGTTATTTTCATATTGTGGACTTGGTAGAGGAGAGATACTTGGATCCTTATAAGTTCTGAGAGTTCTGATAAGCAATTGATTGCTTCATTCCCTACAACAATCGGAGTGCACGAAAGGTACAATCTAAATTAATATATTTATTTTATATATATTCACTTGAATAAGCGCGATCATTAGAAACACTTTTGAATCAAGGGGATAAATTTATTTGATAAATTTATATATGATAAAATTTTAATTTTCCACTGTGCATGATGCCCCTGTGATTATAGCGAACCTAATAGTGGTATCAGAGCCATGGTTTCACTTATTCAGTGAATTTCAGATTTATGTATAAATATTTTTAAATTGTTTAAATTCATGTTTAATATGTAAAACTTGATTTTGCATAATTTCAACAATTGATGATTGGGAATTATTTTAATTACTTATTTAAATTATTTAAATATTAAAATTAGAAAAGGGACGCGAAGAAACAGGCTACACATGCGTCGGGTGTGGGAGACTCAACGGCTGTGCGCAAAACTAGGAGCACTGCAGGCGTGCGTAGGCTGGGAGCCTACACGCAGTAGCTTGCGTTGTACGCTATGCGCGCCCACACGATAGGTAGTCTTCGTGCTGCTCGTCGCGTTATTTTTCCCGGGTCTGTTTTTTATTTTTTGAAATTTTAAAATTAAATGTTAATTATAGTAATTTCTAAAAGAATTATTTTTCAAAGAAAAATTGTTATTCATAGAAAATTGTTTTTCAAAGAAAAATTATTTTCATGCAATTAAAAATTATCCCAAGTAAAAAAAAATGCGTTTAACCACTTGGTAAATTTATATGTTTTTAATTACATGTGATGTTAATTATGGTCATGTATGGGATGATCATGAGCCATTAGACCAATGTGATTGATTTTATTTAATGTATTTGAGTTTTAAAATGGGGCCTGCGAGCCTCTTATTCCATCTATGTAAGTTATTTAATTTTCTGCAAATAGAGTAGAATAGGTGGTGAGGTTTTTCTTTTTCTTTGGAAGACGAAGGAGAATCAAGAAGGAGGTTTCAAAGAAGTTCCATGTTCGTATGGGATACAATTATGTAATAAAATAGGTTTTATTCCATTTTATTACCCTTAAACTGACCTTAGGTCTATTTTTGGTTTAAATGGGCTGCATAAGACTGGTTCATGATCATCCATTTATTTAAGTATGTATTAGATACATGCTTAGGATTTTATTTAATGCTTCCATGCTTGTGCAATGACAATATGATGTCATACATTAAATAACTAACCTAATTTAAATTATGATGAGGTCTTGGATAAAATTAAACCTCACTTAATTTACGAAAATTAAGTAATTTTTTTAAAAAAAAATCAATTTCAAACAAAAATGAACAAGTTAGGTAGGACCTATTATTCTATGCCTACCATCACAGATAGAGACATGATGACTGCCACCACACTTAATCACTAGTCATGAGTCGTGGGGTGGTCTTGTGTTGGAAAGCTGTGATCTCTACTAAGCATTAAGATGCTCGTGGGATGGAGTAGTCATTAGGTTGCCCATGAGTCGTGGGACATTTTGATGCTTTATCTACACGAAAGTTTGATGAGTGTGGGCTTATAAAATTGGGGTATATGGGAAGAGGTGAGGCAAAACAAACTTGAGGGTTGTATAATGATACAATCGTTAAAGAGTTGACAATCGATAAAAATATTTCATAGGCTTATAAAATTGGGGTGTGAAATATTTTCGTTGGACTTCAAGCCCACTAGATCTTATTTACTTCAAGCCCACTTGATCTATTTTCGTTGGACTTCCAAGTGTAAATATTATTCGCAATCTTACAAATTTCAATCCGAAGACAGTTATGGATCCTTGAAAAGACATGTGGAGAAAAAACTTCCAATAGAATTTGGCATTGATCGTACCTAAACTCAAATGCCATCATTTGCATCTTTCGGCACCGGTGGAGGTAACGATCTTTCTTTATTTAAATATAATAATATTAGATGTAGAGAAAATTTAGCTAGATTTATTTCTGTTGAACATCTTAGTTTTAGTTTTGCAAATAAATTCTTTTTTAATGAATTAATTCAAACAATATATAATTCGGCGACTAAAGGTGTTCCACGAACCACACTAACACGCCATGTAAAAAAATTATATAATAAAACTAAAAAAAAGTTAAAAGAATTATTAAATAATGTAAATAATAAATTTCTTTATGTAGTGATATTTGGAGTGATCATTGACAAATACATTTATTTATGAGTATTACATGTTCTTGGATTGATGATTGTTGGATACTTCAAAAAAGATTACTTGCATTTAGAGTTTTTGATAGTCCACACACAGCGACAAATATTTCATAAATTATATTTTTAATATTAGAAGAATATAATTTAGTTAATAAATTTTTTTCAATATTATTTGATAATGCTACAACTAATAATGTTAGTATTGGTGATCATAAAGTTGCATGTGCAATTGGTGGTAATTTTTTTCATATTAGATGTATATGTCATATTTTAAATTTATGTGTACAAGATGGCTTAAAAGTTTAAGATAATCGACTTAAACTAGTTAGACAAGCATTTTCTTACTTTTGGAATCATCCACATATTAATAAACAATGGTTTAGATTTTGTAAGGTTAATGGTATGAGGCCTAAAAAAATTTCACGGGATGTTCCAACCCCTTGGAATTCAACATATAGATTACTAAAAGAATTTATCGACTATAAAGATTTACTATGTTATTTTTTTTACAAATTATTTCGACTCTTTATTTATATCCACATCATTGGACAATATGTGAAATTTTTTGTAATATTTTAAAAATATTTAATGATGTTACTTTACAATTATCTAGTGTTTATTCCTCAACTTTTCATTTAGTATTATTAAATTGTTGTAATATTGCATCAATTTTACATGAAAATATTAACTTCTAAGATGAAAATTTAGTAAATTGTTCTTTTTCAACGCAATTGAAATGGGAAAAATATTTTTTTGAAAATCCAGATATTAATTTAATTGTTATTATTTTTGATCCTAGACTTAAATTAGATTATTTACAAGACTTGTTATTAATTTATTACAATGCTTTAAAATGTAATGAAAATGATTATTCTTTAGATATTAATAATATTATATTTAAAATTAGAAAACTTTTATATGAATTTTATAATGAATACAGTTCCAAATATAGTTCACAATCAGCTCAATTTGATATACATAGAACTAGTAGTAGTTGTAGGTTTAGACTTACGACAACACAACTTTTACTTAGGGAACGGACTAAACATCATCGAGGATCCTCAAGTTCTAGCCAGGAACTTGAGAGTTATTTTAATGTTTCATTTGAGTTTAATGAGATAGATGATGATGGAGAGTTCGATATTTTTCAATGGTGGTCGCAAAATAAGCAAATGTATCCAGTTTTGTCCATGATAGTGAAGGAGATATTTGCTTCACCTACTTCAACCGTTGCAATGGAGCAAGTCTTCAGTGCGGGAGGCAATATATTAAGTGAGAAACGCTCAATGTTGTCTCCCGAGAATTTAGAAGCCCAAACATATCTTGATGATTGGATCAAGGCCTCAGTACAAAAATAAGGTCAGCCGGATTCAGAAGAAGATCAAGATAAGGACACATACGGAACAACGACGGCAACAGGTGGGAGTGATTCAGCCATACCACTCTGTAAGATAAGAAGGGTTAAAAGGTAAGAGAACTACATGGATTTTGATTCCTCTATATCCTAAGAGGATACGTAGGCAACTTAAATTTAAGTTCAAGCTCCTTTTTAAAATATTTTTTAATTATATAATTTAAATTTTTGCTAATATTTTTTAAAATTTAAGCGCAAATTTTTTCATTGAAATTTAAGCTTAAACTTTAAGATTTCAAGTTGAGCATCTTTTTTTTATTTACATTTATTATAATTAGAATATTTGATACTTTAAATTTTAAATAACATTTTTTTTATCAAATTTAGGTTAAAGTTTATTCATTAAGTTAAAAAATTAATGATTTTTTTTTTTTAAAATTTAAGTTCAAAAATTTTCATTGAAATTTATGTTTAAGATTTCAAACCCTTGTTTTTATTTTATAAAAGTTATAATTTGTAGAATTAATGATTAGTTAAAAAGTTATAAATTTTCAAAATATAAGGTAAAATTAAAAAAAATAAAAAAATTCAAAGGTCAAAATCGGCGATTAATCGGAATCGGCCTGGCGGTTCTGGAATTCGGACCGTAACTGGCCTTGACAGTTAAGGTTAAGGGTCAGAATTTTCTTGAATCATGGAACCACCGATTTTGAACCGTAATCAATGATTCTTGAACCGTAGTCAAGTCTAATTGGAGGTGATGAAATTCAAAAAAAATAGTGGGAGACATTTAGTATTAATTACCTTATATTAAATGAACATATTTTTCCCATAGTTTACTTATTTTCTACTTCGTGCATATTTTATCGATTGACTAAGAAACCTTAAGATAGTTCTTCAATTTGAGAAAAGGGCATATGTCATCGACGCCGCACCTCCTTCAATTCTAGCGGAGGATATGCTTCAGAGGCTTATGCAGATTACCTATATCATGTTGATGACAATCTGCAAGCTCGATGTTACATGTTGGCATCGATGTCAAATGAATTGCAGAGGCAGAATAGGGATCAAGATACTCTTTATGGGATCCTCTTTCACCTAGAAGAGTTATATGGTAAACGAACTCAACAAACGTGATATCAGATCTCAAAATAGCTTTTCAGATGTTGTATAACTGAGGCTCTTCAGTTCATGACCATGGATTGAAGATGATAGCCCTCATTAAAAGGCTGGCGTCTCTTGGAATCGTTATGGAGAACGAACTCTATGTGAACTTTCTACTGCAGTCTCTGCCTCCCTTGTCTGTTAACAATACTTCTTGGGTATTAGATACAGGTTGTGTCTCACATATTTGTAATGATTTGCAGATGATGACATGAAGTAGGAAGCTGGATGGAGGAGAGATGGTCGTTAGGATGGGGAATGGAGCAAGAGTTGTTGTATTAACTATATGCGCCGTTAATCTAACTTTTGAGAATGGTTTTATAATAGTTTTAAACAATTGTCTTTTCATTCCAGATATTAGATAAAGAAGGTTTTAGGTTTACCATTGAGAATGAAAATTATTCCATTTTCAAACGTTCTGATTTCATCTATTTTGGTTCTTTGACGATTGTTTATATACTCCCCATAACCCAATTTTCACAATTCAACAAAATAAAAGAAAATTAGATAATCATCGTTCCATGAGCCTGTGACATGAAAGATTAGGGCATATTTTTGAAAAAAAAGATTAATAAGTTGTTGCAGTTGTTTGATCTAAAGAACGAGAAAAAACTGCCAACATGTGAATTCCGCCACAAAGAAAAGATGATCAAATCTCCATTTGTTGAATAAGTGGAGCGAGCCAAACATCTATTGGATTTGATCCATATAAATGTATGTAGGCCACTAAATTTTAGTGCCAGCAGGAACTATAACTACTTCTTAAAATTTACTGATGACTTCTCTAGGTATAGTTATGTGTACCTTTTAAAGTACAAGTCTGATATATTTGAAAAATTCAAAGAATTCAGAACCAAAGTAGAGAAACAAATTGGGTTTAAGTATAAAGACTCTTCGATCTGACCGAGGAGGTGAATACTTAAGTATAAAGTTTTTGGATTATCTAAAAGAGAATGAGATTCTCTCACAGTGAACTCCTCCTGCTACTCCACAACTTAACGGAGTTGCGGAATGTATGAATCAAGCCTCTTTCATTCTGGGGCTATGCCTTAGAAATGATGGCATACCTATTAAATAAAGTGCCATCTAAAGTGCCATCTCTCCTGTGTTTTCATAGTTCGAGATTCAAAGACCTTGACCAAAGCAGGATGAATCGTAATTCATCAGAAATTATTAAAACTTAAAATGGGATCATAGTTATTGAATCATTTAGGATTTCGACTTATAATTTATGTCCTAAATTCAATCGGGAGATTAGTTGTCGAATGGACCGTACGTATATAGTACTCACAATTGAAATAGGTTTGGTCGCTAATTCACCTAAGACTAGTTTGCCATGATTATTTGCTAGGTATTTTCATGGATAGTGAGGTTCTTGGAATTATTGAGTTAATTTCAAGCGGATTAATTAATTAGATTAATTAAGTAGAATAATTGTTATTCATAAGTTGCAAATATTGTAAGCCTACTACTAGCTTAGTAGTGAACCTAAAAGAGTCACACATCTTTATAGAAAGTAAAATTTCTAATTTTGGGATTTATCCAATGGTTGGAAATTAATTAATATTAATTAATTAATTAATTAATTAATTAAGTGTTCTATTTAATTTAATGGTTAAATTAAATTATTCATTTAAGTAATTAGATTATTTAATTGGACCTAATTTGATTAGAAAGCCTAATTGGAGTAAATTATAATTAATCAATTGGATTGATTAATTTAGGATTAAATCAATTGGATTGATTTTTGAATTTTTAAATCCAAACCAAAAATTAATGTGAATCACTTAAGAAGCCCACTAGAATATGAAGAGAATAAATTAAATAAATATAATTTATTTAATTAATATATTTATAAATAAATAAATAATGTGACCAATTTTTATAAGATAAAACTCGGCCACTGGGATTTATTTTATATATAAATATATTTTTGTATATATTTGATATATATCCATCTTGATATTATTTAAAAAGTTCAAATTAATATCAAGAATGTATGTAGACAATGTTGGTGACCAATGTAATATCAAACAAGTCCACATATATTGAAGACAGAAACAAAAGAAGAGTTGTTAAAAGATTTAAAATCCTTCCAAGATAAAACTTTAAAATAGTTCAAGATTGGCAAACTCTCTAAGAGTTGGAATAGGAGCAAATTTTTAGCCCCTACGAAAATTACATAAGTAATTAAAAAAATATTATTCTGTTGAAAAGAAAAGAAAAGAAAAGAAAAGAAAAGAAAGAAAAAAAGGTGTTTTCTTGAAATCTTGATTTTCTTGTTCTTTAAAAAAAACTAGTTTCTTCATATTCTCTTTATATATATAAGTTTCAATAACTTAAAGAATCAATCTTTATTGTTCTTAAGAGTTTGTTCTTGATCCATCAATTGGATCAAAAAGGCAAAATTTACTCCGAATCCAGATTAATAAACAATTAAAAGGATACTAGCGAATACTTTTAATTGCTGTTATTTTTCATATTGTGGACTTGATAGAGGGGAGACACTTGGATCCATGCGAATTCTAAGAGTTCTGATAAATAATTGATTGCTTCATTCTCTACAACAACCGAAGTATACCAAAAGTACAATCAGAATAAATATATTTATTTTATATATATTCACTTGAATAAGCGCGATCGTTAGAATCACTTTCGAATCGAGGAGATAAATTTATTTGATAAATTTATGTGTGATAAAATTTTATTTTTCCAATGCTCATGCCCTTACGATTATATCGAACCCAATAGTCTGACATCGACTCAGAGAAGTGGCAATAAGCTATAGAATACTCCAACAAAGTATGGACCTTGGTGGACCCACCACAGGAAACTCTTCCCATTGACTGTAAATGGGTCTATAAGTAGAAGTTTGGAGTAGATGGAGAGGTAGCAACCTATAAAGCACGTCTGGTTGCAAAATGTTATACTCATAAGCAAATAATTGATTATGAGGAAACCTTTTCACCAGTGGTAATGCTTTAATCTGTTTGGATTTTACTAACCATATCTGCATATTATGATTATGAGATATAACAAAGGGATGTTAAGACCATTTTTCTTAATTAAAACATTAAGGAATAGATCTATATGAAGCAGCCAGAAGGCTTTATATCCAGTAGGAAAGAGTAAAAGGTTTACAAGCTTTAGAGATCCATTTATGCACTCAAACAAACTTTGAGGAGTTGGAACATCTGATTTGATAAAACAATCAAAATGTTTGATTTTCATAAGAACTCGAATGAACTATGTGTCTACAAGAAGGTTAGTGGAAGGACTGTTATGTTTGTTGTGCTCTACATTGATGACATCCTACTCATTAGGAATTATATAGGGATATTGATGTCAACGAGTACATGGTTGTCTAAATAGTTTTCCATGAAGGATTTGTGAGATGTCTCTTTTATCCTAAGGATAAAGATCTATGGAATAGATCTACATGATCAGACTATCCCAATCCATATACATAGATAAAGTGTTGAAAAGGTTTAGCATGGAGGAATCCAAATCAGGATTCCTGCCTATGAGTCATGAGATTTTACTCTGTAAGATTATATCTCCCAAGACACCTGAAGATAGAGAAAGGATGACTGGCATACCTTATGAATCTACAATAGTGAGCATAATGTATGCAATGTTATGTATAAGGCCTAATATCGCACATGCCTTGAGTGTCACGAACATATATTAGTCTAATCCAAGATAACACATGAAAGTTATTAAGATAATCCTCAAGTTCTTAAGAAAGACTAAGGATATCTTTCTGATATATGGAAATGAAGAATTAAAATTGGAGGGATATATAGACTCTAGTTTTTAGTCCGATATAGAAGACTCAAAGTCTATGTTTGGATATATATTCACACTTTATGGTGGTGCGGTTAGTTGGAAAAGTTCCTAGCAAGATACGACCGCAGAATCTACCACTGAACCTGAATATATTGTTGCATCAGATGCATAAAAAGAAGTTGTTTGGATAAGAAATTTCATTCAAAGGTTGGGATTAGTTCCATCCATTATTGATCCAGTTATGATTTACTTTGATAATAATGGGGCCATTGCACAAGCAAAGGAGCCAATATCTCAACAAAGATCCAAGTACATAATGAGAAGATATCACTTGATCAGAGAGATCATTGGTAGAGGCAATATCATTATAAATCGAGTTGTCTCAAGAAAAGATATAACAGACCTACTCAGTAAATCCTTTAGCACAGAAGGTATTTGATAGACATCTCGAGAAGATAGGCCTTATATACATGGGGCTAGGGTAAGTGGGAGATTATTAGAGTAGGATGCTAGTGCCTAAATTAGATTGGTTGTATTGTACTCTTTTATTTTATAAGACAATCTTATTGAAAATTATATTAATAAAAAAATACTTTCTTAATCTTATGTTTTGCAATTTTTTTTTTCTGCATATTAGATAAATTTCTTAAACCAAAATTTAGGTACGGGGCGTGGTTGCGCATATGATGGCAATCATGGAACATGCCTCTAACACTTTGGTCTTAAATAAGTTTTAAATCAAAAGCTTTTAAGATGGGACATTAAATAACCCAGTAAAAATTCGCGCATACGATACATGCTTGTAAGATGAGGATGTCGCATTCTATTGGCATTAGTGTAGAGATGTAAGTACATATATGTGGGTGCTTATTACAGAATAAGTACACCGAACATGGCCCGTATAAAATTCTTAGCTAGAGGCTTTGCCTGTCGAAATAAGAATTTCTGTATTGCAATAGTACACGGCTAATCCTAGAACTTGAGGCACAATTGTAGCCTTATGTGCATCATATAACACTTTGATATATCTTTTGATTGCTTGACAATCACAAAGAGGGTATGTTGGATGTTGTACTAGTTTGTATGGAGGTTTGTTAGCGGCCAACATAGAATTCAACACTTGTCTTTTTAACAAAGGAATCTTCTACGTTTTTATAGTTCGTGATTTGAAGACCTTGGCTAAGGTAAGATGAATTTTGGTTCATCAAGAATCATTGAAAGTTGAAATGGATCATAGTTATTGAATCATTTAGGATTCTGACTTATAATACATGCTATAGATTCAATCGGGAGATTAGTTGTTGGAAGAATTGTATATGTATGAGACTCATAACTGAAAGAAGTTACTTGCTATTTCATCAAAGACTAGTATACCTTGATTACTTGCTTGAGGTTTTCATGGATAGTGAGATTTTTGGAATTAAGGAGTTAATTCTAATCGGATTAATTAATTTAATTAATTAATCAGAAGAATTATTACTCATAAGTTGCAAGTGTTTTAAGCCCACTACTAGCTTAGTTGTAAACCTCAAGGGTCACACACAAATTAGAATGAAACATTTTTAATCTAGGAATTAATCCAAGTAGTTGGATTTATTTAATTAATGAAAATTAATTTGGGGGCTTAAATTAATTATTCAATTAAGTAAAGTGATTATTGAATTAAGCCTAATAAGATTAGAAAACCCAATTTGGAGTGTAGCAATTAATTGATTAGATCAATTAACTAAAATCGGGTAAATTTGATTAATTAGATTAATTAATGGACTTCATAAAAGTCTAAACTCAAAATTAAGGTGGCTTTTATTTAAAGGCCCACTTGAATTATTGACAAAAAATAAAACTAAATTAATAAAATTTTCTTATTAATTATCTTATGAAGATAATTAGAGATATTAGATATATATCTTGATTACATTGGAAGAGTCCAACACAATCAAGAAGAGAGAGAAGGGGGCTGATTTTGTGGCTTGTAGAAGTCTACAAAATCGGCCACATTCATTATATGGAGATAGGATAATTCAACTGGTGATTTTTAGAGAGTTTGACTCTTCCAATACAACTAATTTCAACACATGGAAATATGGGGAAATTATAAAAACTATGGGATAATTTTCTGCCATCTATTTTTCCTTGATATGGTCAAAAATTGAGATAGATACATCCCTCAAATTTTTGGCCACTGCATATTATTAAGGAAAAAATTATTTTTCATCCTTAATACTTTTCTCTTCCAAAAACTTACTTCAAGGTAATAAAAAATCCTCTTCGAATTTTCTATGTATTGAATTCTTATTTCCAAAAGTTGGATTAAGAATTAATACACACAAAAATCACTCCAAACTAAATTAGTAAAAGAATTAAAATCAGTAGCGAGATTTTTAATTCTATGTTATAATCTAAACATGTGGACTATCTTTAGAGGGGTGACATTTGGATTCTTTATAAACCTTTTTGAGAGTGATTGATAACAATTGATTACTACACACCCTACAGCAACCAGAGTACATCAAAGGTAAAAATTTGAGACTTTATTAACTCTTTTGTAAAACTATCAAAAACACACACTTGTTAGAATCGCTTCAAACTTAGGGTGATGCAATAATTGTTGTTTCATGTGTTTATTTCTAAATTAATTTTTAAATTTCATCGCGCAAACCCCATAGTTATTGGGAACCTAACAACATTACCAAGCCGCATACAATGTCTCCATGTCAAACTGCAAGAAAGTAGATATATCATTACACATCTTGGCAATTTTAGATAGAGGAATATACTTAGCTAGGAAGCTTTGGACCATTACATCCCAAGTGGTAATTGAACCAGCAGACAAAGAGTTTAACCAACACTTGGCCTTGTCTCTCAAAGAAAAAAAATGAGTCTTAACCATATAGCATCATCCATTACACCATTATGTTTGAATGTGTTACAAATCTTAAAAAAGTTTATGATATGTGCGTTAGGATCATCACTTGGTAGACCGCCAAATTGAACCTACATTCAAAATATTTACATGATGGTGGGTTTGATCTCAAATGTACTGGCTTGAATGGCTGGCCTTCAAACGCTTGACATGGTGCTATTAACGGATGGCTTAGCATAATCCAACAAAGAACGGTTGTTTGCATCTTGCCCATTGTCTGCCGTTCTTAATTTTTTTCTCTTTAGCAAATGGTGAAAAGTTTTTTCAATCTTCTTGTCATATTGCATGAGTTCCTGATAAGCCGATTAGGTTATATACCAATAACCTCCAACAAAACAAAACAAAATAAACCAAGTCAACCAAAGTAAATAAACAAAATAAAAACAAATAAAACAACTAAACTATAACTAGTTGAATCATCTTTCAGTATTGTAAAAACACACTCCCTTACAACAACATCAAAAATTGGTGTATGTAGTGTGCAACACAAATTAGCAAGTGTATTAGTTGCAAGTAGTAAGTGTGTGACGTGTGGGGTTGTTTTGTTCTAAGGGAGTGCGTATACAAGTACCGAAATATGATAATTAAACTATATTTAACTTATTGAATGTTTGATAATTGCTTAAAAACAAGTAGAGTAAATAGCAATGTAAATTTTAAAATCCAGAATTGCACGAACTTGAAATTAAGTGAGAAAGGGTCAAGGCTTAGGTCACCAATTTATTTCTTTATGAATTTCTTCAAATCAAAATTTGAATAAATATTCAGATTATGTGATAATGGGACTTTCTCTTCGGTACTCTCTCTCGATATACCAATTCTACCTTTAATGAGCAACTTACTACATCTTTTTGTCGATTAAACCAATTAATAACGCATTAAACTATTTTAATTTCACTAGCTTTCAACATAACCAAGTTATATAACACTACTTCTCGATCTCAATCACAACAACAAAGACCAATTCAAAGTTGGTCAGATCAAAAACCATTAAGAATATAATGCATGCTCATCATAGTTTAAATAACATCCCAACCATAATCAAGTAATCTATTCATAAATCTATAGATTTGGCTTCACAAGCCTTGACTAAAAGATGCTTAGCTTATATCACAATGACCAAACCATATTTTGTTCATCAACATCATGAGTCTTCACAATTTTAACATGTTAAACAAAATTTGAAAGAAATAAGAGAAGAAAATTACAACCCAAGCTCTTGAACTCAAATCCCAAGCTTGAATTCTTCAATTCTTCAATTAATCTTCCAAGCCCATGGTGGACGATTCCTCCTCTTGATGCCAATTTCAACTCTCTTAAATGGATATGTGGAATTGTATATGGAGTGCGGGAGAATTATGTGTGAAAAAAGTGTGTAAAAGCGTTTGCTGTATGAAGATGATGAGAGAATATCCATGTATCTAATGAATAATTTGATAGATTAAGCATATAGTCTATGAGAATAATAATAAAATTGCTAAAAATGTGATCTCACACCACTTATCACAGCCTAAGGAATGAGGATCAATTTTGTTATGCGACTCGGTGCCTAGGCATGAAGGGAATGGTGCCTAGGCACCAAGTATTCAGTTTTGGGCGCCTGGCGCCTAGGCAAGCTACAACGGAGCATAGGCACAATCATCTCTATTTTAGGTGTTTAAGGTGTTTAAGCATGATTAGACAAAGCCTAGGTACTATCCTATCAGTTTTGGCACCTGCAATTGGTGCCTAGGCGCGATAAAATGGCAACTAAGTGCAAGTTCTATTCTTTTGTTTAACATTTTCTTCTTTTCACCTATGAGCTCCACAATTATCCATACACTAAAATTATCAAAACTAAATACAATTACCACTAAAATGCATAACAAAACACATCAAGATATGATATTAAGAGTATCAAAACTACATCATATTGTGAGCTTATCACAAGTTGTCAAAACAATGTACACAATCTTTAATTTGTTGAGTGTTGGAACAGTCTTATTCTTTACATGTTAAAATAGAGTATTATATATATATATATATATATATTGTTAGACTGTTGTATTCTAGAGGAGACAAGTTAATAATTCAACTCCAATGGGCGTCAATCTTCTTAAAGAGAGCAAGATATTTGCACCAAAGTCAAGAAGATTTTTGGATATTTTTTCAACTATACATTATAACATCACCAACACAAACCTAATAGGGATTATTTGTATCCACCTCTATTAGGTTTTGGTTTTTCGCATCTGTCTATTTGAGATTTGGATTTAGCAAATATCTTATATCTATTATTTTTTGGTTAAAGGTTCTAATGAAATATTATTTATTGAAATTTTATTTTAAGACAAAATACCCTAGTAGACGAAAATATATGAAAACAATCCATCATTTTCAAAGAATTAATGAGAGTTATTTTTTAATAAAATATATAACTAAAGTGAGAAACCAAGATTCAAAATTTGAGACTTTCTTCAATTTGCACAAAATAATATATGATAAAGTAAAATATGACTTTTGCAAAAAAATGAGAGTCCCATGTTTTAGTTTAAGGCCATCTTCAAGAATATGAATAAATTGATAATTTTATGTATGAGAACTCTTTTTCAAATCTTCAAATGATTTTTTGAAAAACAAAGAGTAAGATCAAGTTAAATTCACCCTTTTCAATAATTATAGAGAATATACTAATTTTAACATGAGAAGAAAAACATAATAATTAAAGACTAACTTTTGAAATGCATAAATTTTTAAAACAATTAAAAGATCAAAATTAAATTTTAAGCCATCTTTATTTCAACAAAAAGTATAGATTAACTTTTATATTTTAAAATAATTATATTATTTTGAAAATATTAAATGATCTCATCTTTTAAAATGCATTATTTTGAAAAAAAATATATGAGATTAAAATTTAAATGATGAGGTTCAACAACATATAGAATACACATCGATAACATCATATTGCATTGCACTTGCGATCATCATCAACTTGGTTGTGATAATCTGCGAGCTCCTTCTCAATGGCATCTACAGGCTCAGCCGGCAATGGAATCACATCAAGTATGTAATCCCTCTTTTTGGACTGCAAAATAATTCGAAGATTCCTCAACCAATTGATATAGTTGGTGCCAGTTAATTTATTAGCTTCTAAGATAGATGTAAGTGGATTTTTAGCCATTTATAGATAATATACAAAATTTAAATGAGGCAAAAAATTGGCATACTTTCAAAAATATATTCATTTATAACAAGGTCTTTAGTAATAAATATCTCCCACTATTTTATTTTAATTTTATCATCCCTCAAGATATTCTACCTCACTTCTTCCCATATAGCTTGATTTTATGAGCCTATATGATATTAAGTGTCAAACAAGATCCATCAAACTTTTATGTAGGTGGAGCATCAAAACATTCTACAACTCATGGCCAATGTAGAGATGAATCCATCCCATGGGCATCTCCATCCTTGGTAGAGATCACAACTTTCCATTACAGAATCATTCCACGACTCATAGCCAATGACAAAGTAAGGTAGTATCATCATGTTATCTACTTTTGATGGTAGGCGTGGATTATTAGGTCCAACCCAATTTATCCATATTTTCTTAAAATCAAAATTTCAAAAAAAAATTTACTTGGTTTTAATTCAAGTGGGGTTATTTATTTTAACCAAGACCTCATCACCTTTTATTCTTAGTTTATTTAATGTGTTTGCATTCAATTGATGGGAAGTATATCATTTGAAAACATTAAATAAACCCTATGCATGCATCTAATACATACATAACTTGGATGATCATGAGCCAATCATATGCGATCCATTTGAGCCAAAAATGAATCTAGGTCGGTCTAAAGGTAGTAAAATAGAAATAGAAACTAATTTCTATTACATGAATATATTTCATATATTCATGGGCCTTCTCTTGATTTTCCATCTTGGTTCTTCTTCTTGTCCACCAAAAATAAAAGAAAAACCTCACCCTATGCTACTCTCATTACGAAAATGTAAAGTACATACAAGAAAGAATAAGAAACTCGCAGGTCCCATTTAAAATTACAAAGATAAAAAAAATCAACCACATAGATCTAAAAGGCTCCAAGATCATCCCATATATACCAATAAATACATCACATGAATTTATTAAAGCATCTAAATTTACCATCCATAATAACTTCATGATTTGGGATAAAATCTCCATTTTTTCAAGAAAAATCCTTTCTCAAAATTTTAAAATTAACACTTTAATTAATAAATAAAAAAATTAAATTCTACAATTGACAGGACGGGGTGTCCAACAACCCCTTTGCACGGTTGCTATGTGCAGCAAGTGCACACAACACGTGCACCTAGTGTTGCCAGAGCGCGCAGGCACGATGCATGTGCACATGCTCGTCATGCACGTTTTGGCATTGTTTCATAATTTTAACAAATAAATAAAATTATATAATCATTAAATCCCAATCAAAAATATAATTTTCATTCAGAACTCAATAATTAAATTCACAGGCATAAATTGAATCCATTTGAAATTGCGCAAATCATAGCTTTGATACCACTGTTGGGTTCGCATGATCCCACAGTATGCGCTTCAAAAAATTAAGATTTTAAAATTAAAAACATGCAGTACCCTATGATGTGATTTTTAACAGTCTCGCAATTTCGAATGGTTGTATAAAAAACAAATTAAAGTATCAATTTATACCTTTATGCACTTTAATTGTCGTAGGGTTTGAAGCCTATTATTTTCCTAAATGGTCGAAAATTTGAAGGCTTATTGTGCCTCAAATTTTCAACCCCCTTGGTTTATATAGTGGGGTTAAAAAATTCCTACAACCTCAAAGTTTGGCCTCCCTTTTAATTAGTTGGGAGATTTTTGGTTGATTCTAAATCTTCCAAAAATTTCCAACTTTATCTCTTTTATCTTCCAAAAATATTTAAAGACTTCCAAGAATATCAACTTCTTGAGTTTCCATCCTTTTCCAACAACCTACATGTGCCTCTCCTAATAGAGCTTTATGAATTGGGCTTGGACTCCAAGAAATCCCACAATTAATCTGATTAATTATTGTAAGCCCAAATTCAGTTATTTAATTCCATCTAACCCACCTAATTAAATTAAGTCCAATTAAATAACCTAATTATTTAATTAAGTAAATTAATTTATTGTCTACGCAATTAATTTGATCCAATTAAATAATTATTTCACTACAATTGGGCTTCCTATTCTTATTAGGCCTAATTAAATAATCCAATTATTTAATTAAATAATTAATTCAATTTATTGAATTAATTTAAAGACTAATTAATTAATTTTTATTAATTAATTGAATCCAACTCCTTGGATCAATTCCTAAGTTAGAAATATTTCATCTCAAATTGTGTGTGACTTTTTAGGTTTACAACTAAGTTAGTAGTGAGTTTGTAGTATTTACAACTTATAAATAATAATTATTTCTATTAATTAATTCACGTAAAATTAACTCCTTAATTTGAAGAACCTCTACAAGTCATGGGAAACACTTACCAAGTGTATCATGACTACTTAGTTTTAGGTAAATTAGCGAGCGAATCAATTTTAATTACGAGTATCATACAGGTAAGGTCCTTCCATCAACTAATCTTCCAATTGAGTGTAAGGCATAGATTAATAGTTGAAACCCTAATTAATCAATAACTATGATTCCATTTTAAGTTTCAATGACTCATGACGAATCGTTAGAAAACCTCTGTCTAACATTCATCCCGCCTTGCCCAAGGACTTCTAAGCCATTAACTATGAAAATATAGGAGATTAATTTGTTTTGCCAGACAAGTGACTGATTCTTTTTGGCTACTCATTAACCACCATACATATCAATGCAATATCCAACGTGCCCCCCATTTTGATTGTTAGGCAATCAGAAGTACATCAAAATAGAACATAACATGCACAAGGCTACCATGGTGCCTCAAGTCTAAGGACTAATCATGCACTATTGTAGCATGGAAATTCTTATTTCAACAAATAACATTTTCAACTAACAATTTACGGTAAGCATGTTTAGTGTACTTGTTCTCTAACAAGCACCCACATACAAGTATTAGCATCACTATGCCAATATCTATTGAGCAAGATATCATCTTCATGCGAGCATGCATCGTATGCGTAAGTCTATTGGACTATTTGATATCCCATCTCAAAGAGCCCTTGACTCATAACTAATTTAAGACCAAAGCTAAAAAGGTATATTCTATGATGACCATCAAATACATAACCATGCACATAGCTAAGTTTGATTTAAGGACTTTATCTAATTACTATATGCAATTAAAGATAAAGAAAATTTTCTATTTTATTAATATAATTTAAAAAAGATTATTTTTACAAATACAAGAGTATAATAGATGTTCAATCTAATTGGCACATCAGACACTACTCTAATAGCGTGCCCAAGGCTTACAAGAAAGAGTTGGCAGAAATAAGTTCTCTAATCTCTCTGAGCTTAGGGCGCTCAACATGACTCATGAGAAGAACATGGCGATAACTTTTGGGGTGTAGGACCTTAACCCTACTGTTGCACAACAAGTTGATGTTATTGTTATCTCTATAATGCTGTCAAACTTTTTAGTGAAGAGAGTTCTAATAGATGTCGGAACTGCAGTAGATATCATCTTTTATGATGCTTTCCAGAAGCTCCAAATAGACTAGTCTCAAGTAGTCCTGGTGAACGCTTTTCTTATCGACTTCACTGCAAAGATAGTGAATGTGCTAGGAGAGATGATGCTACTACTAATGCTAGGATTACACGTGCCGCACAGAGCCACTAAGCTTGTGAGGTTCCTAGTGGTAAAAACCCCTTCAGGGTATAACATGATATTAGAAAGACCCAGCATGAACCAATTTAAAGCAATAGCTTTCACTATTCACATAAAGGTCAGATTCCCAATAGCTATTGGAGTGATAGAAGTAGAAGAAGATATACGCGTTGTGAGGGAGTGCTATCTCACCATGTTAAAAAAGGTGAAGGGTCCCCCCTAGAGAGCAGTAGCAAGTCCTAAAGACACATGCGCTCCGTCTCACTACTCACCTATTATGAAGTTTTACTTAAGTTTTTACAGTTTTCCTAGCCCTTGAGCTGCTTAAACAATCTTTAGCCTATGCATTGTCTGAATAATTTACTTTCAGTATTTAAGTTTACTTTTCTTAGGACTCCCTATTTTTGAGAGATTTACATTTTGCATTGATTACATAATTATTTAGCTAAGTCTATTGTTCCTTACATTGCTACTTCAACACACTAAATGTTTACATTATACATGTGGGAAGCTTGGTGCATCTAGGACCCAAGAAACTATGCACATCCCCACCACCTAACAGTCCTATAAGTGATGGCTGCATGCCATCCCAGAAATTCAGACCCGTATGCAATGGTTTCACGCCATCCTGAGCATACAAACTCATAAGCGATGGTTTTGCAAAATCAAAGCCAACCTGCACACAATACTAAGTCCTACTTGTAAAGATGTAATGTTATCTCAAGTTAACTTCAGCACCCTCTAAGGCAATATAATCTTGAAAAAATTATAACATACATAAAGAAGCGATATAAAACACAATGGACATAAAGTTTCAATTACTTATGTCATAGGGCAAAAAATAGTAGTAGTAAAAGCATCATATGTATAGAAAATAAATAAAATCATCTAACAGATGTCCAAAAAATCTAAAGCAAAACCCCTAAACACGAGGGGGGAGAAGGTAATGCTAAAGAACTTAAATGGCATCATTCTCAGAGGTTCCATCCTCCACCTACTTACCCTGAGGATATACTTGCTAATTTTCTATATTAAATATTTATATATGTTTAATAACTTGATTAAAACCTATGTATTTTACCATATATGTATTTATAAATGAGTCTAGGTGATGTGTGTAAGTTTAGAGAGGTTATAAATTAAAATATAGTGTGATAATTCAAAACTATCTTCTTTGAATTTCAGATTCTGTCCTATGTGAATGGGGCTGGTTTTACACCAATAAATCCATTATTTTAGGCACTAATTTGACCTGGTTATCTCTTTATATATGTTATATATGTATGGTGAAAATTTGGTAGTGATTGAATATACTTAAGGGTGCCAAAACCGTTAATGTCATGAAGTGTGCAAAACTGTCACGGTAGAAGAAATCTATTTCAGTATGTTGTGAAGAGAGCTCAACTTAGGAAGTTGTATCCATAAGTTTTAGAATTCTATGACATGGTTAAATTGTTTTTGATGTTATCTAAGTGTGATAAAAATTAAGAAGTGAATGAATATATCTAAGGGAGTCAAAATCATCACACAATTTAATGTGGCAGCAGAAAAATGTGAAGCAGTGAATCTGTCCCATTTGGTTCATTAAAACGTTCTAACATGGATATGGTTCATTTGATCCCTAAAATTTAGGGGGATTTTATAAGAGTTATAATACATCAATTAAGTAAGATTAGTATATATTGAACATGTGGAACAAAAGTGCATAGAAGGTTGTATTCAGTTATAGTTTCTAAGTGGTAAAGTTGTTTAATCAAATTGAAATTCAAGATCATTATACTACATTAGGTATAATGAGCCTGCTAATTGAGGTTGGTGATTGATATTTTATATTTTTATAGATTGTTTCACATCTAGGGTTGGAAGTAGTTTCTTGACTCACAACCGATTAAAGGTAAGTGAAAATCCATGTGCAACTACAATGCATGGGCATAGTATTTCTTACCTTATCTATATTAAATGTGATTCTTGTATCTTGATGAGTGTATTATGAGTATTATAAATATCTTACAGTGCATACGTTGCTTAGATGATGGAACATGGGATCCGTTGTGTCATTGAACATATCATTCATCTACATTTATATTTGCATGCATAACACATGCTCACAATTGAGGTTTTGCATGCATGATATTATTTTTAGAAAAAAAATATTTTGGTTAGCCACTACTAGTATATCGAGACCTGTGTGGCTTATTGATATGAAATTTTGGGGTGCCGCGAATATTACTTGTCGGAGGATCATAAGGGTGGACAGAGGGTGTGTCTCTAGTGGTCACGAAAGGGTGGACCACTTGACTTTGCCCTTATTGATGCCGCTGGTGGGAAGACTTCTGGAGGATCATAGGGAAAGATAGGGGGTGGACCTCTGATGGTCCCAAGAGATGGCCCTCGGACTGTGTTG